>CAMQGK010000056.1:97500-697500 GCA_947000775.1 Pterois miles | reverse complement strand
AAGTGCATTGTTGGTCACATTAGCTTTACAGATTTAACTCAGCATACATACACAAAGAGTCATTGTCCACAGTTAGTTCTTGACATGGTGGTACATAATATATATATATATATATGATTGTGTACAATTTATACAGCCATACAATCCTAGATACAACATTTAAAGGTGAATAATAATGCATTTTATTGGGGTGTAGCAATATATTGTGACACATAACATTGCGATACAAAAGTGGGATCATATGGAGGTAACACTTTTTAATAACCATCTGTTATGAATTGACAGTGTATAAAAATAAATTGAATTTAACAATAAATTGTAAATTGATATTTAATTAAAATTTAGTTGATAATTATTTTACTGTTAACAAACAATGAAATGATAATTAATGAGGTTAACAAATTATTAGTCATGCGATAATTTGTGTTATTTTATCATTAGTCTATGTAATATGAGATAATTAATTTATAAATGATATATTGAATCATAGCTGATAAGAGACTATTACAATTACATTGTGTTTACACTAGTAAACTATTAATAACAATTTACTTTTGCATACATTATAACATTTTACATACTATATTAAGTATCTGTTAATAATTAACAAATGATTTGTAAATCTTGAAGAAATCATTTGAAAAACATCTATAATTACATAGATAAATGGACCAGAAAACCAATTACCCAATTAACCAATATTAACCTTTGACAAAGTATTAACTGTTTATCTAAATAATGTTTATAGATGCTGTACAAAGTATTTATTAGCCTTTTAACAAGATATTATAATCATCAGGTGCAACTCTATAATAGAAATCATGTTTATAGATGGTTACAAACCAATTATTAATCAGTAACAAAATGTTAAAAAATATCTATATGGAATGTTGTGTAATGTGATATGTAATGATGTTTTACAAAACAATTTCTTAAAGGTTTACAAATTATTTAGTAATCATTAACAAATACTTAATATAGTATATAAAATGGTATAATGTGTGCAACAATAAACTGTTGAAATAACATATTATAGCATTACCTATTACAAGGAAACATAACAGTACAATAACAGTAAAATAACATCAGTTTACATGGATGGCTATTGTGTTACCCACACATGGGCTCTTTATCTGCATGAGGACACTGTTACCTAGACATTTTTAATTTTCACTTTCATTTTGCGAAGACAAAGATCTTGTAAAATAAAATAAAATAAAATAAATTTTATTTTGTGTATTCTATTATTGACTTTTTGCACCAAAACCTTTAAAACTATGTTTTAAAGGACTAGTGTGTAACAATTAGGGGGATCTGTTGGAAAAATGGAATAGAATATTAATATAATAATATAATATTAATTAAGTATGCGACATTAGTGTACAATCATCTGACAATAAGAATCGTGTTTTCGTTACCTCAGAATGAGCTGTTTTTATCTACATAGTTCCTCTCTCCATCGAGTCCGCAGTGTTCCACCGCTGTGTTCCTACAGTAGCCCAGAACGGACAAACCAAACTGTGTTAACGTTTCCTGTTTGGGCCAGAGCCGATAACGTTACTCGCTCTCGTTGCCGCTGCTCTCTCTCTTGCTTCACCACTCACTTCCCAAGTACAACCACACTCTGGCTCTGCTCCAGCTTGCTCTAGAGAGGCCGCCATAGCTCAGTAGCCTTTAGACACTGCCGGATCCTACACACTGTTCCTTCAAGAACAACTTATTGGAAGTAATTTAAAAAAAAGAGTGGCCACACTCTTGTTAAAAGTATCATGATCATCAAACCTCGACTCTGGATTGTGTCGACCCGAACCATTAACTGACTGTCTTGTTACACCCCTCGCATTTTATTGTGATGGGCTTCATCTTGTGCCAAGACATCAGATAAAAACACACCTAAAGCCTCTAATTGAGGGAAAGAATGTGCATTTCTATGTGTGTGTGTGTGTGTTTTGATGTTCTTATGTGTGAACATCTCCATGCAGTTGCTGTGTGATTGCCAAGTTACAGTAGCTCTGTTTCGTTGCTGTTCCCCTCAGGTTGTGGTGAACGCCTTGGTGGGTGCAATTCCCTCCATCATGAATGTGCTCTTGGTGTGTCTCATCTTCTGGCTCATCTTCAGCATCATGGGAGTCAATCTGTTTGCTGGAAAGTATTACTACTGTTTCAATGACACAGCTGAGGAGATGTTCCTCCCTCATGAGGTCAACAACAAAACAGAGTGTTTTGCACTCATTAGTGCAAACAACACTGAAGTCAGATGGAAAAATGTCAAGATCAATTTTGACAATGTGGGTGCAGGATACCTGGCACTCCTGCAAGTGGTGAGAAACCTTTGCTGTCACTTCGCATTTGTTTCTCTCCTCTGATATCAAGCATTTGACTCGTTTTCTCACGCAATGTGTCTGCCCGTTATAACAGGCAACATTCAAAGGCTGGATGGACATTATGTACGCAGCAATAGATTCTAGAAAGGTATGCCTTTTGAAGTTTTAAAGTCAGACTTTTAGATCAATGCGTAGTAGTGCAGTTTTCTACGAATTTTTACTTTTCGCAATTTACAGGTGGAGGACCAGCCTGTCTACGAGGACAACTTGTACATGTACATCTACTTTGTCATCTTCATCATCTTCGGCTCGTTCTTCACCTTAAACCTCTTCATTGGTGTCATCATTGATAACTTCAATCAACAAAAGAAAAAGATAAGATTTATTTTCCTCACTTTCACCTTCTGAGAACAAGCAAGTTGGTTAGAAACTTTATTGTCCACAATGTGGAAAATTGTCTTTGGCTTCACCGCTAAGGAATTGTTTTGGAAAATATACTTGCTCGCTTTCTGGATGTCAGTTAGATGAGAAGATCAATACCACTCTCATTTCTGTCCATTAAATAGGAAGCCGCTGACAGCAGCCAGGTAGCATAGCTTAGCATAACGACTGGAAACGAGGGGACGACAGAGCCAGGCTAGCTATATCCCTGTTTCCAGTCTTTATGCTGGGCTATGCTGCTGTAGTAGCTTAACATTTACTGTTCAGACATGAGAGTGGTGAGTGATCTAACTATCAGCAAGAAAGCGAGTAAGTGTATTCCCTCAAAATGTCGAGCTATTACTTTAAGATTAGAAGTTGAACATTGTAAGCAAATATAATAAACACATTTTTTGCATTGCATTTGTCAAAACACACAGGTCACATGAAAGTGTTAACTGTATGTGGATCACTATTGGAGTGACAGGTCTAAATCCTTGCAAATTGTAACCAAATTGTTTTTGTCCATTCACTTTGGAGGTCAGGATATCTTCATGACAGAAGAGCAGAAGAAATACTACAATGCCATGAAGAAACTAGGGTCAAAGAAGCCACAAAAACCAATACCCCGGCCTCAGGTTAATGTTGTTTTGTACTCTTCATCTTTACCGCTAAGCAGGTTTGTATTTGTAAAATTTCTAAAGATTAACATCGAAGGATAATGACTCCAAATATCCCGCCTTCCCTCCCTTTCTCCTCAGAACAACATCCAGGGTATGGTGTTTGACTTTGTGACGCAGCAGGTGTTTGACATCTCCATCATGATCCTCATCTGCCTCAACATGGTCACCATGATGGTGGAGACAGACGATCAGACAGAGGACACAGAGATTGTGCTTTACTGGGTCAACTTCATCTTCATTGTGGTCTTCACTTGCGAGTTTGTACTGAAGCTCTTCGCGCTGCGTCACTACTACTTCACCAACGGCTGGAACATCTTCGATGTGGTTGTGGTCATCCTTTCGATTGTGGGCAAGTATTTAAAAAGGGTTGTTTATGAACAGTAAAAGAAGTGTGAAGTGGCTTACTTGGAAATAGCTCAGATATTGCCCATATAAATAGGTTTTCCTTTCCCAAAAATAAAAAGGTATTTTTTCCCTTTCCTCAAGTGGTATGAAGCCATGCAATTCATTTTGACTTTACTGTATTTGTCTCCCAAGTTTCTGCTGCTCGCACTGTACAAAATCAACAATCTATGGAGCTCCAAAACAGACAAAAGGCAGCAAAAAAATTATCAGATGAGTCAAAACATCTTAACTGAATATATCAATAAATAAAAAGATTAATCAGTAACCATGGACTATGACCAGAAATACTGTAAAACTAAAAAGCAAAAAAAAAAACCTAAGTGAGCTAGCTGAAGATAAATAGAAGTCTATTTTTTCTCAATAGATTAGAGTTTAAGGGAAATGTGTAAGTATTTATTTTACACTCCATTATAGTTAATAAACAGATGATATTTGTGGATGTATTCAATTATATTTTTGACTTGTCTTTTAACTTTTTACCTGCTTTTTGGGGCTCCGTGAACAGCAAGGTGTTTATCCAGAAACAATGTCCTTCACTGAGCTGGATAATCTACAGACTTCACTTTATTGAAACTATTTTCAGTAGAAAATAACTATCTCCTATATAAACTGTTGATAGTATGTTCTTTGGTTCTCTGGATTTCTTCCACAATTTGCACAAAACTATGTGTTCTGTTCCTGCTTGCAATAGGGTCATGTGTATTACATAAAGCAGTGAGTGTTTCAGTAATAAAATCCCAGATATTTAAACATTTTGTTTCTTTTTACTCCTTTTCAACTTCAGGAATGTTTCTGGCCGACCTCATTGAGAAGTACTTTGTGTCGCCAACACTCTTCAGGGTGATTCGCCTGGCTCGTATTGGCAGAATCCTGCGTCTCATCAAGGGGGCCAAAGGAATCAGAACTCTACTGTTTGCCCTGATGATGTCACTTCCTGCCTTGTTTAACATCGGCCTGCTACTTTTCCTGGTTATGTTCATTTTCTCCATCTTCGGCATGTCCAACTTTGGCTATGTGAAACACGGAGCTGGAATTGACGACATGTACAACTTTGAGACCTTTGGAAACAGCATGATCATCCTGTTTATGATCACCACGTCAGCTGGCTGGGACGGCCTGCTGCTTCCCATTCTGAACTACCCTCCAGACTGCAACCCCACGCTGGAGAACGCTGGTACCCCCGCCACGGGAGACTGTGGCAACCCCTCTGTGGGCATCTTCTTCTTTGTAATGTACATCATAATTTCTTTCCTCATTGTGGTCAACATGTACATCGCCATCATCCTGGAGAACTTCAGTGTGGCCACAGAGGAGAGTGCTGACCCGCTCAGTGAGGACGACTTCGAGACCTTTTATGAGATTTGGGAGAAGTTTGACCCCGATGCGTCCCAGTTTATTACTTATGCCAAGCTTTCTGACTTTGCTGATGCACTTGAACACCCACTCCGAGTCCCCAAGCCCAACACCATTGAACTGATCGCCATGGACATGCCTATGGTGAGTGGCGACCGCATCCACTGCCTGGACATCCTGTTTGCCTTCACTAAGCGTGTGCTGGGCGACAGCGGCGAGTTGGACATGTTAAGGCAACAAATGGAGGAGCGTTTTGTGGCAGCCAACCCGTCCAAGGTCTCTTACGAGCCAATCACCACCACCCTGAGGCGCAAGCAGGAGGATGTGTCAGCCAGGATCATTCAAAGAGCCTACCGTTCCTACCTGGCCAGGCGGGGTTTTGTCTGTAAGCGCAAACCGGCCAATAACAAAGTGGAGAATGGCGGAAATAATCAGGAACAAGAAAAGAAGGAGGGCACTCCCTCAACTGCCTCCCTGCCCTCTTATGACAGTGTAACCAAACCTGACAAGGAGAAACAGGATGACAACAATGAGGGCAAGGAAGGGAGGAAAGAGAAAGGAAGAAACCAAAAAGACATCAGGGAATCTAAATGTTAGAGTGTTGGAATAATAATCACAGTAATAACAATAAAAATTATAATAATGTAACTTCAAGCAAAGCGAGAGGAAACTCACCCACACAGATGTACAGATTATTTCATTTGCAAGTCAGAAAAAAATAATACTCAATAATTTTGTTTACAGACTTCATTCTTATATTGATGCAGAGGGAAGCAGCTTGGTCTGTTACAGCTTGAAGACTCTTGAACTTCAGTCAAACCAAACATAATCAGCATACTGTGTGACATTGTTGTATCCAGACTACTGATCTTAACAAAAGGGAATGAAAAACAGACAAGGAAATGTCTGTGTCTGCTGAAAGGCAGATTGCTCACTTTACCACTGGTCTACAGATAAGACAAGTAACTCTAAACCAAGAGGTGGAATGAAAAATCACTAATGGAGTTCAGCGCCTGGACGCGAGCAATGGATTCCTACGGAAAACAGTGTTGTGAGGGAAAAAACAAGGATGCTGCTTGATGCTGAAGGATTGTCCTCTTAAAGCAGCCAACGAGTGCTTCTGTGTCATTTAGTATTGAAATGCATAGAGGTGCAAACTGACACGCTCACTCTATAAGAGCAAACAGAAGGATGACTGGTGAGTGAGAGACAAATGACAGAGAGCGCTGGAAGTACTTTTTCCGTTTTATTAAAGCTAGAAATTGTTCATTTGAGCAGCAAAAATGCAAACAGACAAAAAAGAACAATATTCAACATTTTGCCCATGTCACTTAACTCTTCTACTCATTTTATCTTTGTTATACCCACATCAAAATGCTTTTTTTTTTTACATGGGCTTTCACACCAATTGGTTAAGGGTCTGTTTATTATGGGGTCAACTCGGCCCAAGGGCTTACATTTACTCCGAAAGATTTCCAAACAAATACATAAATAATTGTGCTTGTTCAATGCATAGAAATGACTTGCATGATGGCATGTTTTGATCAGAAATCTTGCATGAATTATCATAGTCCACAAGACACTAATACTCAGACCACAACAGTGGCTCGACTGTAAGATTGAGACATTGTCAAAATTTTGAAAGCTCAGAGTTCAGAGTAATTTGTTTAACAAAGATAAGTGATATTGGGGTTGATAATCTAAAATGGATTTATCTCATTACTCAACACATTTCCGATGTTTAAATTGTTGCCTCTATAGACAGAAGAATGGAATATGTTGGTGGATAATACCACCATAGTGGATCAGTGGGTGAAATCCAAACTATTTCTTTGCTGCTCTGGAGATTTCGAGTGTGTAAGATGTGGAAACGGATGTCTGTGTGTTACATGGGACTGAAATGTTTGTTAATTTGGACTGATTTTATTTTTTCAAGGGTGCAATACTTTGAAACTAAAATGCTTATATTTATAATTTGTATGCACCTATGTAATGTTCCATACCATCTGCCTTTAGTTTTGTGTGAGCGGGCACTTTGGGAGTCCTACTGTCGGTTCTAAGTGGTTTGTGGGGATTTCACAGGTATGGCAAACTCCTTTCTATTTCTGATGTTTCTCTGTGGGTGGTTAGACCTTTCTGGAAGGGCTGAGAAGAGTTTTGATTATTGTTCAGTCAGATGTCATGTACCTTATTTACATGTGTGTGTTTCTTTTTATTCCCTGATGTAACATTCATGTTTGGGTGGGCAGTGAGTCTTGTTTTACACACTTTTATAAGCCACATCTAAGATGGTGTCGAGGGAAACGGTCTTGTGCTGGAACATATTTGTTAGTTAGTAGTATCCTACTTTAATGAGAAACAGAAAATGATGAATGGGTGATGAGAACATTGTGTGTGGAGAAGCCAAAGAGATCTGCCTTGTTATCCCTTGTTGCCCTTTGTCCATGGAGTGGGATTGGGTGAAGTATGCCCTGCCCATTCAGTTTTTTCGCTGTCATTATTAGACAGAGAGACCCTAGAAATGTATGCAATGCTTGAAAAATCCATCCCTTTTTCTCAGGAGATATTATAGATGTACTATTATGAGCTCTGCAACAAAATGCAAGTGAATGTGATGGGAGTATTTATGAAATCATGTTTTACTCTTTTGTGTTTTATGCCATGTTGATGGACAATGATCACGGCTGGCACGCCTTAACTCGGCAGCCACCCGGTCAGGGGCCAGTTTGGTGCTTCCTGCTTACGACGCTTAGAATTATAGGGCTAGAAGCATCTCAGTGAAACAGCAACATTTCGCTCGCTTGTAATGGCGGCGTTTATATTGATAGCAGATTACATTTGTGGTTAAGTCATTATGGACTGTAGTCTGGTCTCAATTAATTTCGCTAAACAAAATAATTAAGTTCACCCCCCCCCCCGATAGCGGTCACAGATCGATCACACATATAGGAAACACTGTGAGGAGATGTCATGAGAGTGAATTGGGATATGTTGTTTTGAGCAGCACACTTGATTCTTTCCGAAGAAGAAGTGGCGTGCTCCGAGGATAGGCCCCAGATTTCAGTATTTAACAACAAAAACAAGTGCTCTGAGCCTCTCATTTCCATTTTTTCCATCATATTGCTCTATTGCATAACAAATACCAAATAACCAACAGAGCACTGGATGCATTCTAATGGTACTGTGAGCCTAAGCACCACACCACAGCTTTTGCACTTCCTGTTGTGCAGTGATGTCACTTCCTGTTTATGAATAATGCCCTCATCCATTCTCAAGTTCTATGGTCCAGTTGCTGCATGAGATCTCCAAAATCAGTGTGGGTGTTACCTTGAACCAAATAAAACTCTGAATGATAAGCATTAAAGCAACCGACGTCCATTTTCTCCAAGTTCACCATGGATATGCAGATGCGTATTACCGAAAGAAACCTAAAAAAAAAAAAAAAAAAAAAAAAAAAATAGACACATACATCCATTCGTGAAAAAAATAAAATAAATACAGTTCAGGCTATGTTCTATACGGCACAAACTGCAAAAGTGAAGAATGGACTTTTTAAAGAAACTATAAATAATGTAATATATTATTTTATTTTAACGGCATGTGTAGTTTTTTGTAAATACAGGATTACTTAAAAAACTACAGCTATTAATCTAACACTAAATATTAATAACCGTAAATAGAATGGCTTCCAGCTGACACCCCTTGTCACGCTTGTTAGGCTGTGACACATTTGTTAGATGGAGTAGATTTTTTTTGAGTCACTTTTCACAAAAAAGAGGGGAGTAAGCTAAAAGAATCTATATTAAAAAGCAGAAATTGTATTTAAAACTGTATAAATCAATACATACATATACAGAGCTATATTACATATATATTATATATATATTCTACCATATATATATATATATAGTATATATACTCTCCTGTCCACTCCTTGCATTGAGGTGATACCAGAACCACAGAGTGTAACTGATCATGCTTATTTCTTTGTGTGGTATGTTCAGAGAATAACCAAAACTCTGGCCTGCCCAGGACTTCTGCATACTGGGTACCAGCGTACAATGCATGGTGTTGTACTGGCTGCTTGCTGAGAATTGTGGAGCCTGCCTTGGTGAGAGGATTGCACTACCAGCATACCCTTTTGTACATGTGTGAAGATGTCTTGCCCCTAGTTTCCTATATTGTACACACAAAGGTAATACAGATGCAGACAGACACACACACTGACACGCATACACTCAGCCTTTTACAGGCAACCGCTGGTTAACCAGTGTGCCCCAGTACGAGTTCACTTTGTGTGACAATTTTTTGCTTGTTTCAGCGCTAACCCTCCTCCATGTTTCCCCTTAACACACTGCTGCAGTTTCGAAGTTGATCTTTAATTTTCGCTGTCACTTTCAATATGATATATCTAATGATTTAAGGGTTAGCTGTCTTAACTGTCTGTGTGTTTGTTTATGGTGCAATATCTCTTAACGGCACGTGCCTTTTTAGCTTCCTATTTAGTCTGTCAATAAAAATCAGCAACGAGGATCTCAAAACCCATGGGAGTGAATCAAAATGGAGCACGATAGAAACGATGTATTGAGTTCAAAATTAACTTGTAAACTGAAAAACTCACCACCTAGATTAGACTGTCTGGACTAACATCTTGTAGAGTCATGTAGTACAAGTGCACTCTCTGTGTGTTCTGTTTACCGGCTCTCGGGCCAGTAAAGGGAACGGCTTGCCTTCTGTTTTACACTTCTGTTCATTTACAAATGTTGGTTTACCAATTGGTATACAGTATGAGGCCATTTTTTTGTAGCATGACTGAGATAAATTTCTTTTTCTTTCCTGAAAATAGGCTAACTGAAAAATCTTTTGACTGTCATTATCTCTTGCCACTAATACAGTCAGAGAGAGGATGTGTGTTGCACAACCACATGGGACGATTAAATGAGAATCAGTGAAAGAATATCTTCATTTGAGCACGAATCTATTTCCAAACAATAAAGCAGCCTTCCAGTTACACCTCTGGCTGGTGTCGTTTTTGGATATAATATTAATGACTTTATGATGCAGAAAATTCCACATACCACATCTGGCAATGGATGATTTGTTGCTGGTTAACCACCTCATTTAGTTTGATATCTGAGAATTTAAAGGTCCCACATCATGCTCATTTTCAGGTTTATAATTATGTTTCTATTAGAACATGTTTACATGCTGTATTGTTGAAAAAAAAACTTTATTTTCCTCATACTGTCTGTCTGAATGTACCTGTGATTATGCTCTGGCTCAAACGCTCTGGTTGCATCCAAAATTCCACACTAACATCTTATTTAGTACGCAAAAACAGTATGTGAGATATTTTAGTATGTCTGAAACCTTAAAATCAAACCAATAGTACATGAACTGTATGCTATTGCCAGTGAAATGTTACAGTATGCAAAGCTGGACACCATTGCAGCAAAAATATCCCACAATTCAATGCGGTAGTGCCGAAAATGCTCATAATAGACATTGATGGGCAGCTCTGTAACATCAATAACACCAGTTTAACTACAAATACATGATTTCACTTTGCTAGGCGTAATATATATTTTAAATGAATTCAGATTACAAACCGTTGTTTTTGGTCTCACAAGGTTGTCACAGGTTACCATGGTTACACATCTCCAGCCGGCAAGGAGGCTCTCAGGAAGTGATGATGTAAATTACTGCTCAGTGCGTCTGAAGAGGTCCATACTACTGTTTATTCACGCAAAAGTATGCTGAATGATAGTACATCTACTATGTAGTGTATGTAGTGTATTGTATGTCTTAGCGTATTTCAACAGATTTACGCTGCTACAACAACAGCTTAGGTGTATTGGCACAATAAAAAGAAACCTGTCAACTTGTGTTTACAACACGGGAAGTTGTGTACATGATATGCTTGATGTTCAAGTGGTTAAGTATTGAAGAACTCTGCTGCTAAGCAACAGTAATATTAACGTTACTGTCCGAGTCTCAAAGCCACAGAGGCTAATGATTTAGCAAGCTAGCGAGTCAAAATGCAAAGACATAATGACAGAGGAGAAAGATGAGGTAGTTGAGAATATCAGCAATTTTCTCACAAATATTATAAAATTACAAAGATAAATACTAAAATTACAATATATTAACTTGTGCACCAAAAAGTGAACTTCCATGACCTCTGCCATTTCTGACCGTCAGCAAACACATCAAGCTTTGAGAAACTTTCACTTACGAGGTTGTGGATATCACAAGAGGGGGTGTTCATAAGGACTATTCTCATGAACACGGTAAACACAACCTTATTTGAAGGGACCACATGTTTACTTCCTGTCAGCTAATGTCATTCACATTCACTGCAACAGGAAATAAACAGACACATGTTATATGTTTACGTTTAAACCTGTGAAAATGGTCTCTTGGTGCCTTCGAATAGGGTCGTGTTTACCATGTTCATGAGATGAGTCCATATGAACGCACTCCTCATGTCGTATTCACAACCTCGTAAATAAAGTTTCTGAAAGCTCTGAGTTCACAACTTGTGACGTGTTTATTGATGTCAGAAATGGCAGAGTCCATGGAAGTAAATTTTTTGGTGTAATAAATTAATATGTATGTTATAATTTTGGTAATTTTTTTTTTCTTTTACAATTTTATATGTCTGAAGAAAATGTTGATATTCCCACCAACCTCATCTTTCTCCTCTGTCATTATGTCTTTGCATTTGTGGCATTATATTACCCACTTGCTAGTGTGCTAAACTGTTAGCCTCTTTGGCTTCTAGACTTAGTAACATTAATATTACCGTTGCTTAGCAGCAGTGTTCTTTATGACTTAACCACTTGAACGCCAAACATATCATGTCCACGACTTACCATGTTGTAAACATGAGCTCATGAGTTCCATTTGAAAGCACCATAAGTATTGTAGATTTGTGACATCACAGAATCACAAAAATCCTCAGCTTGTTTCAAAGGCAGAGTTTCTGAATACAGGTTAGGTGTATTTCTTCATGGATTAAGAAGCATGTCAGTACTGTCATAACATTTAAGTCGCACTTGAGCCTGCTTTATAATTAAAAAAAGACACGAAATTCTCACTTTTTACAATATGGGACCTTTAAATGTTTAAGATTTTAAAGTAATATGGTATATGTTGATACTCTTAAAAAGGTGATTCTGTGTGTGTTTTTTGCTAATAATCACATTTGTATATGGTGCAAACATTGACAGAGAAAATGTTTGAAAGCTACACGGGACACTGAAGGGCAGACAGGAAGAGAAAACAGTCTGATTAGGTTTGGAAAAAACAACATAATATACTTCATGTCTGTTCATCTTTTAACAATACTTCAGCTGATGTGGTTGGGTGTGTCATGGTGCAACAACACTGACATGACTATAAAAGCAGGTGTGTGCATGTGTGTTTCTTTCCTTCCTTCCCTACTCTTCCCTGCATGTGTGTGCGTGCGTGCGTGCGTGCGTGCGTGCGTGCGTGCGTGGGTGTGTGTGTGTGTAAGGTGGTGCACTGAATGAGGGAAGGAGCAGGTAGGGGAGGGGGGAGTAAGCAGAGACAGCACTGCAGTGCAGATAGATGAATGCAGTGGCCTGGGCTGAGTCAGCAGCATGTTCCCAATAGGCTCAGACTGTACAGTGCACTGTATAGCACCTCCTTACCCACAGCAAGCAGAGAGCGAGCCACAGCACGAAGATGAAAAGTAAATGAGAACAATGAACAGAAGCACACACGGTAGAAAGCTAGTCTGTTGCTATGGATTTATCCTTCACCTCCTACCTGCAGTGCTGCATGCGTTTTTGAGCGCATCACATTATTTTGTACAGTTTGATGCTGCATCTTTTACTGGATTATTGGAAAACATAGTCTAAAATATTGATAAATGGAACCGTTCATGACTAGTGCTCTAAAAAGATCCGTTTTAGATGATTATGAAACATTTAACTCTTTATTTTACATTATTTATATGGAGGAATCGTTGATTTCCGTTCTTCTAAATATGTGGCTCTCCTCTATCAAAATGTCACATGTATACTGCATATGCTTTGGCTTGTTTTCCCCCTTTAGGTTTCTGTCCTCCTTGCATCCATCTGAACAGCATGACTTGGTTGCAGAGGTGGGACATGCTGGATTAAGTAGGACGTCGGTGCGATCTGTTGGCCTGTCTGAGCAAGTTTGTGTGAAGGAGGAGAGATGAGGGTGTGATGGATACAGAGAGAGGGAGATTGTGTGTCTTTCAGGAATCAATAGCATATAATCTGCAGTACTGTTCAAGTGTCTGGGTGAGGTAGTGGCTGTTGTTCATTTATAGTTTTCTGTGTCAGGTCTGCTCCACCATGCAGATGAGTGAAAAGGCAGAGGGCGTATATATCATGTATATATCAGTTTCAATCAGTTCAATCACTGTGTAACAGGAGGTGATGCAGGAGAAGGTCTGACATTATTGTCTTGAGTTCAAGAGTTTTCACATAGTTTCAAGCGAGTGAATTTGAATTAATTCCATTTAGACAAAATGGAATAAAAGATGTGATAGATTTATGATGATTTATTCCCTGGTTTGGCCCTCTATGCCGCCACTGCCCCATCCATCATAGAGCATAGCCCTCTCTGCCCCTGCTGGGTTGTGGGATTTGTGTTATCCATCCCTGCCCCTCAAAGTGTCTGCAGAGATCACAGCCTATATCCACTGTGTTTATTGCTGTAGCCCCTCCAGTAGACATTAGCAAAGTACCTTAAATGACTTCTTACAGCTATCTAACACCCTCTAGTGGGACATGAAGGACATAACTCAAGACAACCGTGTCATCTCCACAGGTTGAAGGGATAGCTCATCGGTAGACATACAGTAAAGTAGTACGTGTTACTCACTGGTGTGATATGGTGTATGGATATTAGCTGTCTGTTAATTCTGTAGTTGGAGATATCCCAGCAAGCCACCAGCTTGTCAGTAAATGGTTCCTATGAATAAAAAAAAAAAAATCAAAATTCAACATTTTTATTTTAGATTGTGTTATTTGTAAAACCTCAGCATGGACACAGTCTAAAGATTAGTCAATCCTGGACAAGTAAAGCCTTGTTGAAGAAACCCACAAGGGTTAATTTAGCTATAGACCTACTTTATAAGATAAAGATAAGATATTCTTTTATTAGTCCCACAATGGAGAAATTCACAATTATTATGTATTATGTTTATGTACTTAAAACTGCAGTAAGCAGAATATTTTGGCATCATTGGGCACAAATTCCATAATAACCTTTCAGCATGTTGTCATTCAAGTGTTCAGGCTCTGTTTTCAGGCTTTAAAAAATCTAGTCCATGACAGAAGACCAATCACAGGTCATTTCAGAGAGAGAGCATTTCTATTGGCTGTTCACTCAACAGTCACTCACAAACTCTGATCAAACCGTCAAACTAGGCAGCGCTGATCAAATATGATTCAATATTCTGTTACTGTAATGCCTGTTTCTCACCTCACATGTTTTACTGTTTGGCTGTAAAATTAGAAAGTTTGCTTTGGCTGGTGGGCGGTGCTTAGTATTTCCTCAGCTATTCTCAACATGGCTGCCGGGTCACAAACTTTTTCATTCTACAGCTTAACAGTAACTACAAGATGTTTCACAGTAAGGTAACATTAGTCCTTCATGGTTTTGCCCTGAAACTTGATTGGATGATGTCGGACTGGTTCAAACTAAGTGTTTCTGGGGAGTTAAGTGTAAGATAATCAAATGCAAGTCCCAGTAACATTCACTGGAAATAAAGAGTCCAGAGTTCAGTTTTAAAAACACCACTTTTCAGAGATTTAGCAAAAAGTAAAAGCAAAAAGATGGAAATTAAGTTTGTTCTGTTCCGTTTTCCCCCCACGAGTGAATCCTCTTCTCGAACAAATTCATAAAGGATCTCTGATCAGTTTGTTCAGTTCAGTTATTTCCACACGAGTGAATCCTCTTCTCGAGCAAATCTATAAAGGATCTCTGAAAAAGTAAACACCCAAAATATACGATAAAAATGAAACCAGCGTTACTGGTTAGCCTGTAAGACATAATGGCGTCAGTTTTTCAGGCACATTCGCGGGCCACCGCCACCATCTCGGTCCTCAAAGTACCCGATGTGACCGAGCCCAACATTGGTCTCCTGTGGCTTGAAATGACCCCGTCAACCGGTAATAACAACTTTATATATCAAGATTTTACCATTTAAGTTTACAAAGCTAATTCTTGACCAAATCGTGGTTATCGCCACATGTACTTCCACTTCAGATCACGGAGTCCCCAGATCGCCTCTGGTGTTAGCTTCAGCTAGCATCTGTAGCTCCCCTTTCTACAGTGAGTCTGCTAACGGCTGCCCGATGTAGCATAGCTAGCTAGCTAGCGGCTGACATTGATTTAGCGTTACTAGGAGTAATGAGGAGAAGTGGTGGTCAAATGCAGGGTGGCAGTACTTAATGTATCCCTAGTCTAGTCTAGTCAAGAGGAACATTTTAACTAATGCAGACGTGAGTTACATGAGTTTAGGTTTTCAACAATCAACCCCAAAGTCTGCTGCCGTGAATCAGCTTCTAAAAAGCATCTCCAACAAATGTGCTGATGGTTATTACACAGCTATGATCGATATGGGTTTCTTTCACCAGAGATAGCTAAAGTAGTAAAGGTAATGTTAAATGTACTGAAGTGCTTGTTCTCTAATTGTTTGTGTTGGGTGTTTGTACTGGAGTATTTCCACAAGGTACACACATTTCCACTACATTAGCACCTGTAGACCTTTTCAAACTTGACAACTGATGCCTTCAAATCGTGCTTACCATGTTTACAAGTTGAGTCCACATGAATGCCTCCCTCATTCATTATTCACAACCTCATAAGTGGCACGTTTCTGAAAGCTCTGAGTTCGTGACTTGTGACGTGAGAAATGGTGAAGCCCATGGAAGTTCATGCCTTGGTGTATAGTAAGCTAATGTTGTACTTTTAGTCATATATTGTTTTTCTTGGGGATTTTATAATATGCCTGAGGAAAATGTTGATATTCCCACCAACCTCATCTTTCTCCTCTGTCATTATGCCTTTTCATTTCCTGTGTTATGTTACCCACTTACTAGCTTGCTAAACTGTTAGCCTCTGTGGCTTCTAGACTCAGACAGTAACCTTAATGTTGCCGCTTAGCAGCAGTTTTCTTCACAACTTAACCACTAGAACGCCAAGTATATGGTGTGCATGACTTCCTATGTTGTAAACACAAGCTCACAAGTTTCATTTGAAGGCACCATAACAAAGGACAGTAAGTATACATGTTTATGTTTGGTGCCTTCAAATGGGGTCATCTTGTATATGAGATGGGAAGTCGTGTACAGAAATGCAACATGTATACTTACTGTCCTTTGTAATGGTGCCTTCAAATGAAACAAAACCTTGTGAACATGTATACTTACAACATTTGCAGTCCCATCTACTGCCCAGTGCAGGACACACTGACAGAGGAGAAAGACGAGGTTGTAGGACAAAACCATAAATTTTATGAAAAACAATAATCCAAAACAAAAAGGAAATATGAACCCCCCCCCCCCCCCCCCCCCTCCCCAAACACTACCCCCCTTTTAAAGACCCCATTTTTTAATTTCTCATTTCTATTTGTTCGTTCACCCCTCCCCTCTCTCTTTTTTTTTTTTTTTACAACCCATCTTTTTTATTTCCTTTCTTTTTTAGGACTGCTTCCTACTTTTTTTTTTTTAAATTATTTTTTTTTTTTTTTATTTTTTTTTTTTTTTATGGGATATATTACACCACACCCTTCTTTTTTTTGTATTAAACCCCCCCACAACAATACTCCCCCCCCCCCCAACACAACTACTTTTTCTTTTTTTTCTTCTTCTACTTTTTTTTTTTAAAAATTTTTTTTTTTTTTTTTTTAAAAATTTTTTTTGAAAAAACTTCTTTTTTTTAAGGATTTTTTTTCAAAAAATATATTTTTTTTTTTTTTTTTTGTTTTATTTATTTTTTCCTCCCCTCCCCCCCCCCCCCCCAAAATTTCACCCTCCCAATAATTTATTCCTTTTTTTACTAAAAAACAAATAAACTAAAATTTTTTTTCAAACTTTCCAGCCCCCCCCCCCCCCCTCCAAAACCCCCCACCGTTTCCCCTCAGCCTGAAGGTCTGAAACATCAGGCTGACTGTGGACTCAATGAATGAACATGGCCCTGTATAGTGTATAGTCCACAGTATATTACGTAGATACCAATCATGTTCTTTTCATTCTTATACTGTTTTTGTACAGTATACAGGGCAAACTGTGCCGACCTTTGGAGAGCAGGAGCCTTTTTGGAGAGAGACATCATTTGTCAAGAAGTGGACCTAAACCCTGCCTGGAAATGATGAGAAGAAAGTGGAGTAAAGGAGCGAAAGACAGCATCTTGAAATCAAAAAGCAAAGACACAGACTGATTCTGGAAGCTGTAAGTCATGTTTTGTTCATTTGATCATAATGCATTTTAACCAGCATTTGTAAAATGTAGGTCCTTAAATATAAGCTTATATAAATTCGTTCATATTTATTTCTATCTTCCCTGTATTTTGTGAATGACAAACTGCTTTTGTTAGTTGTCAATCAACAAAAAGATATTTATATATTGACAGATATTTAATACAATGAGGTACTTCTTAATAAAACCCTGTAGGTGTCACTGTTATACTTGTTATCTGGCACTTGTTTGTGTGAGTTAGAAAGGAAATTAATATGATAGACAGGCAAAGACACTGCATTTGGCAGAGGGGCCATATATGCATTTCACAGGTCAAATAAAATTACATTTAAAGATCAACTTTGCCATTTTACACAGTTACTTTTTGATGGATTGCTGAGCTGGTTGTGAGCCTGGGTCTGTTAGGCTGCTGAGCTGAGGTTAATAGATGAAAGGAAAGTAGAGGCTTAGTCAAAGGTTTTAATGAGGATGGCTTGTTTAATGCCTGCAGCCAGTGCCAGGAATGTGGTTTGAGGTTTGCTTAAGATGCATGGACTTCAGCCGGTTGATGCTAATGATCATTATAGTAAAAGATAAGTTTTATGTAAATCAGTTTTGGACAAAGCAGGTTTTTGCTGTGAAATACTTTGACGTTGCAGCTGGGTTAGATTCACTGTGGATGAAAGGACAAAAGTTTTGGACATCTGTCACACGCCAGCGCATGCCCTCCGCCCCCCAGACAATAAAGCTATGGATGGGGGGTGGTATCCTGGGGAAGAGGGTCAGGATCTTCTCCACTCTTCCTGTCCCTTTTTTCTATGCTCTCTTGAGCTTCTTATGGGGTCTTTACATAATACGAACGACCCTGTGGTTCCTCACCAGTTTTGCATGTAAGGCTAAACATAGTGCTGCAGAATTAATCCAAATTTTATCAAAATTGCAATATGGCCTGTTGTAATTTTTAAATCTTAGGAGGTGCACTAATTGTTAAAGATGAAATGTCAATATACCATTTTAAATTAAATGGGGGCTTACACATCATATTCACCCTACACCCTGCAAAAATCCCACCATAATCAAATAAATATGTTTTTTATGAAAATGAAATAATGTAAATATTAGTATTCCCTCTAGTATTGTAAATCATATTGCAATTGCAATATCAGTCAAAAATAATTGCAATTTGATATTTTTTTTCAAAATTGTTCAGCCCTACCTAAAAATATTGATTTAACAAAATAACTCACAAGAGAAATAAAGATTTGGGTAACACTTGATTTTACTGGTCAGTTATGTCCTACTTTATAGAAGTTTTAATCGAAATTACTACGTAATATGGAACCAATTATAGGGAAACTAAGACTGGTAGTTAAATTAGTTCACCTAGTTGAGTATAAAAGCAGTTGTTGCTTTTTTTAGGAATTTCCTTGAAAGAACTGCTCCTTTTAAATCAAATAAAAATGTATAATCTTACATTTATTACAGGAAGCTTTACTCCTGTTATTGCTGAATTGTTTGCTTGCCTATAGACAAATGACACACTTCTGCTTGTTCAGCTGATCTGCTGTCTACTGACTAAATGACTCTAGGTTGATTAATTGGAATTAATTGTACCGTCTGAATATAATTAGTGCCAAATGACGTGGTTATTTCCTAGAAATTTAGTTAATTGTAGGACTGTCAATCAATTGAAATATTTAATTGTGATTAATTGCAAATTAATAACACAATTTTTATCTGTTCAAAATGTACCTGAAAGGGAGATTTGTTGAGTATTTAATAATCTTAGCAACATGGGAGTGGGCAAATGTGCTGCTTTATGCAAATGTATGCATAAATTTATTACTGGAAAACAATAAACAACACAAAATAATGACAATTGTTGTCCAGAAACCCTCACAGGTACTGCATTTAGCATAAAAACATGCTCAAATCATAACATGGCAAACTGCAGCCCAACAGGCAACAACAGCTGTTAGTGTGCTGACTTGACTATGACTTGCCCCAAACTACATGTGATTATCATAAAGTGGGCATGTCTGTAAAGAGGAGACTCGTGGGTACCCAGAGAACCCATTTACATTCACATATCTTGAGGTCAGAGGTCAAGGAACCCTTGGAAAATGGAAATGACAGGTTTTCCTCTCCAAAATTTACCTTAAATTTGGAGCATTATTTAGCTTCCTTCCTGATAAGCCAGCATGACTTGATTGCTACCAATGGATTCATTAGGTTTTCTAGTTTCATTTGATACCAGTTTGAGAGCCAGCTACAACCTAAAAATTGTAAGGAAATAGTGGTGTGAAAACAAATTTGCCGCCTTATCTTATTAATTTTGACAGCCTTAGTTAATTGTCGTAAATATATGGACCAGTACAATAAAGCATTACCAAGATTTGAAATTAGCCATCAAAAACTGTAGATCAGGATTATCACTGGTTGAGTGGATCAGAGTCCACCTAAAAACTAAAATAACACCTCCTTCAACAGGAAATTTAGGGCCCGGCAATCACTTTGCTCAGTGTCATGGTGATGATATAATACTGGGTGATGCTACCATTCCTAGAGGTATGTCACTGTGATGCTGCAATATGAAATTGGACATAGTCAGTATATTTGTAAAGAGGAAAAAAATGTGGAACAAATGTTATGGTCTCGCCATAGTATAGTTTAGTGACTGATTAGGACACTGAAACCTCAAACATTCACAGACAGAAAGACAAAGTCACAATTTTTTTGGTGTGATATCTTCATTTCCATGACACAACAGTCTTTAGTGAGGTAGACTATAACAGGTCAATAATTAGAAACATTGCTCCTTAAACTGGCACGTGAAATGACATGAAATAAATATTTCCATGTACAATGTCTTCAAAATGAGGTAGAAATGGTTACAGAGAATGTACAAGTTACAACAAAAGAGTACAACTGAATTACAGAGATAACTCTGAAATGCCATTTTCCATCAGTTGGACAAATTCAACTCCACGTACTTCAATGAATCAGAGTAACACCAAGAAACATCAAATAATGTAGTTTGTTGCAGGTTAATGTAGAGCACATTCTTTGTGTGGCATTGAAGAGCATTCAATTGTTGTAGCTAAGCGCTTAAATACTTTTTAAAAATCTGGGGGGTAAGAATTCATTATTATTTGTGTAACACCTTTTTTAATAATCTGTATTTTTTTTCTCTAGCATATTTTGAAGCGAGTGTGATGAGGGTTTTTTTTTTCTTTTTACAGCAAATTAAATTTGAAGAATGTGCTTATATTTCCAAATTAAAATACTTTTTCAGACTAAATCTAAAGGGGATCCACTCTCTGGACATGCTTTTAGACAAGAGTTCGGTTTTGGAAAAAAAAAAATATTAGTATGGCACAACTTATGCTACAACTTGGTGAAAAACAAAGATTTAACACTGTAAGTGTACATATTTCCTGACAGTGCACATACTCACTAACTTCTCCCTTCTTCATGGTGTCAATTCATGTTAGACCTCAAATCAAGCTGAGTGACTGATGACACTGTGACAAGTGTTTTTTAAAATACTGATATAGGAAAATGGAGATTGGACACTTTATTAAGACATTTAATGAACATACCTATTATAGAGAATATACTGTAGTATGTGTACGTCTTGATATGTCAAAAGTTGTTTATCAGGAGTGCTTTTTTTGACATTATGTCCACAAAAACCGTTCCCCCACTAACTACTCTAACACTTAACATGTCATTCATTTCTCCACCAAAACCTATAAGAGAATTACATCTATACATGAAGAAAATATGTTTCATATATCTAAAAACATCATTGATGTACATTATGGCATGTATTGTCCTTTTAAAAAAAATATCTGAATTACATTCAACATTTCAGGCCTTGGTACAAAAACCTCAAGTTTAATTTTCCATTTTCCCAGAGCTAAGAAGCTGTGTGTGTGTGTGTGTGTGTGTGTGTGTGTGTGTGTGTGTGTGTGTGTGTGTGTGTGTGTGTGTGTGTGTGTGTGTGTGTGTGTGTGTGTGTGTTCGTTCTACTGTTGCTATCAAAGGCCTTGTGAGTTCATTGCTTCCCTGAAGTGTTCAGAGTATGTTTGTCTCTCAATAAAAGCCATGGCTCCGTTTTCATCTTACTCCATAAAGCTCCCCACCAACACCCTAAGGTAATCACATACATTCTTATTTTATCATTCTGAGGTAACAATATTCTTCCTGAGTATTCAATAACACGACTATAAATCATCCTTTTGAGAGGCAAAGAGAATGCATATTAAAAAAAAAAAAGTAAAACCTATAGCAGACAAGCAGGTAGATCTTCATCAAGAATGTAATTTAAAAATTGTCCGTGGCGCTCACACAGAAGCATTAATCCTCTCAGTCTGGGCTGTGCATCCAAAAAAAGTAACAAACAGGCTTTTGCACCTTTAAACTGTTTGCTCTTTTGTGAATTTTAGCAGTATGCAGACTTAAGCATTTGTTTTGTTTTTGGGGTGTTTTGTAGATTTGTCTATGTCACTATTTCTTGCAATAGTGTGAATATTAAAGGCGTAAGCTGCGGCATTATTCGCAGGCAGATTCGTTAGTCTTTGGATCAGCAGAAATCTGCACGTAAACAACACGCTCTGATCTGCATATACTCGTATGCTGTCATTGTGTGAATGCGAAATACATTTTTAAATGAACATAAAGTCTTAGATTATTTCCCAACTCACTTACATTAAAACAACTTTAAAGGGCGGCTTCATGTATTCTATGCAATCATTTGATAAGCAGCTTGTTATGTATAAACTGGACAAAAACAAAAGTCATTCAGTAATTAAAAAGGTTGAGATTGAGACGCTGGATAGAATAAAATAAAGAACACGGAAAGAAGGAAACTGGAAAAAAAAAGAAGTCAAGAATGATAAATGATAAAGGTGAGCGAAGGATGAAACATTCATTTCTGAAGGCCAGGCGACACACTGACCCCCGGAGTCAGCTGTGTAAAGTAGCAGTGATTGTGCTGAAGTAGTATGGCAGTCTTACCTTATTGCTCTCCTTACTTTTTGGTCGGTAATGATTTTTTTGTGGTGTGGCAGAACGTATTGCAGTCAAAGGCCTTTTACATACATAATGGCCAGAAATAATTACACCCACTTTTAAAACAGCAGCGTTGCAGTGCTGCTGCTGCAGTAGCAGAAAGGAAATAAATAGGATCCTGAGAGAAACAGACACTCGCACGTTTAGACTGTCTTAACTCTATCTATGTAAAGAATGCCTTAACCTCACCCCTAAGACTTACCTCAACCTTTCAGGGTAAAACGTCCCTGTGAATCTTTGGAAAAACAGGAATAATGAAAACTTTAAAGATGCAACAAGAAATACCAGTCTTGTGCCCTCCTGTTTGCTTGTAAAATTAAACCTTTCATTGACAAATCCAACTTTGTTCCCCCAAGTCTGTCTGGATTAAGATCCCTGGTTGGTTTCAAAGCCCTGCAGTGGGGTCCTCGGATCGTGTGTGTGATGCAGGTAACTTCATAGACATTCTCTGTTGCTGAGGAAAGTTGTGCTCCCCTGACACGCTCTCTCCTGCTAGGCCTGACGGTGGGCTGTAGTCCCCTGCCCCGCCGTAAGGGGGCGACATCATGGGCTTTCCAGATTTATAGGCCTGCGGGTCTGAGGCTGAACCGCTCATATCATAGCCATTGCCGTGCCCGTTGCCGTGACCTTTGCCGTGACTGTTTCCATGGCCGTTGCCGTACTTTCTGTAGCGAGACCCCTCCACCTCTGCTCCCTCCTGTCCTTCCTCTGCCATCTCAAAGGCCTTGCGTTTCATTGGCACCCCTCCCTCGGAGCTCCCTCCAAGGCTGTGAGACGGGTAGCTGTAGCTGCCCCCCACCATAGTGGGCCTAGGGGCGAGAGGGGTGGGGGCACTAATCCCAGGGGGCAGGTAGGAGGCACTGGGGTGGCTGTATCCAGAAGACAGGCTGGTTTGGGGGTAACACCCTGGAGGGTAGTTGTAGATGGGAGTGCTGGCGCTATAGCTGGGCACTAGGGTGGGTGTGGCCTGCAGAGAGTGTAGAGGGGCGGGGGGAAGTGCTGCGCTAGGCTGAGGGCAGTATCCTGAGGACAGGTAGGTGCTGTTATAGGCAGGAGGGTACTCCTGAGATGACGGGGCACTGCAGGAGCCAGCGCCACTGTAGCCTGGCTCAGAGGCCAAATTACTGCTCACTACTGTCACACTTCCTGTGGCTGGGATGCCCACAGATGCAGTGCCCACCTTGGTGCCCGTTAATGCCTCCAGACCAGGGTAACACTCCATGCCCTGACCCAGAGACCATGGCTCAGATTCAGTTTTCAGGAAAGTTCCAGGCTCTGAGTAGGCTCCTGCAGGAGGGCGTTCATAGGATAGCTCCAACCCTGAGTACTTCTCAGCGTAGCGTTTGAGCAGAGAGGAAGCAGTAAGGGCTGATATATCATCACTGGCCCATGGGTAACCTGCAGGGGCATAGCTGCGGCGACCAGCTGTAGCGTAGGGGTCGTGTTTGTGGGCAGACGGCGGCGAGGTAGTAGAGGTGACGTCTAGGTGCTGCTCAGGCCACTGAGATAAGGGGGCGGCGTGCTCCGGGGACCAGTGCATCTTCAACAGACCTGACACAAACAAAACCAGAGATGAATAAGTCCACTCAGTCATAAAATGTTCATTTTGTAAAATTTTAATTAGTAGTACATATATGCAGCATCTTGTCTCGACCAGATATTTGAGGTGTTTTGTCTTCAAAAAATCACAAACAAGCTAATAGGGCTGAAACAAGATGTATTGCGATTTGATCGTACAATTTGTTGCGATTTTTCTTAACTTTTTTAACACTAGACCAGGGAAAAAGTTGAATCATACACTTCTGCCGGGGGCGGCAGTAGCTCAGTCTGTAGGGAGTTGGCTTGGGAATCGGAGGGTCACCGGTTCAAGTCCCGACATGACCAAGAACTAAGTATGAACTGGTAGCTGGAGAGGTGCCAGTTTACCTCTTGGGCACTGCCGAGGTGCCCCTGAGCAAGGCACCAAACCCCCAACTGCTCGGGGCGCTTGTCAGGAGCAGCCCCCTCACTCTGACACCTCTCCATTAATGCATGTATATGGGTCCTGTTTGTGCATGTGTGTGTCTCGGGTCTGCATGTACCGTGTATAAGTAAAAAACAACAGAGTGTAAAAATTGAATTTCCCCTAGTGGGACGAATAAAGGACTATCTTCTTCTTCTTCTTCTTCTTCTAGGGAATTTACGTTGGAAAATCTTTAAATGAATACAGTAAAATGTTTGATTTTCAGCACATATGTAGTCAGAGATGTCCTGAAATCAAATATATCAGTCATCGTCAGGAATTATTTATTGAAATTTTTCCAGCAACCCAAAAATCAACGAATTAAGACACTTCCCTCACAAATTAGTGGCATTTGCTTTTAAATTAACAAGGGACATATAATGTTGTAAACTTTTGGTGAATACTGTATAATCCAATCAATCTTATTTCCATATATGTAGTTTGTATACACAGTTCCCTTTAACACCTTATTTTGAAAACCACACGTAGTCACACGTGTATACTTCTGCTAACTTCAGTCCATCGCCGTCAGCTCCATTCCCTTTATACCATTTGACTGTATTTACCATAAATGTCAGTATATGGTGCTCTACAGTTGTAGCGTCAGCCAATTTGACCCCAGCGATGAGAGTGATGGCTGGCTTGACCGCACGTTACAGCAATATGATAACATTTCCTATCCACGACAGAGTTAGCATGCAGCTTTAGCCATGACGTCTAGCTCAGCTTTTCCTGTCAAAGCGTGAAACCCAAAGTGTTTCCACACTTAACTGTATGTGTAGTGTTTACCATGTTGAATTTAATATGTGAGGATGCAGGTCATATCCACGACGACCCTCCGCTGTTTTCTACTTTGTCATTTTGGCCAGCTTCAGTTTGTTATGGTTGACGTATACAGAACGGATATGACGTTACATTACTCAGACTACAACATTAAAAATGTTAACTTCCTTCTACGTCCACATAGACTCAAATATATAGATTGTAGCAATAAAAAATCGATTAAAAAAATATCTTGATACATAGGTGAATTGATTTTCTTCGAGTCCGGCTTCATGAATATCTGCCCTCATGATCACATCAGCTAGGTGACCCTTTTCCAGAATCATGTCAATGCTTAGCCTGTGCTCTTCTGCACAGTCTCATCCAGGCAGGGGACAACCTTTTTAATCTTTATGTGAAGCCGGCAACATAGCCCCCAGCCTGGTCTCCACGGCGATAAGCCTCTATCAGCCTGCAAGCTGCCCTCTGCTTTTGCCTCTCTCACATTAGGGCCATTGTTGTCTCTCTGTGGCTCGCTTAGTCCACAAAAACCACCCCCACTGAGCGTGTGATCTAATTCGGCCCAAACCTCAGGGGTCTGCTGGACAGGGGGAATGGGGGGGATCAGGGTAGTTGTCATCATACTACATAGAAAGACTGGACCAGTATATCTATGAACACTTTTACAAGTGCACCGATTGATTGAGCAGTCAAAAAAAAGTCAGGTTCTCACAAGCCATGTGTGATTATACATGCACATTTACACAAACAAGTGACCCGCTGGTTTAGTGGCTGTGGGCTTTGATTGGCTTTTGCAGGCCTTGTCTTTTTGAACTGGCATTAGGCTGACATTCCAGGCATTGCAGAGTATTATTAAACTGTCCTGACCCCGGGCCTGAGCCAGAGGGGCTTCCCTACACCAGCACTAGACAGAGGAAGAAGTTACTGCCTCAGCTGCACCAACAGGGGTGAACTAATAGCTCCTATGTCAGCTTTACTTTTGAATAAATGAGGTACGATAAGGTAGAATAATTTTCCCCTTTTGAGGAACGTTTTCCCTTCAGTTTGTACCTTAATGTGTTGTGATAGTTTTATGAGTTAAACTCTGATTAAAGGCTACGGTTGCAACTAACAGTTATTTTCAGTGTTTGTTAATCCGCCAGTTGTTTTCTTGATAAAATGAGAGAAAATAGTGGAACATGCACATTAAACTTCCAAGAACATAAAACTAGAAATCTTTAGATTATGCTCTTGATTAATTGATTAGTGGTTTGGTCTATAAAATGTCAGAAAATGGTGGAAAATGTCGATGAATCAGTTAAATCGACTGATTGTTGCAGCTCTACACTTATTTCATTTATTTCACTTTTTTTCTTCAGGACAGAGGAGGCCTTTATATTCGCCCTATGCCAGTAATAACTTACTGTTTCAGCTTTATTCAAGCCCCTGTTCATCTGCATCTTCTACGCACTAAGTCTGCTTTTGAAGATTTTATTAGGAAACATGAAAAAAAGCAGGAAATAATAGCAGCAGTGGTCGGTGTTTTCACACACAGTCACTCACACGTCTGGTCTGAATGTGGATTATGGCAGGTTGTGTCACATGTCCACTAGGACCACCAGATGGGCCTCAAACAGTCCACATGTTGATCCCTAAATTAAATGATCCTTCAGCCCAATAATCCCACTCATCCAATCCAGGGATAGCAGTGCTCTCAACCAGCACAAGCTCCACCCTTTTCTCCTGGGAATCCTGACTGCTGATGGTGCTCGTCCCCGGCACAAAAACATTACTGGCACAGGGCGGAAAAAAAAGGCTTATCTTCTGCCCTGTGCCAATAATGTTTTTGTATTGTTCCTTAGTGGACAGAAGTGGACAGAAAATTCAAATTCATTCCTGTTGAGCAATTTGAATTTTCTGTACACTTGTGTACACTACGGTTAGAATCAAAATTTCTGCATACCATGACCTGAGAAGATACCTAACCCTGACCAAGGGGCGCTGATTCATTGTATTTCACAGTAATCTACAGATCATGGCTGGATCACTGAGCGGGTCTAATGGGCACAAGGTTAGGGAGCCCCTAAACCCCCTAACTCCTAACCAGTATTAACATTTATCATTATAGACAACGGGTTCAGCCATTTTTGTCAATATAAGAGCCACAAAAAGTTCTTCTGAATATCACAACATCTTCAGATTTTATCCCCTCAAGTTGTCTGTTAATTATTAAGACTTTTCCCTCTGTATCGACATGTCAACGATTAAGCATTTAATCAATTAGTTGTCAACTATTAAAGTAATCGCCAATTAATCAATTAATCAGTTTGAGTAATTAAAGTTTTCTATATAGTATAAAAAAATTTCCAACTCCAGCTTCTGAATGTGTATAAAATCTTCAAAAGCAGACTTAATATGCAAAGATCTAGATGAACAATGGCTTGAATAAAGCTGAAACAATAAGTTGATTATTCGCTTGACAGACAATTAATCAGCACTTATTTTACTCATTCTCACATTTTCTAGTTCCAGCCTCTTCAACGTGACAATTTTCTGTTTCCATCTGTTTTATACAGAGCTGCAACAATTAATCGATTAGCTATCAAGTATGAAATGAATCGCTAACTGTTCTGATAATCAATTAATCATTTTTTGACTCATTTTAAGAAGAATTCGAAATTCTCTGATTCGAGCTTCATAATGTGAATATTTTCTGGTTTCTTTACTCCTCTATGACAGTAAACTGAATATCTGGGAGTTGTGGACAAAACAAGACATTTGAGGACGTCATCTTGGGCTTTTGGAAACACTGATTGATATTTTTTACCATTTTTTGATGTTTTACATGACAGACCAAAATCTGTTAATCGAATTGATAGATAAATCAATAATGAAAGTAATCGTTAGTTGCAGCCCTAATTGACAAGGTCGATATGGATAAAATTGACTTGAGTATTTCCTCTCAATGAACATATTACTCAGTGCCTGCATTTTGTGGATTTTCATTGGGTCTTCTCATTACCTCCCAGTTTTAGGCTGAAGACAAAGATGTACACATTTTACGTGCAAAGTTTTCACGTTCAGCTTTAAGTATCTGAGAGTATCACTCTAAGTCCAGGGAGTAAGTTAAGATGGTAGATGAGACACTGAACAGCAATAATGTGCGGACAACAGTTGTGTTCAGTGAAAAAGATGTGGATGTAGTATAGTATCAGATAACCTCCCTGTACTATGTGTTTTCCCACTTAGAATCAGTCTGCAGCTAAATGCTAAATACATTATATAAATGTTAGAAATGCTTTAATAAATACACACATCTTGCAGACTTACAGAACATTAATGTATGCCGTTAAGTCCATCGGTATATGAAGAATCAAAAACTTTGGGGTGAAAACATCTGTGGCCTTACTGAACACACACTTGAATCCCGGCGTCATGCATGAGGACACACACACTCATACAGGCTCATCAGACTGATACTCACTGGTCATGCTGATGGCAGGCATGAGCCAAACGTTCAACGCTTTGCCTTCAATCTACTCCTCTCACCCGTCTTCACCCGATGGTTCATAATCTATCCGAGACATATTAGAGCGCAGTAATCTAATGTGTCTGGAATCCTCCTCAAAATGCAGCGGAGCAATGTGAAAACTGAGGATCCCTCCGAGATCAGATGATGGAGGAGTGAACTGGAGGATGTGGATGGGTTAAGGACCAGACTGAGGAAACCAGACTAATGAAGGATTAGAGCACATGAGGCTTATGGGAGTGTCACTGCTCTGTGACAATCGTGGACTAGAATTAAAGAGGCATCACCACTGGTGAGCTTACTCCTTATGTCGGCCGTAAGCCTGTAAGTTGTCGATGAAGGACTGCAACAAAACAAATGTTTTACTTCATCTATGGTGTGCAATAACACAAAATGATGTTTTTTTTTTATATTAATAGACATTTTTTAGGCAGTTACAAATACATGGCTACAAATTAACACTGTTTAAAAGCAGTAGTAGTACTTCTTAAAGAGAAAAATATTTATGTCTTACATATAGGCAGACACCACTCTAGATACAAGTATACAGTAGATCTAGTTAATAATATGTATTATTATTATGGTAACTGAAAATGACTGAGACTGACACAAATATGGAAAACTACGGTTTGTAACTAAAACTGCTCTCTGTATCAGCTGACCAATAATATGCATTCAGCTATGTTCACAATGTATTCCCTTAAGCAGAAGTTCATTTTTTCACTCTTAGTCTCAGAAAAATAACAATAATGTTTGTGTACAAAGACTACTTCTTAATAAGACATTTTTAACGTTTTAACACTGCCGTGCCTGCCAGGAAATGTGAATTTCTGCGATAGATTAAAACTTTGTACTGTTTACAAATGCTATAGCATCAGACATCTGTGTTAAAGAGCAGATATTAGGGAGCAGGGTTTGAGTATTAGGAGGGATGAGCGGGGGAGCCCCTAACCTTAATCTAGCACCTCATGTTGGCTCGGGGCTTGGACACACCCTCCATTCTTGGCCATGCTTGGCTTACCAAGAGACAAAGATGAGTACTAAGCCGGCTTGGTACTATGACAGCTTTCCTTAATCATTGTGATTATCATACTGTCGACCAGCACCAGTGTTTCCTCTTTGTCCTGCAGTAGTTTGTTTACTGGACACATCATATGATGGGAAAGTTCAGATGTTTAGTGATTTTATGTACACACATACAGTATATATATATTTATATATATATATATATATATATAAATATAGAAATTTGTTATGCATGCCGCGCTGTCACTACACTGTTCCTATGTGTGCCTATGTCACTCCAAGTTATCTGTAATTCTGTTTATTGCTGTACAGAGCTGTTAAAATTGTGTCACTTCTAATGTTTAGTGATCTCACGCCATGAATTTAAAGACACAGTTAAATACACAGCTGCAACAATCAACAGTCAATTTAACTATTAAATTAATCAGCAACTATTTGAATCAGTAATTAATCAGTTTTGAGTAATTTTTGAGTAAAACAGAGTTAAAAGTTCTCTGATTCCAGCTCTTAAATCTGAATATTTTCTAGTTTCTTTACTCCCCTGTGACAGTGGACTGAATATCTTTGAGTTGTGGACAAAACAAGACATTTGAGGACGTCGTCTTGGACTTTGGGAAATATTTAGTCTTGGCATCCATTGAGATTTCCTATTCAATACACAGTTTTCCTCTGTATTCAATGTGTGTCAAACTTAATGAAGAGTTTTGTTCCTAAAGTGTGAGGTGAGCAATGATTTGACCAAAACAGCAGCACACACCAGCAGATTACATTCATGAAGAGTCCAGACTCAAAAAAAGCTGATATCTCACAAAATCTCTTGTGTTTAAACCTGAACAAGCATAACGATGGGCAGGAAAAATTTGCAGTGTTAGTTTTTGCCCTTTGTACTGAAAATTCACAAAGTTAATAATGGATGAAGTCATGGAGATACGTTAAACACTTGTGTTGTTGCCATAAATCAACAATTTCTGATGGTCATCTTACTACTTCATGCTTTGTGTTTCGCATTAAATTGTGCATTAGCCACGGCCGCCATGAGGGCAGTTGTGGTTCTTCCTCCTTCAGTCAACTTTGTTCTCAACTGGCTATCGTTCTTTCCCACATGACTGCGTCATTGGCTGTCCTCTGGGTTCCCCACAGATAACACGATATCCAACCGTAAACATTGAACATTTGATATTTGCAGTTTCAGATCGATGCGGCCAGGATGGACTTCCGAGCTGATGTAAAGGGGGATGTAAAAAAAAAAAAAACACTCTTAACATAACTCACTGGGTTTTGCTGATGATTGAAGGGGGAATGGGGCCCAAAATTGTCTTGACTCGTGCGTGGTGTGTTACTGAAACAACTGATTAGCTGACTAATCGACTTGTCAGGGCAGCCTTAGATCTTTCGGTCATTGAAATGAATGAGAATGCCTAATTTACCTATGCAGACAACTCAGACACCTCTAGCTTAGGTGAGGTGACACTTCGGTGGAGATGTATAAATCAGTCCCAAATGTTACCAACTAAAAGAAGGAACTATTTGTCCACGTCAGTAGCTCTGAATGTTTTTCTGAGCAGCCACGTCTCTTGTCTGCCAACTGTCTGCAACAGCTCCGATACTGTAAAGCTGGGGATACAATAAGCCGATGGTCGTCCGTTGAATTGCCTAAAGTCACCTTTGTTTTGGCCAAAAAGTTGCACTCAAACACACCACAATGACTACAGCCGACAGCCAACAACATTTACGTTCCCCACCTGCATGAGAGGAAATAACTCTCCACATCAGCAGGTCATAGTATTCTGTGTTTGTCATTCAAAAAGGGAAACTGGGAGACCGAGGACGGCGGATATGCAAGCTGTTGTTATGATACGTACATGAAATAAAGCGGCGTTTTCTAACCATTTTCACTCTACTCTCACTCATTGCTTCGCCACATTCTAGAGCAGTGGTTCTTAACCTGGGTTCGATCGAACCCTAGGGGTTCGGTTAGTCGGTCTCAGGGGTTCGGTGGAGCCTCTGCCGCGGAGTTCAAGACACACCGACTCATCATGTCTATACACGATGACATGCCCTGCTTGGCCATCACTGGCTGCAGATGATCACGTGACATTGCTTGGCCAATCAGTGCTGCGAGGAATTTTGTGCACTCATGAGTGAGCCAACGTGTGAATGTCATCGTAGTACGTTGTGTAATTACTTTCTTCATATTTTAATCCATACTAACTATGTCGAGTAAAAAAAGAAAGTGGTCGGACGAATATGTACAATATGGATTCTCATGTATCACGGAACGGGATGGGAGTCAGCGTCCTATCTGCATGAATTGCAATGCTAAGTTGAGCAACTCTAGCCTTGCACCGGCAAAACTAAAGGAACACTTCGAGAAGCTGCATGGAGATGGGGAATATAAGAACACAACGCTTGCCGAATTCAAGGTGAAGAGAGCCAGATTCGATGATAAGGCCACTCTGCCTGCTCTTGGATTTGTACCCATTAACAAACCGATTCTCACAGCATCATATGAAGTTGCGTACCTGATCGCAAAGCAGGGCAAGCCACACACCATTGGTGAAACACTTGTAAAACCAGCTGCGTTAAAGATGGCGAATCTGAAACTCGGAACAGCGGCCGAAGGTAAATTATCCCAAATTCCTCTTTCAAATGACACCGTCAGCGACAGAATAGAAGACATGAGTAAAGACATCTTGGCTCAAGTAGTCGCGGATCTGATTTCAAGCCCAGCAAAATTCAGCCTTCAACTCGACAAGACCACAGACGTTGCTAATCTAAGCCAGCTTGCTGTTTTTGTGCAGTAAGTGAAAGACGACATGATAAAAGAAGAGTTTTTATTTTGTAAGCCTCTTACAACAACAACTAAGGCAGCTGATGTGAAGAAGCTTGTGGATGACTTCTTCAGAGACAATAATCTTTCATGGGATTTGGTTTCTGCAGTTTGTACGGACGGAGCTCCAGTCACGCTGGGAAGAAAGTCTGGTTTTGGTGCGCTAGTAAAAGCCGATGCACCACACATCATTGTGACGCATTGTATTCTGCACAGGCATGCGTTGGCAACAAAAACCTTGCCTCCAAAAATGGTAGAAGTATTAAAAACTGTAGTGGAATGTGTGAACGATGTGCGAAATAGTGCTCTGAGGCACTGCATCTTCAGTGAGCTGTGTAAAGAAATGGGCGCTGAGTTCGAGGTACTTCTGTACCTTTCTAATGTTCGGTGGTTATCCCGGGGACAGGTGCTGAATCGTGCTTTTGCCTTGTGGGTGGAATTAGCCTTGTTTTTGGAAGAGCACCAACATTGTCATGCAGATTGCTTCAAAAAATCTGAGTTCATTCTCATTTTAGCGTACATGGCTGATATATTCGCAGCTCTCAATCACCTTAATCAGCAGATGCAGGGGGGTGGAGTCAACATCATGGAAGCAGAAGAAAACCTGAAGGCTTTTCAAAAAAAGCTACTATTATGGAAACGACGAACAGACAACAATAACTTCGCAAACTTTCCCCTTCTTGACAACTGTGTAAGTAAGATCGAAGATGTGTCTGGAATTGGTGACATTTCTGTACCCATGGAACTGAAACAAGCAATTGCCACGCACTTAGATGAGCTTGCAAAGTCTCTCGACGGATACTTCCCTGCACGAGACTCATATCCAGCATGGGTGAGACAGCCGTTCACGTTTGATGTTGAGACAGCAGAAGTCAATGATGAATACCTCGATGAAATCATTGAAATTCAGCAGAGCCAGGTTCAACAGCAACTCTTCAGAACAACAACGCTCTCAACGTTTTGGTGTCAACAAATGGAAAAGTGTCCAGTTATTGCCAAGAAAGCCCTGGAGTTTTTAATACCATTTGTTACAACATATCTTTGCGAGCAATCCTTTTGCTGGACATAAAAACAAAGAAAAGGAACAGACTTTGCTGTGAAAATGACATGAGAGTAGCACTTGCCAAGGTGAAACCACGCATATCTGAACTGGTCTCTCAAAGGCAACAGCAGAAGTCACACTGATTTGCAGGTATGTAATTTGTTGTGAGTTCATGCACTATGTTGGTTTTGTTCTGCACGGTTCATTTTGTGCATCAGTAGAAAAACTATATGTCTTGAATTTGAAAAAAATCATATTTTATTTTACACTAAAGTAGGGTTCGGTGAATGCGCATATGAAACTGGTGGGGTTCGGTAGCTCCAACAAGGTTAACAACCACTGTTCTAGAGCCTTCTGTGTTTGCCCTCTTGACTTGACTTGGCTTGCTTTCCTCATGCCTGTTTCTCTTCTCACTCACTGATTCATTTAAATTGAACAGCCAATCAGTGATTTCTTTTGCCGATGGGCACCGCCGTTGATTTAACATGCTGAATCGGCAGAAAGAACTCATACACAAGCAGATTTGAGCTGACAGTGCCGGACACACGGACGCTCACTCACAGCCCCAAACTGTCCGACAGCCGATTGGCAGTCATCTTTGCAGTGTGTTTGAGTGCAACTTTTTGGCAAAAACAAAGGTCGACGTGAGGCGACGCAGCTGGTGGCCTTCAGCATTTCTACACGTAGGCCAGTGACGAATGTTTGTGCTTAAAACGGCTCCGCTTGATGAAAAATAATCCATTTTTGTAGCATTGTAGAGAAGAGCGAGATTACATCAGAAGAGCCAGTGAGAGCACTGAACATGTTAAGGCAAGAGGGGATCAAGCATAACAAGGTTAGAGGAAAATACCAACATTGACTAATCCTGCAGACACCACAGGTAGTTATATACATGTGGTTAGAGGTGTATGTAGCTGCAGCAAAAATCCTCTGGGAACCAAAAGAAACACCACAGTCACCTTTCTAAAATTTCCTACAGGATGAATAAAGTATCTATCTAGCTATCTATCTATCTATCTATCTATCTATTTATTTATCTGTCTATCTATCTATTTATCTATCTATCTACTGTCCCAGTATAAGCAAGTAAGAGTCCTTCAATCCATCCAGAGCAGGAAGTGAGGTAAAATTAAAGCGTCATGGTTTCTCTTTCTCTCCTCATCAAGACCTGGAGCTGGGACAGAGATACACCTATTTCCTCATTCCATACTGTCACAATACTTGGGAGCTGATTCAAAATGTATTGTGATTTTTAAGTGTTGTGATTCTACAAGAATTGCAACTGGATGTTACGATTTACTTCATCATACACTTCTAGGGACTTTGGAAAGTACGGTATCTAAATTGATACAGTAATGTTTGATTTTCAGCTTGTATGTAGTCAGAGATGTCCTGAAGTCAAATCGTTCAATCATTATCATTATTATTGGCATTATTTTTTTGTTCCAGCAACTCAAAAAAATAAAAAAATAGAATAGAAAAGACATTTCCATCACAAATAAGTTGTATTTTCTTTTTCATTTACAGGGGATATGTAATGTTCTATACTTTTGGTGAATGTAACACAATCAATCTTGTTCCCATATATGTATTTTGTATATACCGTTCCCTCTGTTAACACCTTATTTTGAAAAACGGTTGTAGTCACACATGTACTTCCACTAACTTTGCCATTTAAAGTTTTGATTTAAAATGTGAGGGTGAAAGTCGTCTCCCCGCGTGTTGTTTCAGCTCACCGAGGCTAACTGCGGTTTTCTTTTGGTTGACGGATACAGAGCGGATACACAATACTGTGACTACAACAACAAAAACTTCCTTCTACCTTTCCATAGACACAAATGAAGCAGATATATTGATTATAACACTTTAAAAAAAATCTATTTCAAAATCATGAATTGTGATATACAGGAAAATCTATTTTTTCCCCCACCCCTATCGAGACCTATACATGGATGCCACATGGCCTCAGGCTTCACCAAATATCCAGTATGTTCACCAGTGTGTAAAGCAGAGAGTAGGGTGCTTGTAAGCCGGATCCATCCATAAAGAGATCTCTGTTGAGATGTCACAAACCGCCACTAAAAACAGTTTGAGCGCTTTAACGTGTTGTCATCGATATGTAACACATTCAACCAAATGACTTTCTCTTTTAAGGAAACACATTTATGCAAGTCACAGATGTTTTGTGTGCGTCAGTGTAGGCTAGCTTGACTCATGGTCCACTGCATGGTCAGTATGAGTAATTAGGGGTTAATTAGATGAAAGTGCACATGGGGGAAGGGGCTGGCGGGAATGGGGATTTGGGGGTTGTGAGGCATCAGAGGCGGCTTTGCTTGTCGGCTGGTTGGCTAGATGGGGAGTGGAAACATAAAATCACCCTTCTGGAGCTGGAAGGTCCTCCGTTAGCGCTTGTTACTCCACTCACAGTAAACAAAGACTTACATTTCCTGAGGATGGACAAGATGCACACACACAGGCTCAGGCATATTGTGTTTTTAGTGCTGTGTTTAGCTTCAGCTGGCTAACAGGCAGAGAAGCTCTTGGTCATCTATCGGATGACTCAGGCTGCTGGAATGCCAGGAATCTAACCTGAGATCTATTTACAAAGCACATATCCTCTCCATACGCTCAACATGCACTGTCCACTCCTCTCAGGCTGAAGGACGAGAGGGAGAGGACATACTTACTTACAGCGCTGATAAATGACCCTATCAGCTGTTTGCACATTATTGGGCGATTTGTATTAGTTAGAGTTAAATCACACCACTGCTTGCAAGATCAATACAGAAGACGTCAGAGGAGAAATGGGATATGAAATACATGGAGGATATTCTTATGGCGATGGACTACATACACAGTTATCTCTGCTTTCCTTGCTTACAGAGTAAATGAGGGTTAGATTGTTATGTAAGCAGTGACCATAGTCTAAAACGCTGAAGCCAGTGTGAAGGAGGATCTGCTCCTCCTCTTTCCCCTTCCCCCTTTTTCTCCAGGCCTGCACAGTCCACCAGGCCACTTCGCTGTCAGCCAATCAACTACTGTACCATATCTGATTCACGTTTTACATATCTTTGACCTACAAGTCATTTCTAACTACAAATCACAGGACAGTCTAAGCCGGATTGAGGCCTTTCTCGCTCAAACAGACAGATTTATCTAAAAGCACTACAGGAGAAACTAGTTTACTTTGAGTCATTTTGATCCTCCCTTTCCTCTCAAATTATTATTATTTTTTTTTTTTAACTTTTCTTTAATTTTCACTCTGATTTTGCTCCCAAAGTCTTCCCTCCTCGAGCCTCCCTCCTTCTCTCTGTGCTGTAGTAAAGACAGGCCTGTGTGTCCGAGCCTGTGTGGTCAGTTTCCCCCTCCCCCACTCCTTTAGCTCACACACATGTGGCAGAGGCTGGCCTGGCCCCTCTTTGCTTATTGTGTCCACTCATATATCAGGCTGCAGCTGACCAGTTCCTCCTCACGTCCCCTCCATCTGCCCTTCACATTGCTCTTTCTCTGTCATTTTACCACCATGCAGCACAGCTCTTTACTATAACACCTAATGAGGATCTAAGGTGTGCTACAATTTGCTTAACAAGCTGTCATGATTACTACAGAGGACTAATGTGTGTGTGTGTGTGTGAATGGAGACGGAGGGTGATGTTTATGTGTCCCTCTATACAGGGCTAATGAGAAGCTGCTGACACCTGGTTACTAACGATCTGGCTTTCATTCACAGAATCATTTCGCCCTGGTAACTGGCAGCTAAAAAGGGGCTAAAACTGCTAATCATCATTATAGCTAGAGCCCATAATGAGGTGTGTGTGTATGTTTACTTGTTTGTGTGTGTGTGCAGATGGACAAGAAGTGTGTGAGCCTGTGAGATGTGATTAAAGTAGTTGTGAAAGATAAATGGCATCATAAGATTGTGTGTAGACGGAAATTTCTTCGGGGAAAAAATCTAACGTGACGCTGTGAGTCTTTTTGAGACAGGAATGTGACAGACGTACGCTAACTAAAACTTCGGTCCTCTCCGAAAACTCCCTCCGTCTCCCTAGAAGTTTTCCCTTGTTTGTCTCTGTCCATCTGTGTGACTCTTTAGAATATTAAAACCTGTACGTAAATCCCTGTTGCATTATTCCAATCAGGTTAGCGTTGTAATCCTGTTAAAGCTTGGCCTAATCAATAGCCCAGTCAATCAATATAAGCATATTTATCAGCCTGAATAGCAACCTCTCATGAATAGCACATATACAAGCGAGGCCTATACTGCGATGTGCCACAGTACAGATTTGTCCCCTCTGGAAACAAAATGTTTTTGTGAATGTTTGAACACAAAACACCATTATCATAATTTGATATACACGATTATTTTCCACCTTAAATAAAGATATAGTAAGGGTGTCCCCAGGATCTCAAAGTGTGATAGTACTATTATTGTTTAAAAATAAATATAACCAACATGTTATGTATCTTCCATCCTTAAAGAAAACTCTGATTACAGTCAGTAGCTGTCTCCTTCACTATGTTAATGCAGCCTCTTAGAAAAGGCATACAGTGGTGCTTTAACTGCTGTCTGTTTAAACAAATTGCTACTACACTATATTCACATGGAGGGGCTGAAAAAACAGCAACTGAACACTTTCTGTGAAATTCCTCAATGCAAAGCCTGGAAACTCAGCTGTTAAAGCCATCAGCATATCTGCCTTCTCAAAATGACTTCTCAGAGACCCCCCAGCCCCTCGCTTCCCTCTACTGAGCCACAGGAGATGAGTCCTGGACAAAAGAGGAGCCACAAGAAGAAAAACAGATTCAAAACAATGTAGATTTTCACATACTACACACCAAACACGCTCGTCACTGGACGTGACCGTACAATAAATTCTGGTCAGTGCAGACTTACTGTATGGGGTGACAGGACTGAGCATTCTGCAGCCCTGGCCCCAGGTGAAGAGGAGAGGACCAGGTCCACTTGGTGCTAGCGAGGGCCCAGCTGCATGCTGCGAGGCCGCTCCGGGCTACTGCTTCTCCTGCTGCTGCTGCTGCTCGTTGTGCGGCTGCTGGCTCGGCTAGTGACTGGCCTCCTGGACCCCTCCATGGTTCATTTCACAGTTCAACACCGCTCCGACACGCTGCCACCTTAAGAGCACACACATGCCAGCGTCAGAGTCAAAACACGCAGCGAATAAGACAAGGATGTTTATTTTGACTGCAAATCCAGATTGTGGGGAAATTTCGAGACATTGATAAATGCATCAAGTACGGATAATTAAAAAAAAAAAAGCCCTTATTGGCTTGCATTAATTGCATGTAGAATTCAGTATTCCTATTAAAAATGCTATTGTGAAAATAACTTGTGGGACATACTTGAGGAAATCAGCTGATATTGACTCAAAGTTCCTCATGCGCTCACTTTTGCTTTCCTTGGTTTTTCTGTCTGTTTATGTGCATGCACGTGTGCGAGCGACCGATCAAGACAGTTTTTGAATGCTAAATGCCCTGACAGAGGGGGCTTTTACCCACTGACCACAAAACCACACGGCCAGCGGAGACAAGTTTCTAATTCTTTGAAGCCACCCACATTTCAACACAAACACCACAAACCACAACAGCTAAAGGAACTTTGTACTCTCTGCAGAGCAAGGAAGCTATCACGTCTAACATCTAATACATGAGGGGGGAAAAAAACTGAAGAATGAGTGCAGAATAGGAGAGTGCATGGACATGTAACCTGGTTTGACACATAGAGGACACGCTATTGAGATGTATAAAGAACAGAGACTATATCATGTACAATGCAGTGAGCGGCATATCACACATAAAGAGTAAGTAGGGAGCAGTGAAAATGACAGGAATATGCAAGAAGCAGCAGAAAATACTGTCGTTACTGCTGAAAGCAAAATCTTTTTCAACAAGTGAGTAAATGCTTACTGACCTGATCATGCCTGGATTTGCTCGATGAGTGGGTCAATTTGGAAAGTAATCCAGTATTCCAGAAAGTACAGCGACGTATATGTATATGAGTGTGTGTGTGTGCGTGTGTGCGTGTGTGTGTGAGGCTTGTACTCTCTTCTGGGACTCTATCCTTCTCTCCTACACTCCCTCGCTCGCCCTCCAGCTCCCTTCTCCCCCCCCCTTCCCCTCGCTCTCCCTCGCCCAGTGACAACAGAGCAGCACATACATCCCCTCCCCCCAACCACGCCACCCCATCCCCCTCCTCCTTCTCCCTCTCTTTTGTTAAAACTATTTCAGCAGGAAGGGAGAGAGAGGGAAAAAGTGACCAATCATGCAGTGTCAGAAGAGCCTGTTTCCCCCTGCTGCTGCTGCTGTTGTGTGTGTGCATGAATTTATGCATGTGTACATTTGATCTTATTTGCAAGTGTGTATGCATGTTTTTAAATTGTAGTCCTTCGGTGTGATGAATGAGCATGTGGGACACACACTACTGAAAAATAGTGAATTTTCTCCTTCGCTGATCACATGAGAAGTTCAGTTATTGTCAATGACTTCTATTGATCTGGTACATTGATCTCAGTGGTGCTGGGAGGGTGGAGTTGAAACAACCATGTCAATATTACCTAATTCCTGTGGTACCCCACCCCCCCCCTTACACACACACACACACATACACACACTAGCCTGCACACATGCATGGGCAGCAGTAAATGACCTCCACATTGGCCTCAAACCTTTGACTAAATTTCTTCACCTGTAATCTGTCGATATCTGATATTCTGATATATATACTCACGCTGCTTTTATATCATTTTATTTCCAGGGGCTCCTTTAACTCTTTTCCTCTTGTCCCTATTTTGCTCCCCAGTCCTTCATACATAGAAACACAGCTGTGGTTCTGCATTTAGAGTTATGGAGTAGGCGGGACAAGCTGGTCCACTCCTCATGTTACCCTGCTGTAAACACTCAAGGCCCTGCAGGACACACTCCTGCTTTCGGCCCTGTCCCAAACACACACACACACACACACACACACACACACACACACACACACACACACACAGGCACATGTTTGACATGTGTGAGCCGTGTGGTCGTTCACGGCTCAAACTGTAACTATTCCTTTGCAATTCAACTTCATTAAATTAGCTTTATTTTAAGGCAGAGTTTTCACATTTTTATGATCACCACCCTTGTCGTTACACCCACCTCACAGTAGCTGTTGATTGCAGTCCTGCTGATTTATGGAGATAAAGCTCTTTAGAGCAATAAGTGGGCTATCATCGGAGCACAATTTAGATTATTGCCAATAATAGCAGTGGAGGTGGAGGCTTGTTACAAGACCTTTCATCAGGTGAGGAGTAATGGCTAGTGCAGAGCTCAGCTCTTTCTCCCTTACCTGCTTTGCTGACGGACACTGAAAAAAAAAAAAAAGCCACGCTGTTATTTTGCAGGCTAGGAAACAATACATCTAAACAATCCCAAATGTGCTGCAGGGGCTTTTCTTTTCATCATAGATAAGGTAGGCTGTTTGATACTCCCACTGCCCTCAGATGTGGTCTCTTGTTACGTCAGAAACACCTCCCGATGTGGCCGTGCGGCTGTAAGCAGGTCACTGAGACAAGCATAGGGACAAAGGGCAGAGTGTGTGCTAATGACAGGCGAACAGAAAGGTGCGGCTATCAGCAGGTTGGAGAGCATGTTTACTGGCAGAGAAATTCCCCCTTACAGATAAAACACACAGGGAGACACACATAATGGCAATGCTGGAAATTGGACATGGTAACTCTAAACGTGGGTCCCTTTGGCCCTGTGGGTGGTATAGGTCACATGATAGCACTCCAGAGAAGCTCAGCTGTTTGCCACTCTAATTCTGTCTCAAGCAGCTGAGCACTGGCCCACTGCTCCACTGAACTGCCCCAGTAATGGTAATTGTATGTGTGTGTGTGTGTGTGTGTGCATGTGTGTATAGGAAGAGGAAAATGGGAGTTAATGACGAAAATAAGTCCATACCTTCAAAAACTGGACTGCTGTTGTAGCTACAGAGTTAAATAGTTGGAATACAGCTTTCATTCACACATGCCTAAGCATGTTCATATGTACAGAAAGTTATGTGAGGGGTGAATTATGAGGCAGAGAGAGAGTGAGGGCAAAACAGGAACAGGAAATCTTTGGAAAAAGAACAGGAAATGTGTGTATTGTCTCCCACAGGCCATGTCCATGTCAGCAAAGTACTGGGTTTGTACTAAACGGATAATATCTGGTGATTAGGGCTGTCCGTCGATTAAAATATTTAATCACGATTAATGACTAATTAATCACAAATTAATCACACATTTTTAGCTGTTCAAAATGCCTTGAAGGGAGATTTGTTAAGTATTGCATTTAGTATAAAAAAATATGATCAAATCACAACATGGCAAACTGCAGCCCAACAGGCGACAACAGCTGTCAGTGTGTCAGTGTGCTGATTGACTGTGACTTGCATGTGTGACTTGCCCCAAACTGCATGTGATTATTAGAAAGTGTGCATATCTGTAAAGGGGAGACTCTCGGGTACCCATAAAACCAATTTTCACCCCTTTGAATATGGCCATGACTATTTTAACTTGCCTGTTTGGAGCATTATTTAACTTCCTCTGCGAGTTAAATGACATTGTTGGTAGCAGTGGATTCCTTAAGTTTTCTAGTTTCATATGTTACCAGTAAAGTTTACAACAGCTCTGAAAGATCGATTGAGTTAACGTGTTAAAGAAATTAGTGGCATTAAAACAAACCGCTAACACGTTATCATTGTGGTTACTTTGACAGCCCTACTGGTGATATTTAATATTGTTCTCACTGTTAGCAAATCACTGACAAGACCTTTTTGAAACACACTAACACACCAGTGAGTCACTGCTGTTGCAGTGGGTGACATTATTATAGTAGATTACGATCGGTGTAAAATGTATTTCAGCCACCTAAAAGAAAGACTCACCTAAAAAAATCAGTATCAATCAAGTGTACGCTATATTTAGAATATTTTCACCACATTATCTTGGTGTCAGACAGCCCTTTCCTTCTCAAGGACGAAATAGAAACAGTGAGCAGGCCCCCAAATCTTGAAAAGCATCGGGTGCCAGGTAATAGTAAGAACAGAAGGAACAAAATCTTCGGCACTCACAGGTAACGTATCTTCTTTATTATACTGGGCAAACAAACTGATGCGTTTCAGGAAGAAGCCTTCGTCAACTGTCTGAAAGGAGAAAATCCTGTCTCTAATTTATGCTCTTTCCAAATCCAGCAGGCTCAGATGACAAAAATAGTATAGAAAATAGTATAGATACGTTTCACTTTAACTTATATTCATATATATTATATGATATAAATTTTTTTTAGGTGAGTCTTTCTTTTAGGTAGCTAAAATATGTTTTTCTGCCGTTTCCGTATTGGGAGTAGGAAGGTCAGAGTATTGAGGGACGGCCTCATGTGTTGCTAGTTTTGGTCTTTTCATGGGAGTTGTTAAAATTCATTCATGTGCTGCATATATGAGCACTTTTACGCACAGACACTGGAGACATGCTGCAGTGCAGCACATGTACAGAGGAGCCTGAAGGTAATCATTCCAGATGTGTTCCAGTTTATTTCCTGTTGCTGTGTATGTGAATGACATCAGCTGACAGGAAGTAAACATGGACCAAAGCTGTTGCCTAGCAACGCAGTTCTGTTGAAATGGTGTATACAGTCATTATGCTATTAATATTACAAAGGCTGATGTTTTTGGTGACTTTTTATTCTCATGGTCGCCTTGTCTTGGAAATCTGATATTGACTCTAATCCACATCCTTAAGAAAATCAATAAGAGGGAGTTGAAACCCCCGACACACACCAGCAAATGTGTATGCACACGCACACACTGACTCATCATGTGTACTCTCTTCTCGTCAAGTGCAGAATGTCAATTAGGCAGCCTCACATTCATCATACTGTAGGCTATGTCTTTTCAAGATGAAAAGGCAGGTAACTGTCCACTAGAAGCATTATTATGTCATTTTCTTTAAAAAAAAAAGGCAATAAACCATAAATATTAATGCCAGAAACTATGGACAAAAGAGGATTTTGATTCACATAGTTTATCTGTAATCAACCAAAAAGTTAAAATACCACCCAAGGAAGCTTACTGCACACACACACTCTCTCTCTCTCACACACACACACACACACACACACACACACACACACACACACACACACACACACACACACACACACACACACACACACACACAATGCAGCTCCATGCTCCATGTTAGAGTGGCTTATTGTTCTCTGGTACTGAGAACACAATATCCAAGTCTAGTAATAGAGGTTAGATTAATTGCTGACAAATCTGTATTCAGCAGTTCCCTTTCTCTCCGCTTGACAGATTTATGACAGAGATTGATGGAGGGGAGGGACGAGCCGAGAGCTGCCTCTGTTCAGTGAGAAAAGAAGACAACAGCTCGGTGAGTCAAATAGAAACAGAGAATAGGGGGAAAAAAGGCAAACAGGATTGTTTTGGTTGGATCTTGCCCATGACCAATAATTTTGTCTTTGAGTTTGTCAGAAGCAGACACTGTCATATTTCATGCTGTTTTAACAAGAAAAGTTACATCCAAACAACAGTGTTAAAAATTGAATGATGTGAGGTTAGAGTTAAATACTAAAATCATACCTTCAGATTACTCTTTAAGGAGCACCAAGAGTCACAGGCCTGTTTCACAGCACACATTTTGACTTGTCATAGCAGGAGAAATTGCTAAAACCATGAACAATGGCTCTTTTTTCATGAAATTTTCCACATGCTATACTGTGACTTTTTTCATGACATTTTTTGACGCGTTATACTATGACTTCATGTGAAATTTCATCATACTATACTGTGACTTTTTTATATTTTTTGACGCGTTATACGATGACTTTTCATGTGAAATTTCAACATACTATACTGTGACTTTTTTATGACATTTTATAACACACTATATTGTGACTTTTCATGGCATTTTTCAACATCTTAGACTGACTTTTTTCATGAATTTTACAACATGCTGAACAATTACTATTATTATTATTTTTACTATTTTTATAACATATTAAACTATGACTTATTTCAATATACTGTACTTATTTTTTTCAGGACATTTTTTGACATACAATACTATGACTCTTTATGACATTAAATTATGACTTTTTTCATTAAATTTTGACAGTCTATGTTATGAATTTTGTCATTAATTTTTTTACATGCTATACTATGACTTTTTTGCTCACATTTTACAACATACTATACTATGACATTTTTCATGAAATTTTTTGACATACACTCATGCAATTGTAAATATTATACTATGACATTTTATAACATTATTACTATTTATACTATTAACTATGACTTTTTCATTTAGTTTAACATTTTTTATAACATTTTTTTCAACATACAATACAAATATTTTCATGAAATGTTCAACATACTATTCTGACTCTTTATGACATATTAAGCTATGACTTTTTTCATTAAATTTTTCACATGCTACGTTATGACTTTTCACAATATTTTCCAACATCTATACGATGACATATTTTATTACATTTTTTAAATACTTGACTGAGTTTTTGCATTAAATTTTCGACATACTATACTATGACTTTTTTATGACATTTGTCGACATGCCATACGATGACTTTCTATTACATACTATACTAAGACTTCTATATACTGACTTTTTCAAACCTGCTGTACTATGACTTTTTTCATGAAATTTTTGACATACTATGCTGTGCCTTTTAGAACATACTATGTTATGACTTTTTATAACATACTATACTATGACTTTTGTCAAGAAATTCTTGACATACTATATTAGTATATTAGTTTCATGAATTTTTTGACATACTATTCTATGACATATTTTCATGACATTTTCGACATAATATACTAAGACTTTCTATAACATACTATACTATGATGTTTATCATGAAATTTTCAACATACTGTACTATGACTTTTTCATGAAATTATCTAAACACTATACTATGACATTTTTCATGACATTTTCAACAGAATATACAATGACATTTTTTCAAGAAATTTGCAACATACTACACTATGACTATTTTCACAACATTTTTCAACATACTGTACTATAACTTTTTTTTTTCATAAAATTTTTGACATACTATACTATGACTTTTGAGAAATTTTTGACATACTATACCAGGACTATTTTCATGAAATTATCGACAAACTATACTATGACATTTTTTGAGGCAATTTTTAAAACTATATTATGATGTTTTTCATGAAAATTTCAACATACTATACTATAACTTTTGTCAAGAAATTTCTGACATACTATACTATGACTTTTTTCATGAATTTTTTTGACATACTATACGATAACTTTTTTCATGACATTTTTCAACATACTATACTTCTTTTTTCAGATAGTATACTATGACTTTTTTCATGAAATGTTCAACATACTAGACTATGACTTTTTTTCAAAAAATTTTGACATTCTATACCAGGACTATTTTCATGACATTTTTCAACATACTATACTATGACATTTTTCAGATACTATTCTATGACTTCTTTCATGAAATTGACAAGCTATACTATGGCATTTTTTAAAGAAATTTACAACGTACTATACTGTAACCTTTTTCAAGAAATTCTAAACATACAATGACTTATTTTCATGAGATTTTTGACATACTATACTATGACTTCAGATGGTATACTATGACTTTTTCATGAACTTTTCAAGATATTATACTATACATATTTTTTTCATGAAAATTTCGACATACTATACTATTACGTTTGATGAGAAATTTTAAACATACTATACCAGGACAATTTTCATGACATTTTTTGTCGTACTATACTATAACATTTTCAGAAACTATACTTTGACTTTTTACTGAAATTTTCGACCTACTATAATAAGACAATTTTCATGACATTTTTCAGCATACTATACTATAACATTTTTCAGATACTATACTTAGACTTTTTTTCATGAATTTTTTTGACAAACTATACTGTGACTTTTATCGTCATACTATACTATGACTTTTGTCAGTAAAATTTTTGACATACAATACTGACTGTTTCCGTGAAATTTTTCGACATGCTATACTATTACTTTTTTCATGAAATTTCTCAACATACTAAAATATGACTTTTTTGTCATACTATACCATGACTTTTTTCACGAAAATTTGCGACATACTATGATCTGACGTTTTTCATGAAATTTTTCAATTTACTATACTATGACTTTTTTAATGAAATTTATCGACATACTATAAGTTTTTTCATTAAATTTTTCTAGACTCTACTGTGACTTTTTCAACATACTATACTGACTTTTTTCATTAAATTTTTCTATATACAATACTATGACTTTTTAAAAGAATACTATACTATGTCTTTTTTCATGAAAATTTTCAACATACTATACTGTTCCTTTTTTCATGAAATTTTTCAACATACAATACTATGAATTTTTAAAAGAATACTATATTATGTCTTTTTTCATGAAATTTTTCGACATATTATACTATTACTTTTTTCATGACATTTTTCGACATATTATACTATTACTTTTTTCATGACATTTTTCAACATACAATACTTTGACTTTTTTCATGAAATTTGATGATATACTATACTATGACTTTATTCATGAAATTTTTTGACATATTGTACAATGACTTTTTTCATTAAATTTTTCTACATACTATACTATGACTTTTTCAACATACTACACTACGACTGTTTTCATGAAAAGTTTCGCCATGCTATAAACTGACGTTTTTCATGAAATTTTTCGATTTACTGTACTATGATTTTTTTATGAAATTTTTCATCATACTATACTATGACTTTTTTCATGAAATTTTTCTACATACTATACTATGACTTTTTTCATCATACTATACTATGACTTTTTTCATCATACTATACTATGACTTTTTTCATGAAAATTTTCGACACACTATACTGTATTTTTTCGTGAAATTTTTTGACATACTATACTATGTCTTTTTTCATGAAAGTTTTTGAAATTCTATACTATTACTTTTTTCATGAAATTTTTAGATATATTATAATATCACTTTTTTCAACATCCTATACTATGAGTTTTTTCATGAAATTTTTCGACGATTTTTCGAAATTTTTCGACATACTATACTATGGTGAATTTAAGGTGCCCCCATCAGGTCGGATGTTCATGGTACCTGCCTGTAAGTCTAAGCATTACAAAAGCAGCTTTATACCAGGAGCCATCAGTACTGTAAACAAGTAAGAAACTGCAATTTTAATTTAAGTTCTTATTTATTTTGCTGTTTCTTTTATCTTGATTTAATGAATGGCACTTTTTGGCTTGGTTTTGACATATTTTTTATGAATTTTATGACTTTTATGGCTTTTATGGCTTTTTATCCACTGACGTTTTAACTTAACTTGTTTTTTCTTTTTTGTAAATGTGGCTGTTCTCCTTGCCCTTTTTAGCCTAAGCATTGTTGTCACTTTGTCACTTTGTCTTGTATTGTATTGTATTGTGTTGTTTTTGTATTCACAATTACGAGATGACTCACTCACTGTAAACCAAATTTACCTACGGGTACAAATAAATATTCTCATTCTGATTCTGATTCTGATGACTTTTTTCATCATACTATACTGATTTTTTTCATGAAAATTTTCGACATACGATACTATGACTTTTTTCCTAAAATATTTCGACATACTATACTATTACTGTTTTCATGAACATTTATGACACACTATACTATGACTTTTTTATGAAATTTATCGACATCCTATAAGATGACTTTTTTCATAAAATTTTTCTACATACTATACTATGACTTTTTTCATGAAATTTTTGACATACTATACCATGAATTTTTAATGAAATTTTTCGACATCCTATACTATGACTTTTTTCATGAAAATTTTTGACATATTATACTATGACTTTTTTCATTAAAATTTTCGACATCCTATATTATGACTTTTTCCACATACTACACTGATGTTTTTCATGAAATTTTTCAACATACTATACTATGACTTTTTTCATTAAATTTTTCTACATACTATACTATGACGTTTGTTGTCATACCATAATATAAATTTTCATGAAAATTTTTGAAATGCTATACTATTACTTTTTTCATGAAATTTGTAGATATATTGTAATATCACTTTTTTCAACATACTATACTATGACTTTTTTCATGAAAATTTTCGACATACTATACTATGACTTTTTTCATGAAATTATTAGATATATTATCACTTTTTTCAACATACTATACTATGACTTTTTCCGTCATACTATACGATGACTTTTGTGATGAAAAATTTCAACATACTATACCATGAATTTTTTCAACATACTATACTATGAGTTTTTCATGTAAATTTTCGACATACTATACTATGACTTTTTTCAGGAAATTTTTCGACATACTATACTATGACTTTTTTCGTCATACTATACTATGATTTTTTGATGAAAATTTTCGACATACTATACTATGACTTTTTTCATGAAAATTTTCGACATACTATACTATGACTTTTTTCATGAAAATTTTTCACATACTATACTATGACTTTTTTCGTCATACTATACTATGATTTTTTTATGAAAATTTTCGAAATACTATACTATTACTTTTTTCATGAAATTTTTAGATATATTATAATATAACTTTTTTCAACAAACTATACTATGACTTTTTTCATGAAATTTTTCGACATACTATACTAGGACTTTTTTGATGAAAATTTTCGACATACTATACTATGACTTTTTTCATAATATTTTTCGACATACTATAACATGACTTTTCAAAAAAAAAATTCTACATACTATACTATGACTTTTTCATGAAATTTGTCGACATACTATACTATGACGTTTTTCAGGAAATTTTTCGACATACTACACTATGACGTTTTTCAGGAAATTTTTCAACATACTACACTATGACTTTTTTTGTCATACTATACGCGGTGTTTGTTGGGTTTTTTGTTGTTGGGTTGGGGGTCCCCGGGTCCACTCCCCCATTTCCCCAAAAAAAAAAAAAAAAAAAAATTTGATTTGTTGTGTGTGGTGGGGGGTTTCCTTTTTTTTCCCCTCGCCCTCCCGGCCGCCCCCCTCGCCAAGCCCCCACCCCCCCCCCCCTCTGGGCGGTTTTCCCCCCCCCCCCCCCCCCCCCCCCCCCCCCTTTTTTTTTTTTTTTTTTTTTTTTTTTCTTTTTTTTTTTTTTTTTTTTTTTTTTAGTTTTTTATTTTTTTTCCCCAATTTGGGATTAATAAAGGTAGATCTTCTTCTTCTTCTTCTTCTTCTACTATGACGTTTTTCAGGAAATTTTTCGACACACTACACTATGACTTTTTTCGTCATACTATACGATGACTTTTTCATGAAATTTTTGACATACTATACTATGACTTTTTTCAGGAAATTTTTTCGACATACTATACTATGACTTTTCGTCACACTATACTATCATTTTTTGATGAAATTTTTCGACATACTATACTATGACTTTTGCGTCATATATCATTCAACACACTATACTATGACTTTTTCAAGAAATTTTTTCAACATACTGTACAATGACTCTTTCATGAAATTTTCGCCATACTATGACTTTTTTCAGGAAATTTTTCGACATACTATACAATGACTTTTCGTCATACTATACTATGATTTTTTGATGAAAATGTTCGACATACTATAACATGACTTTTTTCATGAAAATTTTCGACAAACTATACTATGACTTTTTTGTGAAATTTGTCGACATACTATACTATTACTTTTTTCATGAAATTTTTAGATATATTGTAATATCACTTTTTTCAACAAACTATACTATGACTTTTTTCATGAAATTTTTCGACATACTATACTGGAACTTTTTTGATGAAAATTTTCGACATACTATACTATGACATTTTTCATAATATTTTTCGACATACTATAACATGACTTCTTTCAAAAAAAAAATTCTACATACTATACTATGACTTTTTCATGAAATTTGTCGACATACTATACTATGACCTTTTTCAGGAAATTTTTCGACATACTACACTATGACTTTTTTCGTCATACTATACTATGACGTTTTTCAGGAAATTTTTCGACATACTACACTATGACTTTTTTCGTCATACTATACAATGACTTTTTTCATAAAAAAATTTCGACATACTATACTATGACTTTTTTTCTGAAATTTGTCAACATACTATACTATTACTTTTTTCATGAAATTTTTAGATATATTATAATATCACTTTTTTCAACACACTATACTATGACTTTTTTCATGAAATTTTTCGACATACTATACTAGGACTTTTTTGATGAAAATTTTCGACATACTACACTATGACATTTTTCATAATATTTTTCGACATACTATAACATGACTTTTTTCAAAAAAAAATTCTACATACTATACTATGACTTTTTCATGAAATTTTTCGACATACTATACTATGACTTTTGCGTCATATATCATTCAACATACTATACTATGACTTTTTCAAGAAATTTTTTCAACATACTGTACAATGACTTTTTTCATGAAATTTGTCAACATACTATACTATGACTTTTTTCAGGAAAACTTTCAACATACTACACTATGACTTTTTTCGTCATACTATACGATGACTCATGAAATTTTTGACATACTATACTATGATTATTTTCATAACAAATTTTCGCCATACTATACTATGACTTTTTTCAGGAAATTTTTCGACATACTATACAATGACTTTTCGTCATACTATACTATGATTTTTTGATGAAAATGTTCGACATACTATACTATGAATTTTTTCAACATACTATACTATGACTTTTTTCATGAAATTTTTTTGAAATACTATACTATGACTTTTTTCATGAAAATTTTTGACACACTATACTATGACTTTTTCATGAAATTTTTTCGACACACAGTGAACCCTCGCTATAACGCGGTTCACCTTTCGCGGCTTCGCTGCTTCGCAGATTTTTTTACAATGCATTTGTTGTGCTCTGAATCCTGATTGAAAAAGAAAGAGTGCCAACAACTACCCATAACGATGTTGTTCTCTCGGAGAAAGACTCCTGCGCAGCCTGCAGTTGAAACAGACGCTACAGCGCAGTGGAGTGAGGACGGAGAGGCTCAGCTGGAGGGACTGTGAAATACGCGAATGACAATGTTTCCAACCTTGTATTCATTGCTATACTGTCCTGTATTCAAATTATTGTTTTACATTACCGTTCTTTAAACTATCATAGTTATTTGTAAGAAAACGTTAGTATTTTTATTTCTTAAACAAATTTTGGGCCTGAAAACAGGTTTTGATTTTTGGTTTCATTCTATAGTACAGTATTGCATTGTAAAATAATAGTTAAAAATAAAGCTGACTACTTCACGGATTTCACCTATCGCGGGTTATTTTTGGAACGCAACTCCCGCGATAAACGAGGGTTCACTGTACTTCGCAATGATTTTTTTCATGAAAATTTTTGACATACTATACTATGACTTTTTTTTATGAAATTTGTCGACATACTCTACTTTTACTTTTTTCATGAAATTTTTAGATGTATTATATCACTTTTTTCAACATACTATACTATGACTTTTTCATGCAGATGTTTGACTTGCTTTTTCATGAAAATTTTCGACTTACTATACTATGACTTTTTTCATGAAAATTTTCTACATACTATACTATGACTTTTTTCATAAAAATTTTCTACATACTATACGATGACTTTTTTCATCATACTATACAATGACTTTTTCATGAAATTTTTTCGACATACTGTACAATGACTTCTTTCATGAAATTTTTGACATACTATACTATGAATTTTTTCATAAAAAATTTTCGACATACTATACCGTGACTTTTTTTGTGAAATTTGTCGACATACTATACTATTACTTTTTTCATGAAATTTTTAGATATATTATAATATCACTTTTTTCAACAAACTATACTATGACTTTTTTCATGAAATTTTTCGACATACTATACTATGATTTTTTGATGAAAATTTTCGACATACTATACTATGACTTTTTTCATAAAAATTTTCTACATAGTATACGATGACTTTTTTCATCATACTATACAATGACTTTTTTCATGAACATTTTCGATATACTATACTATGACTTTTTCATGAAATTTTTTCGACATACTATAACATGACGTTTTTAAAAAAAAAATTCTACATACTATGCTATGACTTTTTTCATGAAATTTCTCGACATACTATACTACGACCTTTTTCATGAAATTTTTCGGCATACTATACTATGACTTTTGTGTCATATGTCATTCAACATACTATACTATGACTTTTTCATGAAATTTTTTCGACATACTGTACAATGACTTTTTTTCATGAAATTTGTCAACATACTATACTATGACTTTTTTCAGGAAATTTTTCGACATACTACACTACGACTTTTTCGTCATACTATACTATGACGTTTTTCAGGAAATTTTTCGACACACTACACTATGACTTTTTTCGTCATACTATACGATGACTTTTTCATGAAATTTTTGACATACTATACTATGACTTTTTTCAGGAAATTTTTTCGACATACTATACTATGACTTTTCGTCATACTATACTATGATTTTTTGATGAAATTTTTCGACATACTATACTATGACTTTTGCGTCATATATCATTCAACATACTATACTATGACTTTTTCAAGAAATTTTTTCAACATACTGTACAATGACTTTTTTCATGAAATTTGTCAACATACTATACTATGACTTTTTTCAGGAAAACTTTCAACACACTACACTATGACTTTTTTCGTCATACTATACGATGACTCTTTCATGAAATTTTTGACATACTATACTATGATTATTTTCATAACAAATTTTCGCCATACTATACTATGACTTTTTTCAGGAAATTTTTCGACATACTATACAATGACTTTTCGTCATACTATACTATGATTTTTTGATGAAAATGTTCGACATACTATACTATGACTTTTTTCATGAAAATTTTCGACAAACTATACTATGACTTTTTTTGTGAAATTTGTCGACATACTATACTATTACTTTTTTCATGAAATTTTTCGACATACTATACTATGACTTTTTTCGTCATACTATACTATGATTTTTTGATGAAAATTTTCGACATACTATACTATGACTTTTTTCATGAAAATTTTCGACATACTATACTATGACTTTTTTCATGAAAATTTTTTACATACTATACTATGACTTTTTTCGTCATACTATACTATGATTTTTTTATGAAAATTTTCGAAATACTATACTATTACTTTTTTCATGAAATTTTTAGATATATTATAATATAACTTTTTTCAACAAACTATACTATGACTTTTTTCATGAAATTTTTCGACATACTATACTAGGACTTTTTTGATGAAAATTTTCGACATACTATACTATGACATTTTTCATAATATTTTTCGACATACTATAACATGACTTTTTTCAAAAAAAAATTCTACATACTATACTATGACTTTTTCATGAAATTTGTCGACATACTATACTATGACGTTTTTCAGGAAATTTTTCGACATACTACACTATGACTTTTTTCGTCATACTATACAATGACTTTTTTCATAAAAAAATTTCGACATACTATACTATGACTTTTTTTCTGAAATTTGTCAACATACTATACTATTACTTTTTTCATGAAATTTTTAGATATATTATAATATCACTTTTTTCAACACACTATACTATGACTTTTTTCATGAAATTTTTCGACATACTATACTAGGACTTTTTTGATGAAAATTTTCGACATACTACACTATGACATTTTTCATAATATTTTTCGACATACTATAACATGACTTTTTTCAAAAAAAAATTCTACATACTATACTATGACTTTTTCATGAAATTTGTCGACATACTATACTATGACCTTTTTCATGAAATTTTTCGACATACTATACTATGACTTTTGCGTCATATATCATTCAACATACTATACTATGACTTTTTCAAGAAATTTTTTCAACATACTGTACAATGACTTTTTTCATGAAATTTGTCAACATACTATACTATGACTTTTTTCAGGAAAACTTTCAACATACTACACTATGACTTTTTTCGTCATACTATACGATGACTCTTTCATGAAATTTTTGACATACTATACTATGATTATTTTCATAACAAATTTTCGCCATACTATACTATGACTTTTTTCAGGAAATTTTTCGACATACTATACAATGACTTTTCGTCATACTATACTATGATTTTTTGATGAAAATGTTCGACATACTATACTATGACTTTTTTCATGAAAATTTTCGACAAACTATACTATGACTTTTTTTGTGAAATTTGTCGACATACTATACTATTACTTTTTTCATGAAATTTTTCGACATACTATACTATGACTTTTTTCGTCATACTATACTATGATTTTTTGATGAAAATTTTCGACATACTATACTATGACTTTTTTCATGAAAATTTTCGACATACTATACTATGACTTTTTTCATGAAAATTTTTCACATACTATACTATGACTTTTTTCGTCATACTATACTATGATTTTTTTATGAAAATTTTCGAAATACTATACTATTACTTTTTTCATGAAATTTTTAGATATATTATAATATAACTTTTTTCAACAAACTATACTATGACTTTTTTCATGAAATTTTTCGACATACTATACTAGGACTTTTTTGATGAAAATCTTCGACATACTATACTATGACATTTTTCATAATATTTTTCGACATACTATAACATGACTTTTTTCAAAAAAAAATTCTACATACTATACTATGACTTTTTCATGAAATTTGTCGACATACTATACTATGACCTTTTTCAGGAAATTTTTCGACATACTACACTATGACTTTTTTCGTCATACTATACTATGACGTTTTTCAGGAAATTTTTCGACATACTACACTATGACTTTTTTCGTCATACTATACAATGACTTTTTTCATAAAAAAATTTCGACATACTATACTATGACTTTTTTTCTGAAATTTGTCAACATACTATACTATTACTTTTTTCATGAAATTTTTAGATATATTATAATATCACTTTTTTCAACACACTATACTATGACTTTTTTCATGAAATTTTTCGACATACTATACTAGGACTTTTTTGATGAAAATTTTCGACATACTACACTATGACATTTTTCATAATATTTTTCGACATACTATAACATGACTTTTTTCAAAAAAAAATTCTACATACTATACTATGACTTTTTCATGAAATTTGTCGACATACTATACTATGACCTTTTTCATGAAATTTTTCGACATACTATACTATGACTTTTGCGTCATATATCATTCAACATACTATACTATGACTTTTTCAAGAAATTTTTTCAACATACTGTACAATGACTTTTTTCATGAAATTTGTCAACATACTATACTATGACTTTTTTCAGGAAAACTTTCAACATACTACACTATGACTTTTTTCGTCATACTATACGATGACTCTTTCATGAAATTTTTGACATACTATACTATGATTATTTTCATAACAAATTTTCGCCATACTATACTATGACTTTTTTCAGGAAATTTTTCGACATACTATACAATGTCTTTTCGTCATACTATACTATGATTTTTTGATGAAAATGTTCGACATACTATACTATGACTTTTTTCATGAAAATTTTCGACAAACTATACTATGACTTTTTTTGTGAAATTTGTCGACATACTATACTATTACTTTTTTCATGAAATTTTTCGACATACTATACTATGACTTTTTTCGTCATACTATACTATGATTTTTTGATGAAAATTTTCGACATACTATACTATGACTTTTTTCATGAAAATTTTCGACATACTATACTATGACTTTTTTCATGAAAATTTTTCACATACTATACTATGACTTTTTTCGTCATACTATACTATGATTTTTTTATGAAAATTTTCGAAATACTATACTATTACTTTTTTCATGAAATTTTTAGATATATTATAATATAACTTTTTTCAACAAACTATACTATGACTTTTTTCATGAAATTTTTCGACATACTATACTAGGACTTTTTTGATGAAAATTTTCGACATACTATACTATGACTTTTTTCATAAAAATTTTCTACATAGTATACGATGACTTTTTTCATCATACTATACAATGACTTTTTTCATGAACATTTTCGATATACTATACTATGACTTTTTCATGAAATTTTTTCGACATACTATAACATGACGTTTTTAAAAAAAAATTTCTACATACTATGCTATGACTTTTTTCATGAAATTTCTCGACATACTATACTACGACCTTTTTCATGAAATTTTTCGGCATACTATACTATGACTTTTGTGTCATATGTCATTCAACATACTATACTATGACTTTTTCATGAAATTTTTTCGACATACTGTACAATGACTTTTTTTCATGAAATTTGTCAACATACTATACTATGACTTTTTTCAGGAAATTTTTCGACATACTACACTACGACTTTTTCGTCATACTATACTATGACGTTTTTCAGGAAATTTTTCGACATACTACACTATGACTTTTTTCGTCATACTATACGATCACTTTTTCATGAAATTTTTGACATACTATACTATGACTATTTTCATAAAAAATTTTCGACATACTATACTATGACTTTTTTCAGGAAATTTTTAGACATACTATACAATGACTTTTTTCGTCATACTATACTATGACTTTTTTGATGAAAATTTTCGACATACTATACTATGACTTTTTTCATAACAATTTTCTACATACTATACGATGACTTTTTTCATCATACTATACAATGACTTTTTTCATGAAATTTTTTCGACATACTGTACAATGACTTCTTTCATGAAATTTTTGACAACTATACTATGACTTTTTTTCCTAAAAAATTTTCGACATACTATACTATGACTTTTTTTGTGAAATTTGTCGACATACAATACTATTGCTTTTTTCATGAAATTTTTAGATATATTATAACATCACTTTTTTCAACAAATTATACTATGACTTTTTTCATGAAATTTTTCAACATGCTATACTAGGACTTTTTTGATGAAAGTTTTCGACATGCTATACTATGACATTTTTCATAATATTTTTCGACATACTATAACATGACTTTTTTCAAAAAAAAATTCTACATACTATACTATGACTTTTTTCATGAACATTTTCAACATACTATACTATGACTTTTTTAATGAAATTTTTGACATACTCTACTATGACTATTTTCATAAAAAAATTTCGACATACTATACTATGACTTTTTTCAAGAAATTTTTCGACAAACTATACGATGACTTTTCGTCATACTATACTATGATTTTTTGATGAAAATTTTCGACATACTATACTATGACTTTTTTCATAAAAATTTTCTACATAGTATACGATGACTTTTTTCATCATACTATACAATGACTTTTTTCATGAACATTTTCGATATACTATACTATGACTTTTTCATGAAATTTTTTCGACATACTATAACATGACGTTTTTAAAAAAAAATTTCTACATACTATACTATGACTATTTTCATGAAATTTCTCGACATACTATACTACGACCTTTTTCATGAAATTTTTTGGCATACTATACTTTGACTTTTGCGTCATATGTCATTCAACATACTATACTATGACTTTTTCATGAAATTTTTTCGACATACTGTACAATGACTTTTTTCATGAAATTTGTCAACATACTATACTATGACTTTTTTCAGGAAATTTTTCGACATACTACACTACGACTTTTTTGTCATACTATACTATGACGTTTTTCAGGAAATTTTTCGACATACTACACTATGACTTTTTTCGTCATACTATACGATCACTTTTTCATGAAATTTTTGACATACTATACTATGACTATTTTCATAAAAAATTTTCGACATACTATACTATGACTTTTTTCAGGAAATTTTTAGACATACTATACAATGACTTTTTTCGTCATACTATACTATGACTTTTTTGATGAAAATTTTCGACATACTATACTATGACTATTTTCATAAAAAAATTTCGACATACTATACTATGACTTTTTTCAGGAAATTTTTTGACATACTATACAATGACTTTTTTCCTCATACTATACTATGACTTTTTTGATAAAAATTTTCGACATACTGTACTATGACTTTTTTCATGAAAATTTTTGACATACTATACTATGACTTTTTTCGTCATACTATGCTATGACTTTTTTCATCATACTATACTATGATTTTTTGATGAAAATTTTCGACATACTATACTATGACTTTTTTCATAAAAATTTTCGACATGCTATACTGTGACTTTTTCGTCATACTATACTATGACTTTTGTGATGAAAAATTTCGACATGCTATACCATGAATTTTTTCAACATACTATACTATGACTTTTTTCATGAAATTTTTTTGAAATACTATACTATGACTTTTTTCATGAAAATTTTTGACACACTATACGATGACTTTTTTCATTAAATTTGTCGACATACTATACCATAACTTTTTCAACATATTATACAATGACTTTTTCATGAAATTTTTTCAACATACTTCACAATGATTTTTTTCATGAAAATTTTCGACATACTATACTACGACTTTTTTTTATGAAATTTGTCGACATACTCTACTTTTACTTCTTTCATGAAATTTTTAGATGTATTATAATATCACTTGTTTCAACATACTATACTATGACTTTTTTCATGAAAATTTTCAACTTACTATACTATGACTTTTTTCATGAAATTTTTCGACATACTATACTGGAACTTTTTTGATGAAAATTTTCGACATACTATACTATGACATTTTTCATAATATTTTTCGACATACTATAACATGACTTCTTTCAAAAAAAAATTCTACATACTATACTATGACTTTTTCATGAAATTTGTCGACATACTATACTATGACCTTTTTCAGGAAATTTTTCGACATACTACACTATGACTTTTTTCGTCATACTATACTATGACGTTTTTCAGGAAATTTTTCGACATACTACACTATGACTTTTTTCGTCATACTATACAATGACTTTTTTCATAAAAAAATTTCGACATACTATACTATGACTTTTTTTCTGAAATTTGTCAACATACTATACTATTACTTTTTTCATGAAATTTTTAGATATATTATAATATCACTTTTTTCAACACACTATACTATGACTTTTTTCATGAAATTTTTCGACATACTATACTAGGACTTTTTTGATGAAAATTTTCGACATACTACACTATGACATTTTTCATAATATTTTTCGACATACTATAACATGACTTTTTTCAAAAAAAAATTCTACATACTATACTATGACTTTTTCATGAAATTTGTCGACATACTATACTATGACCTTTTTCATGAAATTTTTCGACATACTATACTATGACTTTTGCGTCATATATCATTCAACATACTATACTATGACTTTTTCAAGAAATTTTTTCAACATACTGTACAATGACTTTTTTCATGAAATTTGTCAACATACTATACTATGACTTTTTTCAGGAAAACTTTCAACATACTACACTATGACTTTTTTCGTCATACTATACGATGACTCTTTCATGAAATTTTTGACATACTATACTATGATTATTTTCATAACAAATTTTCGCCATACTATACTATGACTTTTTTCAGGAAATTTTTCGACATACTATACAATGACTTTTCGTCATACTATACTATGATTTTTTGATGAAAATGTTCGACATACTATACTATGACTTTTTTCATGAAAATTTTCGACAAACTATACTATGACTTTTTTTGTGAAATTTGTCGACATACTATACTATTACTTTTTTCATGAAATTTTTCGACATACTATACTATGACTTTTTTCGTCATACTATACTATGATTTTTTGATGAAAATTTTCGACATACTATACTATGACTTTTTTCATGAAAATTTTCGACATACTATACTATGACTTTTTTCATGAAAATTTTTTACATACTATACTATGACTTTTTTTGTGAAATTTGTCGACATACTATACTATTACTTTTTTCATGAAATTTTTCGACATACTATACTATGACTTTTTAAAAAAAAATTCTACATACTATACTATGACTTTTTCATGAAATTTGTTGACATACTATACTATGACGTTTTTCAGGAAATTTTTCGACATACTACACTATGACTTTTTTCGTCATACTATACTATGACGTTTTTCAGGAAATTTTTCGACATACTACACTATGACTTTTTTCGTCATACTATACGGTGACTTTTTCATGAAATTTTTGACATACTATACAATGACTATTTTCATAAAAAATTTTCGACATACTATATTATGACTTTTTTCAGGAAATTTTTGACATACTATACTATGACTTTTTTCGCATACTATACTATGACTTTTTTCGTCATACTATACTATGATTTTTTGATGAAAATTTTCGACATACTATACTATGACTTTTTTCATGAAAATTTTCGACATACTATACTATGACTTTTTTCATGAAAATTTTTCACATACTATACTATGACTTTTTTCGTCATACTATACTATGATTTTTTATGAAAATTTTCGACATACTATACTATGACTTTTTTTGTGAAATTTGTCGACATACTATACTATTACTTTTTTCATGAAATTTTTAGATATATTAAAATATCACTTTTTTCAAAAAACTATACTATGACTTTTTTCATGAAATTTTTCGACATACTATACTAGGACTTTTTTGATGAAAATTTTCGACATACTATACTATGACATTTTTCATAATATTTTTCGACATACCATAACATGACTTTTTTTAAAAAAAAAAATTCTACATACTATACTATGACTTTTTCATGAAATTTGTCAATACTTTTCTTTTTATTCAAATACACATATTTATACTAATAATTAATATATATTTCGTTTAACTCTTATTAATTTTAAATTACATACTATACTATACTTTTTCAAAATTTTCGACATACTATACTATGACTTACTACACTTACTTATATATGCTTTTTTTATACTACTATTATTAATTATCTTTATATATAATTACTTATTACTAATTTATAAAATTTTCGACATACTATACTTATTTATTTGACATACTATACTATTACTTTTTTCATAAATTTTTAGATATTTTCCTTAAAATCTGCTATTAAATTACTTTATAAAACTTTTATATTAATATTAATACAAAAAAATTTTAATACTTACTTGACTTTTTCAAAATTTACATACTTACTATACTTTTTCAATTTTCAACATACTACCCTATGATTTTCGTCATACTATACTATACTCAATTTCCATACTACACTTCTTTCGTCATACTATACATGACTTTTCATGAAATTTTTACATACTATACATGACTATTTTCATAAAAATTGACATACTATACTATGACTTCAAAAACTATACTTTCGTCATACTATACTAATTAAAAATTACATACTATACATACTTTTTTCATAAAATTTCACATACTATACTATTATTTTTATGATTTTTACATACTATACTATACTTTTTCGTCATACTATACTATGATTTTTTAAAATTTCGACATACTATACTATGACTTTTTTTTAAATTTGTCGACATACTATACTATTACTTTTTTTATTTTAGAATATATAATTCACTTTTAACAAATATACTATACTTTTTTAAATTCGACATACTATACTATACATTCATAATATTTTTGACATACTATAACATGACTTTTTTAAAAAAAAATTCTACATACTATACTATGACTTTTTCATGAAATTTTCACATACTATACTATACCTTTCAATTCGACATACTACACTATACTTTTTTGAAAAATTTTCGACATACCACACTATACATTTTCATAATATTTTTTCATACTATAACATACTTTAAAAAAAATTCTACATACTATACTATGACTTTTTCATAAATTTTTCACATACTTAACACTAAAAAAATTAACTCTTTTCCCTATCTAATTTTAACACTATATTTTTGTCTTTCTATATAAATCTATTTCGTTATATCCTACTTAATTATATTTTATATTATAAATTTTATCAAATATACTATCTACTATTTAATTAATTTTTAGTTATATAAAATAATTATAACAAACACATACATAATTAAAAATAAAAACTAAATAAATAAATTAACTAATTTATACAAAAACTTAATAATATATCATATTTATATAATAATAAAATTTTTTAATAATAATACTAACTATCGACTTATATTTAAATTTTTTTATACTATATTTATAAAACTAACTTAATCACATACTATACTATTACTTTTCATGAAATTTTTAAATATTATAATATCACTTTTTTCACAAATATACTATACTTATTAAATAATAATTTATAAATTAATACTTAAATACATACAACTATACTATACTTTCAATCACATACTATACTAACCTTCATCACATACTATACTATATTTCATATTTTCAACAACTATACTATATCAATAACTGTACAATACTCAAATTTCAACATACTATACTTACTTTCAGAATTTTCGACATACTACACTTGACTCGTCATATATACTATACTCAGAATTTACATACTACACTATTATCATGAAATTGTAATACTATACTATTACTTTTTTAAATTTTTAAATATTATTATATTTATAACTATGCTTATAATTTCACTACTATTGGACTTTTAATACATACATAACATAATTTTTATAATATTTTTGACATACTATAAATACTTTAAAAAAATTCTACATACTATACTATGACTTTTTCATAAATTTGTCACATACTATACCTGACCTTTTTCAAAATTTTTCACATACTACACTATACTTTTTTCGTCATACTATATACTTTTCATAATTTTTAATACTATCTTCATTTTATACAATTTTCAACATACTATACTATGACTTTTTTCAGAAATTTTTCACATACATAAACTTTCGTCATACTTATTATTTTTTAAATTTTCTCTTAACTATTTCACATATACTATACTTTTTTATTCAACATACTATACTATTACTTTTTTCATGAAATTTTTAGATATATTATAATATAACTTTTTTCAACAAACTATACTATGACTTTTTTCATGAAATTTTTCGACATACTATACTAGGACTTTTTTGATGAAAATTTTCGACATACTATACTATGACATTTTTCATAATATTTTTTGACATACTATAACATGACTTTTTTCAAAAAAAAATTCTACATACTATACTATGACTTTTTCATGAAATTTGTCGACATACTATACTATGACCTTTTTCAGGAAATTTTTCGACATACTACACTATGACTTTTTTCGTCATACTATACTATGATTTTTTGATGAAAATTTTCGACATACTATACAATGACTTTTTTCATGAAAATTTTCGACATACTATACTATGACTTTTTTCATGAAAATTTTTCACTTACTATACTATGACTTTTTTCGTCATACTATACTATGATTTTTTTTATGAAAATTTTCGACATACTATACTATGACTTTTTTTGTGAAATTTGTCGACATACTATACTATTACTTTTTTCATGAAATTTTTAGATATATTATAATATCACTTTTTTCAACAAACTATACTATGACTTTTTTCATGAAATTTTTCGACATACTATACTCGGAATTTTTTGATGAAAATTTTCGACATACTATACTATGACATTTTTCATAATATTTTTCGACATACTATAACATGACTTTTTTAAAAAAAAAAATTCTACATACTATACTATGACTTTTTCATGAAATTTGTCGACATACTATACTATGACGTTTTTCAGGAAATTTTTCAACATACTACACTATGACTTTTTTCGTCATACTATACTATGACGTTTTTCAGGAAATTTTTCGACATACTACACTATGACTTTTTTCATGAAATTTTTCGACATACTATACTAGGACTTTTTTGATGAAAATTTTCGACATACTATACTATGACATTTTTCATAATATTTTTCGACATACTATAACATGACTTTTTTCAAAAAAAAATTCTACATACTATACTATGACTTTTTCATAAAATTTGTCGACATACTATACTATGACCTTTTTCAGGAAATTTTTCGACATACTACACTATGACTTTTTTCGTCATACTGTACTATGACGTTTTTCAGGAAATTTTTCGACATACTATACTATGACTTTTTTCGTCATACTATACAATGACTTTTTTCATAAAAAAATTTCGACATACTATACTATGACTTTTTTTCTGAAATTTGTCAACATACTATACTATTACTTTTTTCATGAAATTTTTAGATATATTATAATATCACTTTTTTCAACACACTATACTATGACTTTTTTCATGAAATTTTTCGACATACTATACTAGGACTTTTTTGATGAAAATTTTCGACATACTACACTATGACATTTTTCATAATATTTTTCGACATACTATAACATGACTTTTTTCAAAAAAAAATTCTACATACTATACTATGACTTTTTCATGAAATTTGTCGACATACTATACTATGACCTTTTTCATGAAATTTTTCGACATACTATACTATGACTTTTGCGTCATATATCATTCAACATACTATACTATGACTTTTTCAAGAAATTTTTTCAACATACTGTACAATGACTTTTTTCATGAAATTTGTCAACATACTATACTATGACTTCTTTCAGGAAAACTTTCAACATACTACACTATGACTTTTTTCGTCATACTATACGATGACTCTTTCATGAAATTTTTGACATACTATACTATGATTATTTTCATAACAAATTTTCGCCATACTATACTATGACTTTTTTCAGGAAATTTTTCGACATACTATACAATGACTTTTCGTCATACTATACTATGATTTTTTGATGAAAATGTTCGACATACTATACTATGACTTTTTTCATGAAAATTTTCGACAAACTATACTATGACTTTTTTTGTGAAATTTGTCGACATACTATACTATTACTTTTTTCATGAAATTTTTCGACATACTATACTATGACTTTTTTCGTCATACTATACTATGATTTTTTGATGAAAATTTTCGACATACTATACTATGACTTTTTTCATGAAAATTTTCGACATACTATACTATGACTTTTTTCATGAAAATTTTTTACATACTATACTATGACTTTTTTTGTGAAATTTGTCGACATACTATACTATTACTTTTTTCATGAAATTTTTCGACATACTATACTATGACTTTTTAAAAAAAAATTCTACATACTATACTATGACTTTTTCATGAAATTTGTTGACATACTATACTATGACGTTTTTCAGGAAATTTTTCGACATACTACACTATGACTTTTTTCGTCATACTATACTATGACGTTTTTCAGGAAATTTTTCGACATACTACACTATGACTTTTTTCGTCATACTATACGGTGACTTTTTCATGAAATTTTTGACATACTATACAATGACTATTTTCATAAAAAATTTTCGACATACTATATTATGACTTTTTTCAGGAAATTTTTGACATACTATACTATGACTTTTTTCGTCATACTATACTATGACTTTTTTCGTCATACTATACTATGATTTTTTGATGAAAATTTTCGACATACTATACTATGACTTTTTTCATGAAAATTTTCGACATACTATACTATGACTTTTTTCATGAAAATTTTTCACATACTATACTATGACTTTTTTCGTCATACTATACTATGATTTTTTATGAAAATTTTCGACATACTATACTATGACTTTTTTTGTGAAATTTGTCGACATACTATACTATTACTTTTTTCATGAAATTTTTAGATATATTAAAATATCACTTTTTTCAAAAAACTATACTATGACTTTTTTCATGAAATTTTTCGACATACTATACTCGGACTTTTTTGATGAAAATTTTTGACATACTATACTATGACATTTTTCATAATATTTTTCGACATACCATAACATGACTTTTTTTAAAAAAAAAAATTCTACATACTATACTATGACTTTTTCATGAAATTTGTCGACATACTATACTATGACCTTTTTCAGGAAAATTTTCAACATACTACACTATGACTTTTTTCGTCATACTATACTATGACGTTTTTCAGGAAATTTTTCGACATACTACACTATGACTTTTTTCGTCATACTATACGATGACTTTTTCATGAAATTTTTGACATAGTATACAATGACTATTTTCTTAAAAAAATTTCGACATACTATACTATGACTTTTTTCAGGAAATTTTTCGACATACTTTACTATGACTTTTTTCGTCATACTATACTATGATTTTTTGATGAAAATTTTCGACATACTATACAATGACTTTTTTCATGAAAATTTTCGACATACTATACTATGACTTTTTTCATGAAAATTTTTCACATACTATACTATGACTTTTTTCGTCATACTATACTATGATTTTTTTTATGAAAATTTTCGACATACTATACTATGACTTTTTTTGTGAAATTTGTCGACATACTATACTATTACTTTTTTCATGAAATTTTTAGATATATTATAATATCACTTTTTTCAACAAACTATACTATGACTTTTTTCATGAAATTTTTCGACATACTATACTCGGAATTTTTTGATGAAAATTTTCGACATACTATACTATGACATTTTTCATAATATTTTTCGACATACTATAACATGACTTTTTTCAAAAAAAAAATTCTACATACTATACTATGACTTTTTCATGAAATTTGTTGACATACTATACTATGACGTTTTTCAGGAAATTTTTCGACATACTACACTATGACTTTTTTCGTCATACTATACGGTGACTTTTTCATGAAATTTTTGACATACTATACAATGACTATTTTCATAAAAAATTTTCGACATACTATACTATGACTTTTTTCAGGAAATTTTTCGACATACTATACTATGACTTTTTTCGTCATACTATACTATGACTTTTTTCGTCATACTATACTATGATTTTTTGATAAAAATTTTCGACATACTATACTATGACTTTTTTCATGAAAATTTTCGACATACTATACTATGACTTTTTTCATGAAAATTTTTCACATACTATACTATGACTTTTTTCATCATACTATACTATGATTTTTTTATGAAAATTTTCGACATACTATACTTTGACTTTTTTTTGTGAAATTTGTCGACATACTATACTATTACTTTTTTCATGAAATTTTTAGATATATTATAATATCACTTTTTTCAAAAAACTATACTATGACTTTTTTCATGAAATTTTTCGACATACTATACTAGAACTTTTTTGATGAAAATTTTTGACATACTATACTATGACATTTTTCATAATATTTTTCGACATACTATAACATGACTTTTTTCAAAAAAAAAATTTACATACTATACTATGACTTTTTCATGAAATTTGTCGACATACTATACTATGACCTTTGTCAGGAAATTTTTCAACATACTACCCTATGACTTTTTTCGTCATACTATACTATGACGTTTTTCAGGAAATTTTTCGACATACTACACTATGACTTTTTTCGTCATACTATACGATGACTTTTTCATGAAATTTTTGACATAGTATACAATGACTATTTTCATAAAAAATTTTCGACATACTATACTATGACTTTTTTCAGGAAATTTTTCGACATACTATACTATTACTTTTTTCGTCATACTATACTATGATTTTTTGATGAAAATTTTCGACATACTATACAATGACTTTTTTCATGAAAATTTTCGACATACTATACTATTACTTTTTTCATGAAAATTTTTCACATACTATACTATGACTTTTTTCGTCATACTATACTATGATTTTTTTTATGAAAATTTTCGACATACTATACTATGACTTTTTTTGTGAAATTTGTCGACATACTATACTATTACTTTTTTCATGAAATTTTTAGATATATTATAATATCACTTTTTTCAACAAACTATACTATGACTTTTTTCATGAAATTTTTCGACATACTATACTATGACATTTTTCATAATATTTTTCGACATACTATAACATGACTTTTTTCAAAAAAAAAAATTCTACATACTATACTATGACTTTTTCATGAAATTTGTCGACATACTATACTATGACCTTTTTCAGGAAATTTTTCGACATACTACACTATGACTTTTTTGATGAAAATTTTCGACATACCACACTATGACATTTTTCATAATATTTTTTGACATACTATAACATGACTTTTTTCAAAAAAAATTCTACATACTATACTATGACTTTTTCATGAAATTTGTCGACATACTATAACATGACTTTTTTCAAAAAAAATTCTACATACTATACTATGACTTTTTCATGAAATTTGTCGACATACTACACTATGACGTTTTTCAGGAAATTTTTCAACATACTACACTATGACTTTTTTTGTCATACTATACTATGACGTTTTTCAGGAAATTTTTCGACATACTACACTATGACTTTTTTCGTCATACTATACGATGACTTTTTCATGAAATTTTTGACATACTATACTATGACTTTTTTCAGGAAATTTTTCGACATACTATACAATGACTTTTCGTCATACTATACTATGATTTTTTGATGAAATTTTTCGACATACTATACTATGACTTTTTTCATGAAAATTTTTGACATACTATACTATGACTTTTTTCGTCATACTATACTATGATTTTTTATGAAAATTTTCGACATACTATACTATGACTTTTTTTGTGAAATTTGTCGACATACTATACTATTACTTTTTTCATGAAATTTTTAGATATATTATAATATCACTTTTTTCAACAAACTATACTATGACTTTTTTCATGAAATTTTTCGACATACTATACTAGGACTTTTTTGATGAAAATTTTCGACATACCACACTATGATATTTTTCATAATATTTTTCGACATACTATAAAATGAGATTTTTCAAAAAAAATTTCTACATACTATACTATGACTTTTTTCATGAAATTTGTCGACATACTATACTATGACCTTTTTCATGAAATTTTTCGAGATACTATACTATGACTTTTGCGTCATATGTAATTCAACAAACTATACTATGACTTTTTCATGAAATTTTTTCGACATACTGTACAATGACTTTTTTCATGAAATTTGTCAACATACTATACTATGACTTTTTTCAGGAAATTTTTCGACATACTACACTACGACTTTTTCGTCATACTATACTATGACGTTTTTCAGGAAATTTTTCGACATACTATACTATGACTTTTGCGTAATATGTCATTCAACATACTATACTATGACTTTTTCATGAAATTTTTTCGACATACTGTACAATGACTTTTTTCATGAAATTTGTCAACATACTATATTATGACTTTTTTCAGGAAATTTTTCGACATACTACACTATGACTTTTTTCGTCATACTATACTATGACTTTTTTCAGGAAATTTTTCAACATACTATACAATGACTTTTTTCGTCATACTATACTATGCCTTTTTTCATAAAAATTTTCTACATATTATAAAATGACTTTTTTCATGAACATTTTCGACATACTATACTATGACTTTTTCATGAAATTTTTTCGACATACTGTACAATGACTTCTTTCATGAAATTTTTGACATACTATTCTATAACTTTTTTCATAAAAACTTTTCGACATACTATACTATGACTTTTTTTGTGAAATTTGTCGACATACTATACTATTACTTTTTTCATGAAATTTTTAGATATATTATAATATCACTTTTTTCAACAAACTATACTATGACTTTTTTCATGAAATTTTTCGACATACTATACTATTACTTTTTTCATGAAATTTTTAGATATATTATAATATCACTTTTTTCAACAAACTATACTATTACTTTTTTGATGAAAATTTTCGACATACTACACTATGACATTTTTCATAATATTTTTCGACATACTATAACATGGCGTTTTTCAAAAAAATTTTCTACATACTATACTATGACTTTTTTTCATGAAATTTGTCGACATACTATACTATGACCTTTTTCATGAAATTTTTCGACATACTATACTATGACTTTTGCGTCATATGTCATTCAACATACTATACTATGACGTTTTCATGAAATTTTTTTCGACATACTGTACAATGACTTTTTTCATGAAATTTGTCAACATACTATACTATGACTTTTTTCAGGAAATTTTTCGACATAATACACTTGACTTTTTCGTCATACTATACTATGACGTTTTTCAGGAAATTTTTCGACATACTACACTATGACTTTTTTTTTGTCATACTATACGATGACTTTTTCATGAAATTTGTCGACATACTATACTATTACTTTTTTCATGAAATTTTTAGATATATTATAATATCACTTTTTTCAACAAACTATACTATGACTTTTTTCATGAAATTTTTCGACATACTATACTAGGACTTTTTTGATGAAAATTTTCGACATACTATAACATGACATTTTTCATAATATTTTTCGACATACTATAACATGACTTTTTTTTAAAAAAAATTCTACATACTATACTATGACTTTTTCATAAAATTTGTTGACATACTATACCATGACCTTTTTCAGGAAATTTTTCGACATACTACACTATGACTTTTTTCGTCATATTATACAATGACTTTTTCATGAAATTTTTGACATACTATACTATGACTATTTTCATAAAAAATTTTCAACATACTATACTATGACTTTTTTCAGGAAATTTTTCGACATACCATACAATGACTTTTCGTCATACTATACTATGATTTTTTGATGACAATTTTCGACATACTATACAATGACTTTTTTCAGGAAAATTTTTGACATACTATACTATGACTTTTTTTGTGAAATTTGTCAACATACTATACTATTACTTTTTTCATGAAATTTTTAGATATATTATAATATCACTTTTTTCAACACACTATACTATGACTTTTTTCATGAAATTTTTCGACATACTATACTAGGACTTTTTTGATGAAAATTTTCGACATACTATACTATGACATTTTTCATAATATTTTTTGACATACTATAACATGACTTTTTTCAAAAAAAAAATTCTGCATACTATACTATGACTTTTTCATGAAATTTGTCGACATACTATACTATGACCTTTTTCAGGTAATTTTTCGACATACTACACTATGACTTTTTTCGTCATACTATACTATGACGTTTTTCAGGAAATTTTTCGACATACTACACTATGATTTTTTTAGTCATACTATACAATGACTTTTTCATGAAAATTTTTGACTTACTATGACTTTTTTCATGAAAATTTTCGAGTTACTATACTATGACTTTTTTCATGAAATTTTTCGACTTACTATACCATGACTTTTTTCATAAAAATATTCGACATACTATATGATGACTTTTTTCATCATACTATACAATGACTTTTTTCATGAACATTTTCGACATACTATACTATGACTTTTTCATTAAATTTTTTTCGACATACTGTACAATGACTTCTTTCATGAAATTTTTCAACATACTACCCTATGACTTTTTTCGTCATACTATACTATGACGTTTTTCAGGAAATTTTTCGACATACTACACTATGACTTTTTTCGTCATACTATACTATGACTTTTTCATGAAATTTTTCGACATAGTATACAATGACTTTTTTCATAAAAAATTTTCGACATACTATACTATGACTTTTTTCAGGAAAATTTTTCACATACTATACTATTACTTTTTTCGTCATACTATACTATGATTTTTTGATGAAAATTTTCGACATACTATACAATGACTTTTTTTTGTGAAATTTGTCGACATACTATACTATTACTTTTTTCATGAAATTTTTAGATATTAAAACTTTTTCAAATTCTTTTCAACTTCATTTCTTTAAAAATTTTCAATTCCATCTTCATTTTCTCATTTTCCCTTAAACTTTTCTCCCCTAAAACTTTCTTTTTTTTATTTCTTTTATGAAATTTTTCGACATACTATACTATGACTTTTTTCATGAAAATTTTTCACATACTATACTATGACTTTTTTCGTCATACTATACTATGATTTTTTTTATGAAAATTTTCGACATACTATACACAATATACAACTAAAAACCCCCACCTACTACAATTTTTTTCATAAAATTTTCACAACTATACTATCTTTTTTATATTTCAACCTACTTTACTTTTCTTTTTACCTTTTCCACCATCTTCCTTTTCTCTTTCTATTACAAAACATTTCTTTTTCACAACAACATCTTTTCTTTCACACCATACTTTTTCACAACAACACTTTTTCCATAATTTTCCACCTCAATTTTAACTTTTCACATACTTACTGACTTTTTTTGTGAAATTTGTCGACATACTATACTATTACTTTTTTCATGAAATTTTTAGATATATTATAATATCACTTTTTTCAACAAACTATACTATGACTTTTTTCATGAAATTTTTCGACATACTATACTATGATTTTTTCATGAAAATTTTCGACATACTATACTATGACTTTTTTCATAAAAATTTTCTACATAGTATACATCTTTTTTCATCATACTATACAATGACTTTTTTCATGAACATTTTCGATATACTATACTATGCTTTTTCATAAATTTTTTCACATACAAACATACTTTTTAAAAAAAAATTTCTACATACTATACTATGACTTTTTTCATGAAATTTCTCGACATACTATACTATGACCTTTTTCATGAAATTTTTCGGCATACTATACTATGACTTTTTGTCATATGTCATTCAACATACTATACTATCTTTTTCATAATTTTTCAACTTACAATACTTTTTTCATAAATTTTCAACATACTATACATCTTTTTTCAAATTTTTCGACATACTACACTACACTTTTTCTCATACTATACTATACGTTTTTCAAAATTTTTCACATACTACACTATCTTTTTTCCATACATACGACTTTTTCATAATTTTTACATACATACATCTATTTTCATAAAAATTTTCACATACAACTATACTTTTTCAAATTTTTAACAACATACAATACTTTTTTCGTCATACTATACTATACTTTTTTATAATTCCTACATACTATCTTTTTTAATTTTCTACAACTATCTTTTTTCATAACAATTTTCTACATACTATACATCTTTTTTCATCATACTAACACTTTTTCTAATTTTTACATATCTCTTTCATAATTTTCATAACTACTTTTTTCATAAAAAATTTTACTACAACATACTTTTTTTTGAATTTCGACAACAAACATTACTTTTCATATTTTTAAATTAAAACCTTTTTTCAAAACTAAAACTTTTTCATGAAATTTTTCGACATACTATACTATGACTTTTTTGATGAAAATTTTCGACATACTACACCATGACATTTTTCATAATATTTTTCGACATACTATAACATGACTTTTTTCAAAAAAAATTCTACATACTATACTATGACTTTTTCATGAAATTTGTCGACATACTATAACATGACTTTTTTCAAAAAAAATTCTACATACTATACTATGACTTTTTCATGAAATTTGTCGACATACTACACTATGACGTTTTTCAGGAAATTTTTCAACATACTACACTATGACTTTTTTTGTCATACTATACTATGACTTTTTTCAGGAAATTTTTCGACATACTATACAATGACTTTTCGTCATACTATACTATGATTTTTTGATGAAATTTTTCGACATACTATACTATGACTTTTTTCATGAAAATTTTTGACATACTATACTATGACTTTTTTCGTCATACTATACTATGATTTTTTATGAAAATTTTCGACATACTATACACAATATAGTACAGTATTGCATTGTAAAATAATAGTTAAAAATAAAGCTGACTACTTCACGGATTTCACCTATCGCGGGTTATTTTTGGAACGCAACTCCCGCGATAAACGAGGGTTCACTGTACTTCGCAATGATTTTTTTCATGAAAATTTTCGACATACTATACTATGACTTTTTTTATGAAATTTGTCGACATACTCTACTTTTACTTTTTTCATGAAATTTTTAGATGTATTATATCACTTTTTTCAACATACTATACTATGACTTTTTCATGCAGATGTTTGACTTGCTTTTTCATGAAAATTTTCGACTTACTATACTATGACTTTTTTCATGAAAATTTTCTACATACTATACTATGACTTTTTTCATAAAAATTTTCTACATACTATACGATGACTTTTTTCATCATACTATACAATGACTTTTTCCATGAAATTTTTTCGACATACTGTACAATGACTTCTTTCATGAAATTTTTGACATACTATACTATGAATTTTTTCATAAAAAATTTTCGACATACTATACCGTGACTTTTTTTGTGAAATTTGTCGACATACTATACTATTACTTTTTTCATGAAATTTTTAGATATATTATAATATCACTTTTTTCAACAAACTATACTATGACTTTTTTCATGAAATTTTTCGACATACTATACTATGATTTTTTGATGAAAATTTTCGACATACTATACTATGACTTTTTTCATAAAAATTTTCTACATAGTATACGATGACTTTTTTCATCATACTATACAATGACTTTTTTCATGAACATTTTCGATATACTATACTATGACTTTTTCATGAAATTTTTTCGACATACTATAACATGACGTTTTTAAAAAAAAATTTCTACATACTATGCTATGACTTTTTTCATGAAATTTCTCGACATACTATACTACGACCTTTTTCATGAAATTTTTCGGCATACTATACTATGACTTTTGTGTCATATGTCATTCAACATACTATACTATGACTTTTTCATGAAATTTTTTCGACATACTGTACAATGACTTTTTTCATGAAATTTGTCAACATACTATACTATGACTTTTTTCAGGAAATTTTTCGACATACTACACTACGACTTTTTCGTCATACTATACTATGACGTTTTTCAGGAAATTTTTCGACATACTACACTATGACTTTTTTCGTCATACTATACGATCACTTTTTCATGAAATTTTTTACATACTATACTATGACTATTTTCATAAAAAATTTTCGACATACTATACTATGACTTTTTTCAGGAAATTTTTAGACATACTATACAATGACTTTTTTCGTCATACTATACTATGACTTTTTTGATGAAAATTTTCGACATACTATACTATGACTTTTTTGATGAAAATTTTCGACATACTATACTATGACTTTTTTCATAACAATTTTCTACATACTATACGATGACTTTTTTCATCATACTATACAATGACTTTTTTCATGAAATTTTTTCGACATACTGTACAATGACTTCTTTCATGAAATTTTTGACAACTATACTATGACTTTTTTCATAAAAAATTTTCGACATACTATACTATGACTTTTTTTGTGAAATTTGTCGACATACAATACTATTACTTTTTTCATGAAATTTTTAGATATATTATAATATCACTTTTTTCAACAAACTATACTATGACTTTTTTCATGAAATTTTTCGACATACTATACTAGGACTTTTTTGATGAAAATTTTCGACATACTATAACATGACATTTTTCATAATATTTTTCGACATACTATAACATGACTTTTTTTTAAAAAAAATTCTACATACTATACTATGACTTTTTCATAAAATTTGTTGACATACTATACCATGACCTTTTTCAGGAAATTTTTCGACATACTACACTATGACTTTTTTCGTCATATTATACAATGACTTTTTCAGGAAATTTTTGACATACTATACTATGACTATTTTCATAAAAAATTTTCAACATACTATACTATGACTTTTTTCAGGAAATTTTTCGACATACCATACAATGACTTTTCGTCATACTATACTATGATTTTTTGATGACAATTTTCGACATACTATACTATGACTTTTTTCAGGAAAATTTTTGACATACTATACTATGACTTTTTTTGTGAAATTTGTCAACATACTATACTATTACTTTTTTCATGAAATTTTTAGATATATTATAATATCACTTTTTTTCAACACACTATACTATGACTTTTTTCATGAAATTTTTCGACATACTATACTAGGACTTTTTTGATGAAAATTTTCGACATACTATACTATGACATTTTTCATAATATTTTTTGACATACTATAACATGACTTTTTTCAAAAAAAAATTCTGCATACTATACTATGACTTTTTCATGAAATTTGTCGACATACTATACTATGACCTTTTTCAGGTAATTTTTCGACATACTACACTATGACTTTTTTCGTCATACTATACTATGACGTTTTTCAGGAAATTTTTCGACATACTACACTATGATTTTTTTAGTCATACTATACAATGACTTTTTCATGAAAATTTTTGACTTACTATGACTTTTTTCATGAAAATTTTCGAGTTACTATACTATGACTTTTTTCATGAAATTTTTCGACTTACTATATGATGACTTTTTTCATCATACTATACAATGTCTTTTTTCATGAACATTTTCGACATACTATACTATGACTTTTTCATTAAATTTTTTCGACATACTGTACAATGACTTCTTTCATGAAATTTTTAGATATATTATAATATCACTTTTTTCAACAAACTATACTACGACCTTTTTCATGAAATTTTTCGACATACTATACTATGACTTTTGCTTCATATGTCATTCAACATACTATACTATGACTTTTTCAAGAAATTTTTTCGACATACTATACTATAACTTTTTTCAGGAAATTTTTCGACATACTACACTATGACTTTTTTTGTCATACTATACGATGACTTTTTCATGAAATTTTTGACATACTATACTATGACTATTTTCATAAAAAATTTTCAACATACTATACTATGACTTTTTTCATAAAAATTTTCGACATACTATACTGTGACTTTTTCGTCATACTATACTATGACTTTTGTGATGAAAAATTTCGACATACTATACCATGAATTTTTTCAACATACTATACTATGACTTTTTTCATGAAATTTTTTTGAAATACTATACTATGACTTTTTTCATGAAAATTTTTGACACACTATACTATGACTTTTTCATGAAATTTTTTCGACACACAGTGAACCCTCGCTATAACGCGGTTCACCTTTCGCGGCTTCGCTGCTTCGCAGATTTTTTTACAATGCATTTGTTGTGCTCTGAATCCTGATTGAAAAAGAAAGAGTGCCAACAACTACCCATAACGATGTTGTTCTCTCGGAGAAAGACTCCTGCGCAGCCTGCAGTTGAAACAGACGCTACAGCGCAGTGGAGTGAGGACGGAGAGGCTCAGCTGGAGGGACTGTGAAATACGCGAATGACAATGTTTCCAACCTTGTATTCATTGCTATACTGTCCTGTATTCAAATTATTGTTTTACATTACCGTTCTTTAAACTATCATAGTTATTTGTAAGAAAACGTTAGTATTTTTATTTCTTAAACAAATTTTGGGCCTGAAAACAGGTTTTGATTTTTGGTTTCATTCTATAGTACAGTATTGCATTGTAAAATAATAGTTAAAAATAAAGCTGACTACTTCACGGATTTCACCTATCGCGGGTTATTTTTGGAACGCAACTCCCGCGATAAACGAGGGTTCACTGTACTTCGCAATGATTTTTTTCATGAAAATTTTCGACATACTATACTATGACTTTTTTTATGAAATTTGTCGACATACTCTACTTTTACTTTTTTCATGAAATTTTTAGATGTATTATATCACTTTTTTCAACATACTATACTATGACTTTTTCATGCAGATGTTTGACTTGCTTTTTCATGAAAATTTTCGACTTACTATACTATGACTTTTTTCATGAAAATTTTCTACATACTATACTATGACTTTTTTCATAAAAATTTTCTACATACTATACGATGACTTTTTTCATCATACTATACAATGACTTTTTCATGAAATTTTTTCGACATACTGTACAATGACTTCTTTCATGAAATTTTTGACATACTATACTATGAATTTTTTCATAAAAAATTTTCGACATACTATACCGTGACTTTTTTTGTGAAATTTGTCGACATACTATACTATTACTTTTTTCATGAAATTTTTAGATATATTATAATATCACTTTTTTCAACAAACTATACTATGACTTTTTTCATGAAATTTTTCGACATACTATACTATGATTTTTTGATGAAAATTTTCGACATACTATACTATGACTTTTTTCATAAAAATTTTCTACATAGTATACGATGACTTTTTTCATCATACTATACAATGACTTTTTTCATGAACATTTTCGATATACTATACTATGACTTTTTCATGAAATTTTTTCGACATACTATAACATGACGTTTTTAAAAAAAAAATTCTACATACTATGCTATGACTTTTTTCATGAAATTTCTCGACATACTATACTACGACCTTTTTCATGAAATTTTTCGGCATACTATACTATGACTTTTGTGTCATATGTCATTCAACATACTATACTATGACTTTTTCATGAAATTTTTTCGACATACTGTACAATGACTTTTTTTCATGAAATTTGTCAACATACTATACTATGACTTTTTTCAGGAAATTTTTCGACATACTACACTACGACTTTTTCGTCATACTATACTATGACGTTTTTCAGGAAATTTTTCGACATACTACACTATGACTTTTTTCGTCATACTATCCGATCACTTTTTCATGAAATTTTTGACATACTATACTATGACTATTTTCATAAAAAATTTTCGACATACTATACTATGACTTTTTTCAGGAAATTTTTAGACATACTATACAATGACTTTTTTCGTCATACTATACTATGACTTTTTTGATGAAAATTTTCGACATACTATACTATGACTTTTTTGATGAAAATTTTCGACATACTATACTATGACTTTTTTCATAACAATTTTCTACATACTATACGATGACTTTTTTCATCATACTATACAATGACTTTTTTCATGAAATTTTTTCGACATACTGTACAATGACTTCTTTCATGAAATTTTTGACAACTATACTATGACTTTTTTCATAAAAAATTTTCGACATACTATACTATGACTTTTTTTGTGAAATTTGTCGACATACAATACTATTGCTTTTTTCATGAAATTTTTAGATATATTATAACATCACTTTTTTCAACAAATTATACTATGACTTTTTTCATGAAATTTTTCAACATGCTATACTAGGACTTTTTTGATGAAAGTTTTCGACATGCTATACTATGACATTTTTCATAATATTTTTCGACATACTATAACATGACTTTTTTCAAAAAAAAATTCTACATACTATACTATGACTTTTTTCATGAACATTTTCAACATACTATACTATGACTTTTTTAATGAAATTTTTGACATACTCTACTATGACTATTTTCATAAAAAAATTTCGACATACTATACTATGACTTTTTTCAAGAAATTTTTCGACAAACTATACGATGACTTTTCGTCATACTATACTATGATTTTTTGATGAAAATTTTCGACATACTATACTATGACTTTTTTCATAAAAATTTTCTACATAGTATACGATGACTTTTTTCATCATACTATACAATGACTTTTTTCATGAACATTTTCGATATACTATACTATGACTTTTTCATGAAATTTTTTCGACATACTATAACATGACGTTTTTAAAAAAAAATTTCTACATACTATACTATGACTATTTTCATGAAATTTCTCGACATACTATACTACGACCTTTTTCATGAAATTTTTTGGCATACTATACTATGACTTTTGCGTCATATGTCATTCAACATACTATACTATGACTTTTTCATGAAATTTTTTCGACATACTGTACAATGACTTTTTTCATGAAATTTGTCAACATACTATACTATGACTTTTTTCAGGAAATTTTTCGACATACTACACTACGACTTTTTTGTCATACTATACTATGACGTTTTTCAGGAAATTTTTCGACATACTACACTATGACTTTTTTCGTCATACTATACGATCACTTTTTCATGAAATTTTTGACATACTATACTATGACTATTTTCATAAAAAATTTTCGACATACTATACTATGACTTTTTTCAGGAAATTTTTAGACATACTATACAATGACTTTTTTCGTCATACTATACTATGACTTTTTTGATGAAAATTTTCGACATACTATACTATGACTATTTTCATAAAAAAATTTCGACATACTATACTATGACTTTTTTCAGGAAATTTTTCGACATACTATACAATGACTTTTTTCCTCATACTATACTATGACTTTTTTGATAAAAATTTTCGACATACTGTACTATGACTTTTTTCATGAAAATTTTTGACATACTATACTATGACTTTTTTCGTCATACTATGCTATGACTTTTTTCATCATACTATACTATGATTTTTTGATGAAAATTTTCGACATACTATACTATGACTTTTTTCATAAAAATTTTCGACATGCTATACTGTGACTTTTTCGTCATGCTATACTATGACTTTTGTGATGAAAAATTTCGACATGCTATACCATGAATTTTTTCAACATACTATACTATGACTTTTTTCATGAAATTTTTTTGAAATACTATACTATGACTTTTTTCATGAAAATTTTTGACACACTATACGATGACTTTTTTCATTAAATTTGTCGACATACTATACCATAACTTTTTCAACATATTATACAATGACTTTTTCATGAACATTTTCGACATACTTTACTATGACTTTTTTCATGAAATTTTTAACACACTATACTAGGACGTTTTTCAGGAAATTTTTCGACATACTACACAGACTTTTTTCGTCATACTATACAATGACTTTTTCATGAAATTTGTCGACATACTATACTATGACATTTTTCAGGAAATTTTTCGACATACTACACTATGACTTTTTTCATGAAAATTTTCGACATACTATACTGTGACTTTTTCAACATATACTATGACTATTTCATGAAAATTTTCGACTTACTATATTATGACTTTTTTCGTCATACTATACTATGATTTTTTTCATAAAATTTTTTGACATACTATACTATGACTTTTTTATGAAATTTATCGACATCCTATATTATGACTTTTTTCATTAAGTTTTTCGACATACTACACTAGGACTTTTTTGATGAAAATTTTCGACATACCATACTGAGTTTTTTTCATGAAATTTGTAGACATACTGTACCATGACCTTTTTCATGAAATTTTTTGACATACTATGACTTTTGTCGTCATACATCATTCAACATACTATGACTTTTTCATGATTTTTTTTCGACATACTGTACAATGACTTTTTTCATGAAATTTTTGACATACTATACTATGACTTTTTCCATAAATTTTTTTTGACATACCATACTTTGACGTTTTTAATGAAATCTTTCTACACCCTATACTATGACTTTTTTCATGAAATTTTTCGACATACTGTACATTGACTTTTTTCAGGAAATTTTTCAACTCACTACACTATGACTTTTTTCGTCACACTATTACTATGACTTTTGTCGTCATACGTCATTCAACATACTATGACTTTTTCATGAATTTTTTTCGACATACTGTACATTGACTTTTTTCATGAAATTTGTCGACATACTATACTATGACTTTTTGTATGAAATTAGTCGACATACTATACTATGACTTTTTTGGTGAAATTTCTTGACATACTATACTATTACTTTTTTCATGAAAAGTTTAGATATATTATAATATCACTTTTTTCAACATACTATACTATGACTTTTTTCATGAAATTTTTCGACATACTATACTAGGACTTTTTCATGAAAATTTTCGACATACTATATTGTGACTTTTTTCGTCATACTATACTGATTTTTTTTCAGGAAATTTTTCGACATACTATGCAATGAATTTTTTCAACATACTATACTCTGACTTTTTTTCATGAATTTTTCGACATACTATACTCACTTTTTTCTTGAAAATTTTCGACATGCTTTACTACGACATTTTTCTTGAAAATTTTCGACATGCTGTACTATGACTTTTTTCGTCATACTATACTATGACTTTTGTGATGAAAAATTTCAACATACTATACCATGAATTTTTTCAGCATACTATACTATGACTTTTTTCATGAAATTTTTTGACATACTATACTATGACTTTTTTCATGAAATTTGTCGACATACTATACTATGACTTTTTTCATTAAATTTTTAGATATATTATAATATCACTTATTTCAACATACTGTACTATGACTTTTTCATGAAAATTTTCGACTGACTATATTATGACTTTTGTCATGAAATTTTTCGACATACTGTACTAGGACTCTTTTGATGAAAATTTTCGACATACTATACTATGACATTTTTCATAATATTTTTCAACATACTATACCATGGCTTTTTTCATAAAATTTTTCTACATACTATACTATTACTTTTTCCATTATATTTGTCGACATACTATACTATGACTTTTTTCATGAAAATTTTCGACATACTTTGCTATTATTTTTTTATGAAATTTATTGACATACTGTACTATGACCTTTTCCATAAAATTTTTCTACATACTATACTGTGATTTTTCAACATACTACACTATGACTTTTTTCATGAAAATATTCGACATACTATGCTATGACTTTTTTTTTGAAAATTTTCGAAATACTATACTATGACTTTTTTCATGAATTTTTTCGACATACTACACTATGACTTTTTTCATGAAATTTTTCGACATGCTAAAATAAGACCTTTTTTGTCATACTCTACTATGACTTTTTCATGAAAATTTTTGACATACTATACTTTGACTTTCTTGACATAGTATACTATGACTTTTTTCATTACATTTTTTGACATACCATACTATGACTTTTTTCATGAAATTTGTCGATATACTATAGTATGACATTTTTCATGAAATTTTCAACATACTATGCTATGACTTTTTTGGTATTCTTTGACACATTATACTATGACTTTTTAAAACATACACTTTTAACATACTGTGACATGACTTTTTCCAGACATTCTTTGACATGCTATATTGTGATTTTTTTCATGAAATTTTCTACATAGTATACAATGACTTTTTCAAACATACTATACTATGACTTTTTTTTCAGGATATTACCTGGGGCCAGCAGCTGCTATTTAGCTTAGCTTATCATTAAGACTGGAAACGGTAAAACAGCTTGGCTGGCTCTGTCCAAATGTAACATAATTTGCCTACCAGCACCTCTAAAGCTTATCAATTGACATTAATAATTCATTAATTAACAATTAATTAATTAATTAAGTAATTAACAATTAATGTGTTATATGTAGTTTGTTTAATCTATACAGAAAACCATGCATAAAAGCAAATCACCAGGCTAACTAATAATAATAACACTAGCTAACTAATGTGAAGCTAACAGTTGCTGGCTTTAAATTTGCATTTATTGTACAGTTTGTGGCACCAAGCTGCTCATCTAACTCTCTGCAAGAAAGCAAATACCTTTCATTCCTCATTCGGTCCTCAGGAACTACTCAGTTTTGAGTCCAATATTGTGTGTGTGTGTGTTACCAAGCGAATATGCATATATTCCAAAATGTCAAACTATGTCTTGGAGGAAGATATTTTGAGTGCTGAACACAGCTGTAATTACAATAAAGGCCACATTCCAATCAGGTGTGTCACTTTCAGACATCATGGATGACATTCATGGCTTAGTGGCAAATGTGGAACAGATAATATCAATATTTTTAGTTACACCTGTGCTTTTGCTGCTATGAAAAATCTGCTGTAAATACACCCTACTGCACAGACTAATTCCTGCACACACTCTTGAATCAGCTTAGATCCTTTGGGGTAAATGAGTGACATTGAAAACTATTGAAAAAAATCATTGATAACCCCAATGACTGCTGATCATTTGGCATTTTGTGGCAGTCCTGCAGAAAAAAACATGCATTCCTGTCTGCATTCCAGCTCTATTTGGCTCTTCAGCTTTCCTTCACAAAGACCACAGGACCTTCATGTGAGCACAAAGGATTTCTTTGAATGCTTAAGTCTTAGAGCAGAGTCGGTAGGGCCACGGTCCCTCCTCAGCTGATTGGCCAAGTGTTGGCCATGAGCCATAATGATGCTGGACCCACATTATGATAATCAATATGTAAACAGACAAGTAGAAAGGACATACTGATTAAATTTGAGGTGTATCTTGACCAGCTTGGAACATTCAAGCTCTGTGGGGAATTCAACACAGCTTCATGGGTCAGCCTGATGTTGCTGATTCAATTCAGAGGCATAAAAAAACATCTAAAATATTTTGTCCACCTCCCTCCTTCTACCTGATGTCACAGCCAAGAGCTCCTGTGATTGGTCGAGGCCACAGACCGCCAGCTGTTTGTAATCAGGGGCATTTCAAAGCCTCAGATCACATGATGCCCTTCAGGCACACATGCACACATAGATATATACATGCAGGGTGCAGTGCATCTTTAACCTCATACCCCTTCCCACAGGCTACTCCTTTGCAGTCAGGATCACCTCCAGATGTGCACACTGTGTTCTCACCTCAGGATAAAAAAAAAAAAAAAACATGGGAGGGGTGTGGCACAAGGGCCAGTCCAGTGAAAATGGAAACAGCTCCATGCAGTTGGGAAAAGAGAGATGAAGGACTCAGAGCTGGGACCAGTGTTTTGCTTAATATTATGTAACAGTATTGAATTTAAATAAATATTAAGGGGGCAAAGTCCTCAGAAAAAGAAAGAAAGTACTTGAAAGGATTATGACTCTGCTGCCTCCTGGTGGTAGAAGTTATTATAGGCATCAATAGATATTAAAGCTCAAATTATGTACCGGTAATATACTGTATAAACACATTGTTAAACACGTTTTTGAGTGTATCACACTAATTTAACCATGCTTGTTTAGTCTTTATTTAGCCATAACTCCATCCAATCTAACTTGCAGACACATGCTATCTCAGGTTTGTTTGTGTCAGTTTAACTGTGGTTGCAAATGTACGTTATGTAGGGATGTCTGTGAAAGTGTTTTGGTACTAATTTAGTGGGAATTACCCACTTCATTAGTATGTCTTTTCAGAGAAGGGTGTGGGTTTCCTGGCCGAATGGTGCAGCCTGCTGCTGACACTCTTGGTGACTGAAAGGACTATGTAAGCATTTGTTTTAGGCCGGTACGGCTGAACAATCTCTGCATGTAGCATGTAAATAAAACAGCTTTTTTTTCCAAAAATTGACAGGTTTCCCAGGTCGACCTCCTACACTCTAAGCCACACATGCATCCCTTACTGTCCAGTTGAATTATTTAACCAAAAAGATGTGATGCAAGAAGTAAAACAACAGTTCATTTCAACTGTAATTATTTATTTTTCTATAATCAAAAATTAAATTACATATACATATAAAACATGTAGATTTGTTTTGCTCAAGACTAATCATTCAGTGGTTGAAGAGACAAAGCATCGCTCTTTCTATGGCTCCGTGACTATAAGATTAAAGTTACTGCAGTACAGCTGCTCTTCTCACTGAAAGCCTACTGCTTTCTAACATCTCTCTTCCTTTTCTTCTTCTCTCTCCCTGACTTTGTCCTTGAACAGACACAAGTTTTGACTAATGCTCATTATAAGGACACAGTGCACAGTTTTCACTTTTAATTACACGTAAAAATGAAGTGGAGATTCTGGCAGGAGAGAATTTGAAACACAAGTTTCTTTCTGTGCAACAAATAAATTGTACAAAACGGGACACAGTGATGATGAAGTTTTCTCAACAGCCTGTGCCTCATTCATGATTTTAAAAGGTCTGTTTTTGAAAAGATGTAAGGTGGTCAAATGTCAAAAATGACAACAAGAAGTGGTTATGTAGTCTACGACAGGCACACACGTACTGCACGTATATTTATACTCACGTCCATCGAAACATATGACCCTTCTCGGGTCACATGTATATGCAGTAAACCTACAGTATACTGAAGGCATTTAACTGTATGTTTACCATACATTCACATATACATTAATGATTTCAAAATCAACTTTAAGACACATGATGCTCATTAAAATTGCTTTAACAGTTGCTAAATAATTAAGTTCTGTTGTTAGAGCACTTCTACAGTCATTGGATGTTTAAAAATGTTTTCACAATTTGGTCTAGTCTTTTCTAAATTATAATAAACACATCATTTGTTTGCACTCACTCGTGATTTAGACTATATATATTTATATATATGTATTTACACAATGAATAATATTCAGTCATGCCATTCGTTAGTTTAGTTATGGGTTCTCAGACAGACTATTCACATTCAAAAGTCAAAGCAGAAGTACATGACAGCAAACACAATGCACAAACCGTTCATACGCATTTTGGAGATATTACCGCATGTGATGTTACAGTGATAGATTACCGTACTTGTGCATTTTGCTTTAAAGTCACTGAAATAGAAATGATGGGGACTATGGAGGAAGTAGCCATGAAAATGGTAATTAAACAACTCATGGATTGATATTTAAATGGACAGTAAGGTACACCTTTGTACCATGTTATCCCCTTTCTCACTCTCCTCATGACCTTGCTATCAAAAAAAACCCCGAAAATGCCTGAATTAAAAATAATTAGAAAAATTAGTGCGTTTCTTTTACTGTCCAATTATTTATCAATCAATATTTGATTTATGATCAGTTTCAAGGCTCTCTAGGTCCTCCATCGAGGACAAAAGGATGTGACAATCATGGTTTCAAAGACAAACTCCTGATGTCTCCCATCAGAGCTCTTTGCGCTCTTTGTAATAACCTTTAAAGGTATTTTATTGAATTCATTCTTATAAGTATATTATTCATGTGCTGCATTCTTCGGCCTCTCTCTTAGCTCATCTCGTTTATTACAGAATATACAGAAAGTAAAGAGAACACATTGTGATTTTATGTCTAAAAATAAATAACTGTGATAAATGAATGTAAAATCATTTAATTTCTTGACAGACTGATTCAAAATAAAGTATCTGATTAACTCTTTATGTACAGAATGTGCAACTACAAATAAAGTATTACTGAAGGTCATTCTTTCACACCATAATCTCTCTGCTCCCTTTGAGACAACCATCAGAAAATGAGGGGGCATATATTACAGCTGAACCTTGTTTATCCAAAGTGACATGTCTCTGGGATCCACATAATTAAGGAAAGTGTGACAAAATATATCATATATATCACATAAATTTCACACATATATATATATATATATATGTGTGAAATTTTCTTTTTGGCACATAAAAAGTGAAGTGATTACTTTTTCTTGAACCTCCTTTGTTCCACACAGGGAAGGATAAAAAAGGTTGCACTGGCACAAAAGGATGCTGATTAACAAAAAGTTGTGGTAAGGTCTATTTGAGTTTGAGTTTGGGTAAATTATTGCTTAAAAGAAAGCCCTGCAGCCACCCACCCCCAAAAAGTCAAATAATTATTATTTTCCTGATACTCAAAAGGACACACACACACACACAAATACACAGTTTCTCTGCTCTGGTTTGCCCTGACCTGACGTCATCCAAAGTGCCTTGCAGGAGCATTCATGAACTCGTCTGAGGTAAAGAAATAAGACACTGAACTAACACATGACAAACACGCTGTAGAACAACTTCCATCACACACTGTCATTAGTGCAAAGACAAACGTCCATAAGGGGAAAAGATTACACCTCAGAAAACACACGTTATTGATGCCGCTGCTTCTACTGAAGTGGGTCTTCTAACATTTACAGTTTTCAGTTTACATCATCACGCAAAACTGACACAGAGTTTTATGCCACAAAAGAGGATTTTTCTATGTATTACTGAACCTGCAATGTATTTTTAGAATCTACCAAATAATCAATCACTATTAGAAAAAGATCATACTCATGGCGCATTAACTAAAAAGACACTCTAGTAAATTTAGGGAATGATGACTGATAAACCTACAAAAAGAACCTGGTTTGTATTTAAAGGAGCATTTATTCTCCATCATGCAGCCCAGCTAAGTTTAGAGTGGAGGGATGAAACCTGGGTATTGTTTCTGATGAAAAGACAACAAAGGGGAGTTGAGAGAGGTTGATGTTGTTATGTGTGTGTGTGTGTGTGTGTGTGTGTGTGTGTGTGTGTGTGTGTGTGTGTGTCTTCTATCTTTGTGAGGACCAGTGGTTGCAGATTGCAGCCGAGTACTTCTCCACTCACTCTTCCCTTTCCAAGACTGTGGCAACGTGAGCCGCCGAGTGCAAAACTGTGGCAAAGCCGTTCACCTCGCTCAGAGGTCAGTCTTACTATAATACACTACTTTAGGAGAAACGGAGGTCAGACACGGTTTTGCATTTTGTGGCTCTTGTTAAACCAGTTTCACAAGCATGTTGGAGAACTAAGGTGACCTTCAGGTAACGAAAAAACATGAAAGTCTCTCTAGAACCAGTGTTTGGTTTGTGTGTTCTGGCTACTGTAGAAACATGGTGGAGCAACATGGTGGACTCTGTGAACAGGATCCGCTCCCTGTGTAGATATGAAGGGCTCATTCTAAGCTAACAGCAACATGATTTTTAGTTTCAGGTGATTATACACTAATGAAAACATAGTTCTGAATATTATATTACATTTCTGCTAAATAGATTCCCCAAAATGTTACACACTGTTCCAGCTAATATTTTTATATTAAAGGTGGATCATGTAACTACTGTTGACAATACTGACAATAAATAAATCATCGACACTGCAGTTCGTCTCAGCTCTACGGAGCTTTACAGCTTTTTTTCAGCTCACTGATTTGATTTTCCAGCCCATAACTTTACTGTTCTGATCTCACGGCTCTCATACTGTCATATTTTCAGCAAAACAGTTCTAAAAACAAAGCTGACTGACAAAGTTAGTAACTAGCTGGTGAACATTGTGCACCATTTACCAGCTAAAAAGCCAGATCATTTTCTCAGGAGGTGGTAGAGACCAAAAACAGAGCTAAAATGGGAAATGTGAAAAATGGACTTGCATTCATCAGGAGGCCAGAAACATGAACACAAAATGCTAATGTTGGTCCATATCTGCTGGATGTGTGCGTAGATAAGCAACAGTTTGCTAACAAATCCAGAATATCAACTTGTTTGGTAATAATAATAAGGTAATAATATGTCAGTGTCTGCTTTATTTAGTTTCTGGTGCCCCCAAATGGCCAATAAATCAATTATTGCTGATTTAAAAAAAACAAAAAAGATATGACATTTAATAGACATAATTAAACTAATGCAGTTGTTAGTCTTTTCCCATTCATTCAAATGGGGTGGACAAAATAATAGAAACACCTGTCAGTACACACACACAAACACACTGCAATTCAGCAGCCCAACAATATTCAATAAATTCAATAAATCCTACCTTCACACAATTAATTTTATGGTAGGACTATTGTATTAGTCTGCATTAGTTTTAGGTAGTTTTATGGCAGCTGGGTATATTCCTGGTTTATTTCTGTGCCAAGGTTCAGTTAATGGCTAGTATTAATTAAAAAGAGAATTTACCATAGGCTTTTTTATTGCTGTTGGGCAGTAAAGTGATATTTATACCCCATGAGTTAAAAACAAACAATCCAGACTTTTTGGCTTACATTTTTGGAGACAGACACACTAGTGACACTGAAACACTGGCTGACTGACTAACTGGCGTGTTGTGAGGCTGTTTGAGTTGCCACCTCCAAAACGGGTAAAAATAAAATGGCTTTCAGGTGTGAATCAGCAAATGTCCCCACATCTCAGTAAAATCAGCATGGCTGCCAGCAGCTGTCACCGTGTCCTCCATTATTTTCTGTCACTGTGGATGGAGCAGCTCCAGGATGTGTCTCTAGATTACATTATCAAATTTAAATTAATTAAAGCTGAGCTATTTGATACTATCAAATTTTCACAGGTGAATGCTGCTGTAGGAGTGAATGCATTCAAGTTGCATCCTTTATATCATCCTTCAACCTCACAAATAAGACAGGAAGCCAAAGGCAGTGTACAAGAAACAACTTATCACTGAGGTTGCATTCACACCAGATCAGGCTTTGTTGTGAATCTCTACAAGGTTGTATGGAGATCTGGTTGAGTCACTTTATGGCTCATTATCTTATTATTATTAACGTCTTTGGGTAACATTTCATTTTACAAGTCTTCAAACTTCATGGTAATTAGGTATTAATTAACAAATAACCTATTTGACATTTCTTTGGAATTACTGCAAAATTACTCCAAAATTTACCTCAAAATTGATCAAAAATTACCTTATTCTAAACGAAATTTAATAATTATATGCTAAAACAGCATATAATGGTTAAAATAAGGCCCTTAGGGTTGAGAAGCAGCTGTGCACAAAAACTAAAACTAAGAGAAGACACTTCTGATCTGGCACAAATCTCACATTGTGTCTACACAAATGTAACCTGGTAGCTAATGTAATGATTCAGGGAGTTTTTATTTTTTAAAGAAATTTCAGATAAGTTATTTGCTAATTATTATCTATTCACCAGCAGACATGGAAATAAAGCTTATAAGTTAACTCTGTATTCTTTTTTTGGAAATATATAAAATACAATAGCTATAAGCTATTGGTAAATAGCGGAATACAATTATTAAATAATGTTTACAATAAAGTAAGTTTCGATACATTTTGAGGTAAATATTGGGGTAATTTGGCAGAAATTCAAAAGAAATTTCAAATAGGTTACTTGCTAATTATCACCTAATTACCATGAAATTTGCAGACCTGTAAAATGAAGTGTTAGCAGTGTCTTTTGATTCCTTTTGGCTGGGTTGTACAGCTCTGGATCGCCAGTTACATGATTGGCCACTACAGTGCGATGTTGGGTTGTGTTTCTCCAAAAGTTGATTCTGTTACTACTTTTCTGCCACGTCACTGCATGTTTTTTTGCCATCCCTTGTGGCCTTTCAGAATAAATGGAAAACTTGCTGCTTCGCTGTATGATGATGATTGAGATCAGTGTTTTTTACTGGTTAACTGGTAAAGATGGTTAAAATTACTGAGGTTGGTGCTAGCTTCTGGTCAAGGGGTCAGAGTTAGGATTAGGTTAGCAGTTGTAATAGTAGTAGTTTTAGAGCTCTGGCTCAAGGAAATAAGATTTTAAAAATATTTGTAGTCCTCACAAAGACAGAAGTGTGTGTCTATGAGTGTGTGACTGGGAATGCCTTCTTTTGTCTGTATGCTCGTGGACAACAGTGTGTGTTACGGGTAGCTGGTAGAAATCATCGAGACTTGTTTCTCTAAGCACTGAAGTGGCTGACAGTCAAAGCAGCCAAATCGCTGCCTGTGTCCTGTGGTTCAGAACTACAGTCTGTCAGGACTGTGGACATCCTTTACTCGTCTATAAACGCGATCCCTTCAATCCTGCAGAGTAAAACAAACAAACCTGGAATTAACACAGCACAGAGCACAGTTTGACTGCCCTCTATTTGCAATTACTAGTTGGAGCAACAATTGCAAAGCACAAAAGAAGCGAGCGACCACAAATTACAATGGAAATATTTCCAGATGATGGGGATGAGGAAAAAGAGGGTATGGCCTTGCCTTCTTAGCAGCCACAGGACGAGTGTCCTTTTGATTGGAGTTGAGGGATTTCCACACGGTGGTTTTAGACATTTCGTCAGATATATTAATATCAGAGGGGTCACACCTGAGGAGCAGGGAGAGGGAAAGGAGGTGAAAGAAGACAGTGTTGGGAGTGAGTTGGGGCTTAGGGAGAGGTCTCAGTGTGTTAGTATTCACAGGGTGCACTTGAAGGCAGAATACCACACACCAAACAAGACAAGCGTGCATATAGACAGACAGGAAGGTAAAGCTATTCTCTCACAATCTTACCACTCCGATCATCTGATGTCCGTCCTGTCCATTTGAGCGTGTGTGGGAAAGCATGTGTGTGTGCTCACCTGGGGTCATGTGCTTTGGGGGTCTGAACAGGATTGCAGCTCTCCATGGGAATCTGAACGGCCGCTGTATCTTCCTTCTTTGTACTGAGCATAACCTGTGATTCCTACAAGACACATCCACGCCACAAATGCAGTCAGTACACGCATGTTTATTTAGTTTTCATCTGTGTTTTTCAAGATTCTATGTAGACTACCTCGTCAATCGTTTTGGAGGCGTCATCAAGGGTTTTTTTCTTCCACTCAGGCATTAAGTCATCCAGGTAACTTAGCTCTCGCTTGGAGAAACACCAATCTAGCAGTTTGCGGACGAAAACCAGAGCCAGCACCTTGAGGCACAGAAGACAAAAAAATCAGTTACTTAAAGGTACAGTGTGTAGGATTTGGTGATCTAGCGATGTGGTTGCAGATTGCATCCAACCGATTACCCCGCCGCTCGCTCCTCTCTTTCCAAGACTGCAGTAACGTGAGCTGCTGAGTGCAAAACTGTGGTAATGCCATTTGCCTTGCTCAGAGGCCATCCTTACCAATAATGACACTACTTTAAGAGCAACGGATATGAGACAGCGGCTGGTGGTAGTACAGTTTCACAAGGAGAACTACAGTGACCTTCAGGTAATGCACAAACGTGAAAGGCTCTCTAGAGCCTGTCTTTGGTTTGTCTGTTCTGGGCCACTGTGACATGTAACATGGAGGACTTTTTGAAGAGGACCCACTTCCTATGTAGATATAAAGGGTCCATTCTAAGCTAACAAAAATATGATTCTTAGTTTCAGGTGATTACACACTAATGAAAACATAGTTATGAATATTATATTACATTTCTGCTAATAGATCCACCAAATGCTACATACTGTCCTTTAAAATATAAAATAAGACATTTAGAGACTAGTGAAGAGAGGGGTTGTTGGTGATGGTTAACTCACCATCATCGGGAAGACAATCGCGGCAGGTGAGGTCTTGATGACCCAGAGCAGCACCAGACAGGTGAGCTGGGTGAGAGTGAACAGGTGCACCTTCCTCAAGGGGACGTGGCGCAAGTAGATGAAGTCTGGCTGGTGTTTCGCCGGCATGCCGAACAACTTCAGACGGTCAAAGAACTGAGAAGTCAACGCAGGTGGCAGAGAAATTAGAGAGGGTAAAGGAGAGAGATGAATTAATGAGAGCAGAGCAGGGAGGCAGATGGTGAATATGGCAAGAGAGGGAAAGTGATTATGAATGACAAATTTAAGTAGATTAGTTTGACAATTAACTGTCAGGCCTCATTGGATTGCGATGGAATTAATTAGATCAGGAGAAAGCATCACAGGGATGGCCACTTAATAAGGGGCTGGGATGGAGAGGGCAAAAAAACAACTTGGGACAATTTGTGTTTGAGCATAAAACATATCTGTTTATAGCAAATTATTCACAAGTTTCGATTCGTAAAAAATAGACACCCACTGACGCTACAACTAGGGGGTGTCAATGTCAGAAATTTTCAAGTGGTAATGTTTTCACAGCTGCCCTGTTTACCCTGTACTCAGGTCCGTTTGCCTGGTTAGTATGGTTCGTTTGAGCTGGTGTGAAAGCTGTAAATCAAACCATAGTGCGAACCAAACAACCGAGACTGCCTGAAAAGATGGTCTTGGACCGCTTCCAAGCAGAGTCTGGTGCAGTTCATTTGTGGTGTGAAAACACAAAAAACAACCACAGGATTTTATGATAGTAGATGTGTGATTTTAGTACGATTTCAAAAGTTAAACTACAAATAAACTCATCTGCTGATCATGAAATCTGTTCGGGAAGCGATCTGTATATAAGAACGTCAGTGCACGTATTTTCCCTGATTAAGAGGTCAAAAGCTGCTAAAACTGCTGTGCTTGTATCTGACTCTGTGTACTTTGTCAGTTCATTAACTCCATTAAACAGTGCGATAGTGATCCCACAGTAATAAGCTCTGAATCATTACTGTACATGATGCCTCATGTTTGTGTCTGTGTGCTCCCCGACATTCACAGCAGTCATCTGTGACCCAGCGATGGGTCTTTTGTATAGTGCTGTCTCCGCCATTATTCATCATAACATGCAGTTGAGTCTAATAATGCTAATAATGTTTACAATCGGTTATGAATCAAAGAACATAAACATACAAATCAGAAGCATTAAAGTGCTGCATAAACGTTTGTCAGTCACCAGAATTTGATTTCCCCTTGCGGGACCTGATGATCCAGGATGGTAAAAAACAGTCTAGTCAACAAGTTACCTGTCAGTCTGTATAACTTCACGGTTACTCCTCTTGGTTCGTTTGTAAAAAGTCAGTGTGAACAGGAACCAGACCAGAACTAAAATGCAGCATGTATCCTTGTTTCCCTTGGTCCGGACCAAATGAACCAATCTACAGGCGTGAAAGCCCAGTAAATGATCTTTGCCATATAGGATAATGTTACCTGGATGCCTTTTAACGAAGAGACTCCCATGTAAAGGAAAACACCATACAGCACTGGCATGGGAATGAACTAGAAAAAAAAAAATACATCAATGAGTTTTGATGTGTAACATTATTAAAAATATCTCAGCCAGAGGGGGGAAGCATTGCATAGCTTGTCTGACAAACCTGCAGGGCTCCAGTCATGAATACAGAGCAGCCCATGAGCAGGAAGATGACCAGTCCAGTCAACCTCTGCTCTCTGATGCCCAGGAAGCGAGGCTGCTCTCCTGGAGCCGAGCTCTCTGACTCCAGCTTCAGGCTGTTGACGTGAGAGATGGACAGCACCGTGGCTGCTACGAACCAGGGCAGGCCCATGATGGAGCACACTGCCAGCATGAGCCCAACCATGAGCAGGTCCAGGTGGTACCCACAGCCCTTCTGCATAACAAAGAGGGGGACATAGGTACATGTATAACTGAGCTGCAGTCAGAGATACAGGTTCGTAGGGCAGCCTTTTCTTACCAGCAGTTTGTGCTCTTTGCGGTTGATGATGACGGCAGTTATCTGTTGGTCCATGAAGATCAGGATGGTGCAGAGAAGAGCAGGAATAGCTGCAGCCAGGACTGTCCACCATGGGTTGCGTCCTATCGGATTGATCAACCAACCTCGGTCATCTCTGGTAGGCTGGAGGATCATATTAAACAGGAGTGATTCCATGATGCAACCATAACCGTGTGGTGTTTTACATCAAAGTCTGCATTATAATCATTAATTCCTCTATACCTGGAATTTGCTGGGCACCTTCAACTTCTGGGAGGGCACACCAATGGCGTAATCAAGCAGAACCATGACAGCGATAGTGAGGAACACTGCAAAGTCACTGATCACGGACCGCACCTGGGAGATAACACCACCCAGAGATTGGTGGTTACTAATGTGGCACGTCAGCTTTGTGAATGACACCTTTGCTTAGTGGGTAGTCATAAAGGTTGATTACCTTGGTGGGGAAATAACGACTTGTCTTGAATTGTTTGAGGAAGGCAGACATGAAGAAGGTCGAGAAGAACAAGATGGTTGACCAGAAGAGAACATCTGGGGTGTAGGGGCCATGGTGGCCACACGCTGTCCCAACAAAGTGGCCCTGCAGACTGATGCACTCCTGTAGATTCACAGAGCTTATATTAGAATAAAATGGCCTCAAAATAGATCAAAAGACTGTTTTATCTAAATTTTCTGATAGACAGGAAGTCTACAAAGCCTACAGAAATAAAGAAACACAAAACAAAAGAAACAAGACAAGCCTTTGGTGTGCTCAGTTATACACACAGCAGTGAATAATCAATTGAATGTCCTTGTCAATGTTTGCAAAGGTCCTTAAGAGAGGTTAGCTGCTCCAGGGAAGGTGAGGGTGTTAGTTGAATGTTAACAAAAGTAAACACATTGGAGCAAAAGCAGCGTGTGCCATCACAAGGAAGTCACACTGAGATTAGCCGTCAAAGTGTGTAAATGTGTGTGTGTGTTTCCACATTACGTTACCTTGACAGTAAGGTTGGCCCAGGGTACAGCAGAAGCTGTGATGTTTCTTTCACTCCACAGTTCTAAGGTTTTATTACTGGGTTTATCAGGCTCTGCACACCTACAGCTGCAGAGAGAGAGAGAGAGAGAGAGAGAGAGAGACAGCACAACACAGAGGAGAGTGTTATTTTCTGACAGAAAATGATGAGCTTGCATGCTTTCATCACTTCAATTAGGCCAGACATAAAAGGAACAGCATGCAAGGGTGTGATCTGAAGGCTTGCAGAGGAGAGCAGGAGCGAAGAGACAACAAGGGTGAAGCCACACTGTGAGGAGATGCTTGCAGAGAGAGAAGGACAGCTATACACAGTATAGAAAGATGCAGGGATGACATGTCTTTGCAGGCTAACAGAAGTTAGCATCGCACGTCGACAAAAAGCCAATGTGATTTTTCCATTGGATTTTGGAATACTTGATACTTTAGCGTTTTGTTCAGCAAGATAATCTTCACATATGAACAACCCTTTTATGATTTTGAAGCATGAATGCGATCGGCAGAAGTAAAAAGCTGTCGGGCTATAAACGGTCGCTTGAGTGTTAACGACGAAGCTGTAAAAGTGGCAGCATGATGACGTTTAGTAGTTTCATTTAGCCTCTTGTTTGAAACCACCTTTTAGTAGTAAATCATAATTCATGAGTGAGATATTTACTGATATATTTCATGTAATAGAACAAAACACTAACCATGTTTACCGTAGACCTTATTTTAGGCATCTAACTAAAATCTCATTCAACAAACCCATCGATTTCAAGATGAGAGAACTGGAAGTGTAAAATCGATAACTCATTTCCAGGTTTTAGGACTCATTCCTGCACCACTCTATTCTTAGAGAAGAACAATGAACAATGAATAATCTACCAGCTGAGGCAGCAGAGTCAACATTTTGCTACTCACAACGCCAGTGTGAGTTTGTCCAGATCGCTGTGTGCATTGAAGGGGTAGACTTCCCCCAGGTGGAAGAGCTTCTCCAAGGCCTCATAGATGAAGATGAGGCAGATGAGGGCAGCGAAGGCCTCCTCTGTGAACCGAGTGATGTAGCACACCAGAGAGCTAGCATCAGTGGCAACCAACACCAAACACAGCAAGGCCGTCCACAGGCCGATGCAAGTCCTCAGAGACAGATAGGACAGGTCGTAGTCCCTGGTGTGAAAGGAGAAGAGATGCGAAGAGATGACAGGCATAACATAATTGATTAACAAACGACAGCGGTGGTGATAATAAAAATGTCACAGGCAGGTTGTTGTATACATACTTGCAAAACTTGAAGAGGATTTTCTCAAAAACCAGCACAGGACCTGTGCTGCCCAGAATGGTGAGAGGCTGACCAGCAAACACAGAGTAGGCTACCCCAGTCATAGATGCACCGAGTAAGGACTCGATGGCACTCTACAACACAAAGAGAGAGTGTGTCTCCTATTCCGTAACATGTACAATGTTGTATTCATAATGCTCTGATCACACTGCAGCAGGTGTGTCTGAGTGCCCTTACGATGCGTCCCTCTGTCGCCTCCCCCAGCAGCCCACCGAAGGTGATGACAGGAGACATGCAGGCACAGTAGAGGAAGAGAAAAGAGGCCACACACTGCAGACTCAGACCATCCTTAAAGTCACTAAGATAGAACGGAGCTTTCCTCTTGATGTCCAGGATCAGACCACCAAACAGCCTGATCACGGCACACAACAAAAGGAGAGAGGTGCTGAAGTTTAGAGCACAATCTGGTGAAGAGATAGGTAATGTCAAGCTGATACACCCAAAACCATCCATGGTCGGTAAAGTGCTCTTTCGCAACTGTAACAACACCTGACTCAAGCTGAGAAGTTAACCCCTTACCATTTCGTCCTCTGTTTTTTTAGAGGGGTAGGGCTGAGGGACAGGGGATGTTCAGGGGTAGATAAAAAGTCAACAGTATATCACATAGAAGTGGTGGTACATGATCTGAAAGCTGGGAACCTAAAGATTCATTTGAGATGCAGCACCGTGTGTCAAGTTGTTCTAGTCATCAATAATCAATAATAATCAACTCCAATTAGTTTATTATCAAAAAAAATCCAAAAACTTAGAAGATGATGATATAAATTTGTGATGGCCATTCCCATACTCTATTATGTCTCATAAGTTGTTGCCCATTTTTACCACTCAAGAACTGATAAAAATGATCAATAATTCCTCCAAAATACCACATTAAGACACCAAGAGCTTGAAGAACACCACAGATAAAGCCATGCTGTGATTTGGTATCAAATACTTTTGACATTTTGAGATTTTGAAAATTTCATTTTTTGGTGGTTGGATGGTGAGCACTTCTGTTGTGGAAACTGCTCAGAAACCCTTTATTGTCACTCTAGTCCGGAAAGCCATCCATCCTCTGAAAGCTCTAGGTCTCTAGTTTATGGCCGTAAAGTTTCATGAGGTTGAGATTATCCTAGCAGTCACCACAGGTCATTTTATACAGTGATGTCAATTTAAAAAAAATGGTCTCACTGTATGAGATGCCTAACATCATCACCCATGAATACAACTGGGCTCAATGGATCCACAAGAGTCTCAGCTTTACAGTTACACTCACATTTGTATTGCCCCAAACTACATGTGATTATCATGAAGTGGGCGTGTCTGTAAAGGGGAAACTTGTGGGTATCCACAGAACCCATTTTTATTCATATATCTTGACATCAGAGGTCAAGGGACCCCTTTGAAAATGGTCATGGGCAGTTTTTCCTCACCAAAATTTAGCTCTCTATGATATCAGTATCTTCACTGTAACTTGAAAACTGAGCTTACAACAACCTCCGAAAGACAACATAGCAGCAGGTGATCGGAGTATTAAGGGGTTAAACCACTGAAGGTCAGCAAAAGCAACATTTTCAGTGTTAAGTTATTCTTTAACGAATAAAAGGAAGATTGTTTTGGTGCGTGCTTGTCTCTTAGGCTCACACTTGGTTGTCATTTGATTGACCCACATCTGCTCCTCACAAATCCAGATTTAGATTTGGTGGCCCCGACAGCTGACAGATATGGTGGAGGCTGCTATAACTCAGCCCCAGGCTTCCACACATCCCTTCAGAAAAAATAACAGGTGCTAAATCCATGTAATCCAGAGGCTGTTTTTCATGACAGCAGAGCTATCCTGATATTTACCATTCCTTGGGTATAACATCTTTCTGTTTCACAATTTTCATGTATTGTAGCAGCCATTACTGAACCAACAAGCCTGTGTGATCAGCCTGCAGATGACAGCTCACCTTCCAGTTCTCTGCAGCTCTGGCCCGTGGTGCTCAGCATGGAGCTCTTCCTCTACCTGGCAGGCTGCACCGTTAGGGACTCCTGGCATCTTTCTCTTCTCCTGCAGGCACCCAGTAACAGTCCAGGGACACACAAATTAAAAAAAAAAAAAACAGCTCTACACTTTTATACATACACACCACTCTTAGTTTTAGTGCACCTAATCAAAGTTTCAAACCTGAAAAGTAAATCTCTATATCATCATGACTGTGTACCTGAGAGGGGACGCTCTTTGGGGGCTCGATGCGGATGGAGGGGTCCCACTCTCCTGGAGGCAGGACCGTCACCTGGTCCAGAAATTCATCTATCCCAGCCAGCAGGTCACTTCTGTCCTTTGCCTTGTAGGCAACATCGTGGAAGATCTGGTCCAGACAAACGTGAAGGACAGAGCAAACTTAACTGGCTGCCTTTGTTGAGACATGATTTGTTCTGTGAACGTTTCTGAAGTTTGATTTGAATTGACGGAGCGTTCTTACCTCATCTGTCATGATGGTCGCCATGGAGCGTCCAATTTCGTGGTATTGCTGAGCCTTTCCATCTGGGCCCAGGAGAATGAAGAGGAACCTGCAGATGATTTAGAGTATGCCACACATTCCTGGATTACTAAATTTAGGTTTCATTTTATGACTAAACCACTGTTAATGTGGCCATCTATTGATTTGATTTTTATTTGATAGGGACAATGCAATTTAACATGGTTCCAATACAGGGCATGAAACTGATGTGTTGCACAGAGAGTTTAAAGCTAATTTTCAACTCTTGTTCCTAGTTGAGCTTTTAAATGTACAGTGTAATTAACATATACAGCTTTCTATATGATAAAACCACAATACTATGGAAATACAATAAAATACACATACCACAATACACTGGTAATTTACAGTACAGTTTACTAAAAATTGACACAGCTCTGTTTTGCTTTTAGCCAGCTCCTAACCTTTGTTGTAAAGGACTTCATATCTGCAATATACTCGATTTCAGTTGTTGTCAGTAATGTGTTCCAGAGTTGACAGCTCTATGGAGAGAGCTGATTGTCCAAATGTAGTCCTACGATGTGTTTTACAGTCACCACACTCCTCGTTATTACTGTGTCATCTTTGGATGTATCTGCTGTTAACACATTAAAACATACCTGGTAGGTATGGGGACCTCAGTGAGTCCGGTGAGTAGCACAGCAGGGGAGAGGCGGACAAAGGCCACAATGGGCCTCTCCAGGAAGTCCAGCTCTCCCACCAGAACATTGGAGGCCTCGGCACCCTCTGGGATCTTCTTCATGAAGTGCAGGTCCACCTGGTGAGACAAGGCAGAAGTTAACATCACTGAAGAATACAAAAACCTTAATACCTACAGTGGTACAGTGATATCCCTGCATCCTGTAACTTCAACAAACAGAGCAACGTCTTCAGTCTAAGAGCTGTCCCACCACAGGTGCAGCCTAGCTAACATTTCAGTGATATGGGTACTAAACACACTGGCCAGCCCTCCCGATTTTCCCAGTAGAATCATGTTTATTATTGCCCTCCCCAGGTTTCCCCCCTGGGGACACAATTCTCTTGATTCATGACACATTATTAATTTTTTTTTTTCCTATTCATTATCACAACCTGTTTCTTGCAACTGAACCAACTGTTTGCACCCGATCCAGCGGTCCTCAACCAGGGGTCCCCTTAGAGGTCCTTGAGGAAGTTTCAGGGAGACCCCAGAAAATTGGGGAACAGTTAGTTTTCAGTATTTAATTTACTAAAGAAGTAGCCCAATGTGAGTAAGAGTCATAAGAGTGACTATTGTGATCATAGGTTTCATCTCCATGTTATCTCCTCACTTGTAGTTGATAACTATAAAATTCTAATCTTAATCATATCTAACAACCAAAATATTTTTATATTAAGATCCCTGAGTCAAAATTTTATCAAACGGGGGTCCCTGACTTAAATGTGTAATCAATTTAGGTGTCCTAGACACAAAGAAGGTTGAGAAACACTAAGATGTAGAACAATACAGCTAAACTTAAAGTAAAACTTAAAGCATTTAAATTAAAAACGCAGTTACAGTGTACCTACTTATTATTTTGATATTTCCATTCTTTAAAAGTCACCTGAATGTAGGAAACAAAGTCTCTGAAACTCATTTTTCTTTTCTGGGGAGGACCCTAAGACCCCCAGCTTTGGTTTCAAACTCCTCCCTATTTCTGAGGTCTCAATGCTAAACTTTACAGATATGCACTCAAAATCCCAGGTGGAAATTAATGGCCAAAGGGAAGCGTTTATCTTTGCCCTATGTGGCTGTACTTAACAGTTACAGTGATGGGCTGCTGTTGTGGGATGCACTTTGAACAAACGTAGTTGTAGGGGGCACCATGTGACCTAGTTGTAGACAGCACAGTACACCAAACATTGATTACAGATCTTAGCAGGGTGCTACAATACATGTACAGAGCTAGTCCAACCAAAAAGACCTCACACTGCTGTTGTCCAATCTGTTGAATATAGCTACCCTTTTCTATACTCTTATTCTATTGTGGTCTTCACGGCATCCACCCACAAACAGTGTGCACTGAGACACCGAATCCCAGCCTTTTTCCTGAAGGGACCCCTTTTATATCATTGAATAATCTGACGACACCTGATAAGCTACACATTTTAAGGATATTTCATATTTTTTTCCATGCATAATAATAGTACAGGATTGTACAATTAACTCAAACAGTGAACGCAATAACTGCTGGAACTGTGTAAAACGAGTGATTTGAATGCATTTTGAGCAGATTAGCTTTCCTGTGAATATTTCATCAGAGATGAGTTTTCCTGTTATTTTTAGTAAATGTTAGATCAGTTCTCTGTATTTAGTATTTTTTATTTTTAACAATCACTCATACTTAATAGGCTTTCTCCCTGATGTTTTACCACTGTTCTGTTAGCTTTGCTGCTGTTTTAACTGCGTACTTTTCTAATGCAGAATGAGGCTGTTCAGCAGAAAGGGAAGTCTCTGTGAATATATAGCTTGTGTTCAGAGTGCCTGTTTGTTCACCTTGCTGAGGTCCACTTGGGTGCTGTCCTGTCCGCCACCGTTCTTAGCAGGTTCTGTAGCTGGCGGAGGCTGGGGAGATGTGGCTGACCCGGCTAGACAGCAAGAGTGTGGGTGTGTGCATATGAGAGAGAGAGAGAGAGAGAGAGAGAGAGAGAGAGAGAGAGAGAGAGAGAGAGAATCAGAGTTAGTACAAATAAAAAAAAAAAACTGAGGTCAGTAATGCTGCCAATATATGGGCCATTTGCTGAGGAACAAGTTTTGTCAGTCTGTCCCTGAAAGCATGAAAATCCTGCTTTTCTATGTCTTCTTTTATCTTAGTCTTGCCGCTTTTAGTCTCCTCACATCTACCTTACTAGTTTTTCTCCATCCACCATTCTAATGTCATCTTATTACAGCAAACAAATCTGCCTCTGACTTAAGTACACGTCAACTCATGTTTAAGGCTTCACATTGATGCGGCAACCAGATAAACAAAAGAAATTATAATTTGATTTGATTTCTACATTTGATTCATTCCAAGAAATGATCTGTGATGACTAGCTGTAACATGTGGGGTATGGTGTGAAACCCACCTGTCAGATGGGGCTCAGACTGTTTGCGGGTTCCCTCAGCGATGGAGCGCACGATGGGGATGAGGTTCTTCTTCTTCTCGTTCTGGTGGTGGTGTCTCTTCAGCAGAGCCTCACGCACCTTCACTCTCACAGTGTCGTCCAGCTCATGGGACGCCTCCTGGTGGTCCAGCACCATGTCTGCGAAGAAGACGCACGCACATGCTCATGTTAATCAGACTTCAGACTTTTCAATTTAATGTATGAAAGTATTTATGTATTTGTGTTATTTTGACCTCAACTTTAATCCATTTATAATCAGGAAGAAAGAACCTTGTTAATCCCCTAAGACCCGACTAAAATTACCGTCTTTAAGCGGCTGTAGCGGACTCAGTCCTCAGTCTAAAGAGAAGAGTAGGACCATTTTTTGAAACTTGACCTCACTGTATAAAATGACCTGTGGTGACAGAAGTGCTCACCATCAAATCGCCAAAAAATGCAATTCTTGCTGAAATCTCAAAACACCAAAAGTTTTTGATGCCAAATACAGAGCATCACTTTTTCTATGGTGTTCCTCAAGGTCTTGGTGTCTTAATGTGGTATTTTTGAGGGATTATTGATCATTTCTATCAATTCTCCAGTGGTGAAAAAGCGCCAAATCTGTGCAACAAATGGTATCAACCCAAAAATTGCTGCAACAACTTATGAGACATAATAGAGCATGGGGATGGTCATCATATACTTCTATACTTCTAAATGTTCTGCTTTTACAGTTATTTTAATTAATCGCATCTCAAGTTAACCTTCTACTTCCCAGCTTTCAGATGTTGTGCACCACTTTTATGTGCTGCTGACCTACTCCCCATAAAAAGACCAAAACAGGTCTGTGTGGCTCTCTGATATTATTTAATAAAGAATCCTAATGCTCCGACTATAGAGCCTTTAATTGAACTATTAAGTATTTGCTTTTTCCTTTAATCCTGTAGTGAAATATACTAATCTGTCAAAATGGAAAGGCAGAGTACTGAGCTGAAAGTGGTCGGTCAATATGAGTCCAACGTATCACGTCATGTGGGACTACAGGAACCATCTTTATCTCTCTCATCCCTTCAGCTCTCCTCCCCGTCTTCTCTTTTTCACACTGACTTGCTGAGTCAGCACTGGATCTTTCCTTCCTCCTTTCCTTTCCTCCCTCCTCCACAGTCAATCATAGCGTCGGCCTCACACTTACACACACACACACGCCCATATACACACACACGCCCATATGCACACACACACGCACATATGCACACACACGCACATATGCACACACACACACACACACACACACACACACACACACACACACACACACACACACACACACACACACACACACACACACACACACTCTGCAGTTCCTGCATCCACTTTAAGGCCAGCGCTAATGTGTCGAGCTCAGCTCCATTATAATCAGCCATGTTAATAAGGACAGCGCCAAGAGATCCACCTGAAGTTAAACTCACAAATGATGCATCTAACGTAGCCTCAACACATACTTCACTGACTTGAGATGGATCAAGTTCCTTCTAATTTAAGACTAGAGCTCTGCTTCCTCCGGTGTATCACTTCACAATGAGATACATTCAAAAAAATCTGTCATCTTAGATGATGCATTTTATGCAACTTCAAGTATTTTCTATACATTCTCTTAGTCTCCGTTTGCCACACTTCCAAAAAAAAAGAGAAATAAAGAACTTTGGGTAACATTTTATTTTACAAGGTTGCAAATTTCATGGTAATTAGGAGATAATTATTAAGTAACCTATTTGAAATTTCTTTGGAAATACTGACAAATTAGCCCAATATTTACCTCAAAATTTATCAAAAATTACTTTATTATAAACATTAGTTTATAATTAGCTGATAAATTCACAATGGTTTTCCACCTCCAATGAAGAGCAGCCACTTCTCAATCCTAAGGGCCCTATTTTAACCATTATATGCTATTTTACCATATAATTATTAAATAATGCTTATAATAAAGTCATTTTCTATCAATTTTGAGGTAAATATTGGGGTAATTTGGCAGCAATTCCAAAGAAATTTCAAATAGATTACTTGTTAATTATCACCTAATTACCATGAAATTTGCAGACCTGTAAAATGAAGTATTACCGAACTTTCTTGTCTCTGTCTCTTCCACCATCTTGGCTACACTGTGTGGTGCCCAGGTGCTGCTGGCAGCAGTCATGTGGAGAAGAGGAATGATTGCAGGCAACAAGGCTGTTCAGGATGTAAACCTGTCACAATATGACCATGAGGAAGACTGACGGAGGATGGAGAGCCTTGAATATGTAATCTTTTATGTGTGTGTGTGTGTGTGTGTGTGTGTGTGTGTGTGTGTGTGTGTGTGTCGTGCATGTTTGTGTGTGTGTGTGTCACTCTGCAGCCGAGCCATTTTGGCTTCAACTTTCATAGTTTCTACAATGTTGTATCCAGTTCTCTTTATACATCCATGGGATTTTAGACAAATGTTTGCATTTGTTTGAATTTATTTATTTATTATAAATTATAGCTGACCATGCAGCCAGAAGTGCTGAACCATGTGCACTTGTTTATTATTGTGTTTGTTCGTTTGTGATTGAAAAACTTTGGTCATCCACTCATTCGTGGACGTACATGGACGGTGCTTGTCCAATTGTGCTCCTGCATGCAAATTACAATGTGTAGTTAACTGCATACTACCATGCAAATGAGCCTGAACTGTGGTGGCAGCAGATTCATCTATTTGTAGATTTTAATGCAAATCAGTTTCAACAGAAGTTCAGCTGCAATATTCCAGGAAAGCACAACCACTAACTAGCCTTACAGCCCTGTGGACTTTAACATGGACTGACACTGACAGTGTGTGCTTGTTCATTTCCATATCAAAATTTACTTTCTATTTCAACTGAGCCTTGTGTGCAGTTTGTTTTTTGTGTTTATTTCTACATCCACAATCTCTCCCCAGGCCTGTACTGTTTGTGTGTCTCCGCCTCTCTTAGTTAGCAGGATAAATCGATTTGTAGGAGACATCCAGCGGGCATCTCAGCTGAGATATGGAGCCTGTTTCATATCAATGAATTTGATATTCACTCAAGGACAGCAGCGAGAAGTGACTTTAGAGAGCAGGGAAGAGAAAGACAGGAAAACAAATCATTTGAAGAAGCGACACCAGTCACTTCTTGCCTTGTCCTTATGAAAAACCTCAGTCTGTCTTGGTACTGGTGGTACTTGCCTCTGGTACCGACATGTTGATATACGCCAGTTTGGAAAAATTCTTACCTGCTATCTCTTCGATGCTGTCAGCGTGCATGTCAAGCAGCACGCTGCCATTGATGATGCAGCTGCGGAGCTCAAACAGGCTGTGGAGGGAGAGAGTTGCGACATAGGGCTTGCTCCACCTCTCCCCTCCATCCTCCACGTCTTCCTCAAACTTCAGCCATCTGCGAGGTAACGACAGGCGAGAAGTTACCAAGTAGGACTCGATGTGAAGTGTTATTACTCTTTTTCTGTTAAATTCTGTTCAATTTCTTACAATTTAAAAATGCTCTTGAATTTAAGTTTCTTTCTTAGGTTGTAGGTTGGTTATTATCCTGGATGACTGCAGTACAGAGACTATTTATTCCTCTTTTTAAGCTTCAATGCAGCAGAGTTTTTTTGTAGTCTACCGCAGATCTGTGCCTTGAGCTCTGCAGGCCTTCAGCCCCATGGCTTGGTTTTTGCTCTGATATGCATTGTCAGCTGTGAGACCTTATATAGACAAGTCTTTCCTCAGTCTTTCCAAATCATGTCAGATCAACTGAATTTACCACAGGTGGACTCCAGTCAAGGTGGAGAAACATCTCAAAAATGATCAAGGGAAATAGGAGGCACCTGAGCTAAATATGTGGACTTGGTATACAAAGTTATCCATGACCTCAGTACTTGTAGGCTCTACAACAGAAGAACCAATGGTAATCATGTCACTACAGGGTCTATAAGAGGAGATTTCACTATTGTGCTGCAGAAAACTGCCTTTAGCCAGTCAGCCTGGTCCGTCAGAGGTTCAAGAGAGTGGAACATAATGCCAACAATTCATCAACTGAACACTTATAGATCTTTCATCACCCAATTAAAACCATGGATGGTAAATACATAACCGTGAGCACTAAACTCTTTTTTTGCTGCTTCTATCTATACATCCTGCTTGTCTGCAAGGTTGATTTATATGTAGAAATACCATTACTGTTTCTACTGCTTTCAACAGTTGTGTCCTTTTCCAACTTTTAGACTGCATGTCCTGTTTTATGTGTTTGTTCTGATGTATTTTTGGAAGACGTTTAAAGTGCAGGCCCTGATTTTGTTTTGATATATTTTAGGATGCCTTCTGTAACACCTTGGCCAGGGACAAGAGATGAAAAATAAGCTTTTGGCTAATCCTGGCTTATTAAAAAAATTAATTAATTAAATAAATATTTTGTATATTAAATTGAATAATTTGCTTTGTTCCTTGTCAGATACACTAAACTAAACTTTCTTTCACCTGTTCTTAAGCCATTAGATCAGACTTAGAAAACTGATCACCTGACTTGTTTTCTCATTGTTTTCTCAGGACTCAGGAATTTTCTCTGTTGTGCCTCGTCGACCAGCAGCAGAATGTGTTTCCTGCTCTAGTTTGGCTTTCTTTGTTTCCATTTCAGACATTTTTTCTATTATCCAATTATGAATCACTATTTTTATATTACAAATACTTTATACTGTTGTCTCACATGTTAAATGCTTTTGATGAAGGAAATAAAGCATATCAATTAACTTTGTATTCTTTTCCTGGAAATATATTAAATAAATTACCAGCTATTGGGAAATAGTGGAATTTTGAAAATTTGAAATAAATTACTTACTAATTACAATGAAATTTGCAGGCCTGTAAAATGAAGTGTTCTGTAATAAGGTTTCCCATCACACACATAATTCAGCCTTGTATCTTTCACATTATGGTTTACACCATTGCCTCCCAGTAGAGATGATTTTGACATAAAATCAACCACACAATATGCGGGAAAGGTTTGATATTAGCTTGTGAAACTGGGATTTGGCTTCTGACCAGCATGAATGAAATCACAGCAGTGATTCGCTCCTCTCTTTGGAGCTTTTTGCCTTGAGCAAACTGACCAGAAAATGATCCACTAAGCTTTAATGTAACTACCACTTGTACACGTCTCCCTTTGTACCTATATAGCTGTAGAGCTGCCGGGCTGTCAGAAGCTTTATTGTCAAGCACTGTTGCCAACAGCTCCCAGAGGAGATCCTGACCTGGCTGTTTCCTTCCACTCAGCATCCTTGCCATCCTTCACACAGATCTCATCCAGCTCAGTGAACAGCTCGTGGGCCACATGCTCAGCATCCTCCTCTGTGCCCAGAATGAACTGGACCCGCTGGGACGGCGTGTCTGATGAGGTGAGATGATGTGACAGAGGAACAAGAGGTGAACTGTGGTTCTCAAAAGACTTTCACAAATACACATAACTCTGCTTACCTTGTCTAAACATGCCTTTCATATGACTACTTGGCCCACACACACACACACACACAGCACATGAGCACACACATGCAACATGCTGACTAGATCCTGGTCTTCGGTAGCTAATTAGTAGGATTGTCAATTTTAGCCTGGGGTGCTGTATGTGTGTGTGCAAGCGTGTGAACAGTATTGATAGGCTTTGTTTAACAACACTACCTTCTCTTTGGGGGGTTGTTGTGCAAGTATACATGCATGTTCTACACTGAGCCAAAAGGCCTATGTTTTCCATCCAATAAATGATTGGATGAGCCTAAAAAAATACTGGATTTAGAAAGTACAAGGCACTGACAGCAAAGCCTAAGAAGAGGTTTTATACATGTTACCATGACTGGAGGTGGCCGTCTCACTTTCCTCGCTTTGTTGTGTCGCGAGGCTTCCCGCCCTTCTGTCTCTCTTGCGGTGGCGAGAGCTGTGGGCCTTGTGGTGACGGTGGCTCTGCCTGGGCATCCGGACCCCCACAAACAGAGCCCTGTGGCCTGAAAAAAGAGATTTTTACTTTTTATTACCGAGTGATGCTTTTATGCACATACTTAGTGTCATGATTTACTGGCACATTTGAGTACAACTAGAGTTTATTTAACAAAATACTGTTCAACAGAGCATTGGAATATCCATAAAACATCATCATGGTGATATTAATGCCCATAAAGATTCCGGAGAGTTCAGTAATCGCAGCTTAGAGAAGTACAGGCAAGGGTGATATGAAGAGTACTTTATTGTGAATACTAATCTGATAAATAATAAAGCTGTCTGCTGTCTTCAGTTGAGTTTCAGGCCATCTTGAACTGTGAATATGTAAATAAAGAAGTCTCACAATAAACCTCTAGGCAAGTTATTTGAGGAAGGTTGCAACTTTAATATCATCCACCTGCAAACACTTATCCCATTAGGGGTCGCAGCGGGATGGAGCCGATCCCAGCTGGCACTGGGCGAAGATGGAGCACACTCTGGATAGATCGCCAGTCCACCGCGGACACAGAGTACCATTCACGCTCACATTCACACCACAAGTTAGAGTAACACTAACGCTAACATGGGGAGAACAAACTTCACGCAGAAGGGTGAACCTGCGACCCTCTTGCTGTGAGGCGACAGTGCAGCCCGACTTAAACATCATGCCTGTCATTTTTAAATACATTATTTTTCAATTTGTCCTTGAGTGTTGTGAGCAGCTTTAAAAAAAAAGAAAGAAAAAGCTATTCAGTTATGGACTGCACCACCAAACACAGTCTTTTGATTCTACTTCTTGGTACGGCTGATCTGAATGTTTGACCGACCGAATCGACCTCCAAATTAGTATTCAGATGCTTCATTTTTGTGTATTTCTATCTTTTTATAAGTATGTAATAATAATGTATAAATCCCCATATGGCCCATGAAATAATGAATAAGCTCACAAAATTATTATTCATATTCAACGTTATTAATCATTTATCATCAACATTATTAACCATTATTAGTTATTCTCAGGTGGATATTGCTGTTTGTTATGTGTAGAGGTGTGTGTGTGTGTGTGTGTGTGTGTGTGTGTGTGTGTGTGTGTGTGTGTGTGTGTGTGTGAGTATTTATGGTATTGGGGACAGCCCTGTGTCTCGGCAACTTCCAAGAAACAAAACTTGGTATAAACCTGTTGTATTGTTACCGTCACATTTTGTTACCTTTAAATTTTGTCTGTTGTTTGTATCCTGTAGATTTTTGTTGCTATGCTTGTGTTAATTTGACATATAAAAGAAAAGAAAGATATTCATTTTATTCCATTGGGAAATTTTTTTTTTTTTTCTCTTTTTTTTTAAAAAAAAAAAATATTATATATATATATATATATAGAGATAAGTGTGAGGGGGGGGGCTCCTCCCAACCCCCCCCCACAGTTGTTGGGTTTCTTTCCCTCGCACGGCCCCCCCGCCCCCCCCCAAGAAAAATACCCCCCCCCCTCCAACCAATTTTTTTTTTTTCCCTGGGGGGTTTGAACCCGGGCCCTCCACATCCTAACCCAAGTCCTTACGGACTGAGCTACAGGCTTTCTGATGAGATAATATAAAATCCTAAATAGCTGAAGATAAAACTGGCATCTTCCTGTATCCCAGATGGAACAACTGCTGGGGGGGAAGCAGAGTTGATTAAGGTGCACTGTGGTCTCTCAGCTCAGATGGTTAAAGTGACTGGAAGTGAAAGCCATTAAACTGAGGGTTAGGTGTCAGCCCAAAGCTCCACGGGGAGAAACAGGGAACAACGCGGACGTCACGGGTTCAAGACCCCCATGGACCAAGACCAACTGGTTGCTGGAGAGGTGCCAGTTTACCTCTTGGGCACTGCCGAGGTGCCCCTGAGCAAGGCACCAAATCCCCAAATGCTCTGGGCGCTTGTCAGGAGCAGCCCCATCACTCTGACATCTCTCCATTGACGCATGTATATGTACTGTGTGTGAAAAACAGAGTGTAAAACTGAATTTCCCCACTGTGGGACTAATAAAGGAATATCTTTCTTCTTTCTTTCTTTCTTTCTAAAGAATGAACAGTTCAAATAATCAGACAGTTAATCAAATTAGTTTGTTATGAATAAAATGGATCAAGAAGTGCGTGCTTGTTTATGCATGAGTAATATATTTTGGGGTGCAAATGTGGATACAAAGATACTGAGCTGTAGTTGAGCGTTACATCTCTGAACGTATTATCCCTCCAGGAAAGCTAGAACCGGCCTGACTGACAGACGAGAGGAATGACAGAAGTGACTCACTCATGCTGAAAGAATTGCTCCATCATACTGTTTTGTCTCATAAAATATACAAGACACACAGTAAGTGGTCTTAAGAGGTCTGCTGTTTGAGGACAGGTCACACTTGGTGTGTGGTGAGGTAATTAACCGTATAGTGTCCTCAAGTACAATACTGAAGTATAGGTACTTTTCTTAAATGTACTGTATACATTGTTTAAGATGCCACGCATGATGAATCATAAAATATGATTCATAGTTAGAGTTTGAGATAGTTTTATATATATATATATATATCAACACTTGCACAATTGCGCAGCCAGTCTCTGAATTGTACAAGAGAGGAGATGCAGCTTGAACTTTCTAGAACCACCACAGTTCTGTGTAAGAGAACATGTGCCAGTTTGATGTAGTTGTTTGATGTAGTTATAAATATATTATAGTTTTGTCTTTCTAGCCAAAGAGCTACCATGGTGCTAAAGTAGCAGCTCGGTGGCTCACACTAGCAAGCTGCCATTGTGCTCGGGTTATGATTGGCTCAGGTGGGTGTGTGGGCCCGATCACTCCAAAAGCTCAAAATGGCAGCTCCCGTATCCGAGTTATTTTGGCTTCACTTCTGTACAGTGTCCATCTATGAGTGTGACAGAGAGCAGTTCATGCTGCCCCACACATCTCCATATCTGACCTAGTGACAAACAAAAGCTCATCCCAGATTCAGCACCATGTGAAAGAATCACATAAGTATTCTACACACTTAAAGTAAAAGGTTTGACCAACTGTTCCTGCACACGTTACTCACCCTCTAGTTCCTCCTTCTCATAGTGGATGTTCAGCACTGAGCTGGTCCCTCCCTGGTCTACCACCACCTCCTCATCTGGCCTCTGACAGACACACACAGAGACACAAAACACATGTAAATATAATGGTGCTGCTGTTTTTAGTGATACTCAGTGCAGATGACACATTTCTTTACAATACCCTTTGTCTCCAGCAGCCACATTGTTCTTATGGAAAAGTTCAACTTTGTAGAACACCTTCAGCCCTTCAAGATCAGGCCGTGAAAGGAAACCTGAAACGGTCATTATGTCCCGTTAAAGACAAACTCCTCACATTGTAACAGAGCCGCTAACTGAGCAAACTAGCAAAAGCTTTTCAACAATGTGCATCAAATTCCAGACGGTCTATTCTCAGACTGTCTGGCACAGACACACAGAGAAGGACAGGCAGGCGACACACACACATCCATATAAACACACACATACCAGAGGTAAACAAAGCATGAGTCAGTTGGAGAATGTGCTGGGCTCTGATATCGAGGGGAAATCAAATCAAATCAAATTAGCAGAGAGCCCCATCCATCAGGGTTGCCGCTGCGGGCAGAATGCCGCAGGATGTCGGTGTTTTACTATCCCAGTGACAAGGCGTTCGCTGCTCAAGTGCACTGGCGAGCGTTACCCTTGGTCATGTATAGGTCCTTCGATAATGAGGGCAGAGTGCTGCAGGAACCTCTAACGGGGCTAGGGAGGTCTGCACTGGTGCAGTGCCTCAGTTTTCAGGATGTCTCCTCATCCCTCCAGTGCATGCAACAGAAAATCTTTCATTTCTAATCTCTGAAACCTCCCACATGCTGTTAAAGATGGCGAATGCACACCACTGCACCAAAGTATAAATAAGTTCAACCAACCCCATGTTTTCTGGCAGAAATGTAACCTTTGACACCAATTGGACTATAGATGCTGGATGCTACATTACCCCTGTGGACATGTGAGCATAGTATGCTATCAATAAAATCAATATCTAAAATCTATAAATAAATGCAAATGGTTGAGGGAGACACACACAGGCATCCTGGTGTATAAATGCAGCTCCCTACATAATAGATGCTTCCGCCCACTCCATATGAACACATGATCTGTACGTACTGGATGTGTTTCTGAGAGTGTGTGAGGGTGGCGAATGAAGACTTGGCTGTTGCAACACATTCTCACTCCTTCGTCAGTGCCCCTCAGCATCAGAGGCCGACGCACGGGCTACCTTTCATGCCTTAGTTTTGGACAGACCAGGGATGGCATGTTAATATATGCTTATTACATGCATAGTGTCCGTTCAAAATAAACTTACACAGGAAGTTAAGTTTAGGCAAAACAAATGTTAATTTCACTGACTAGTGATTCACGTGAATGATGATATAGAAGAGTCACAAAACTAATGACTGACGTAACAAAAGAAGTCAGTGTTTCTTGTTACACATGACACGAGCAGCGGTCTCCTGGTTTAAAGCCTTGTTTGTTTGACCCATCCACCACCGCATCCGCCTGCCCTTAGCAGACTCACGCTATTAATGCTATGTTACTTTAGGGTGGCTAGGTGTCCCTCTTTATTTGGGGCATTTTTATCCCTTATCTGAGAACAGGTTGGCTGTTACAGCAGATTGAAATATCTGACATTTGGAAAAACTGACACCCACTCTTAAAAAATGATTAACAGTGCAGAGTGTTGAACTCTGAAAAAAAGGAATCAATTTGGAAATGAAATATTTATGAGGATGAAATGAATAGAGACAGAGAAAGCCACAGAAGAGGAGCTGCTCTTCAACAATGAACCTCACAATGTACATGTGAAATATATATATGTGTGTGTGTCTGTGCACGGGTGTTCATCAAAAGATGGATGTGTGAATGAGGACAGCCCATTAAATAAGTCTGCCTTTCAGGGTGAAAACGGAGGGGGAAACACTGCAGATCTACAGTAACTGCCATGCAGTCTTTTACTGTAATTGGTCAGTCCGATATCTAGCGAGCAGCGGACGCAGCACGCACTGCGGCTCGGGCTGCTACATGATGGCCACAGAAGCAAAAATAATAGCTATTTGTCTTCCTGAAGAGCTGTTAGAGAGAGTTTGGAACAGTGGAGTGGAAATGAAAATGTCTCGCCTGTCAAAGCAGCATCCTCATTTATTCAGGTGGAAAAAAACATTATGGGAAATATGAAACCATACTGTTTGTCCTATTAATGAGAGAGACTGATCCCTTTATTAAAGTTTCCCAGGACAGCATAACACTAGATTTGCACTAAAGTACCCTGTGTATGACCATCTGTGTATTACTGTAAGTGTGTATATGGAGCCAGAGCCAGCAGTGATTTTTCTTAGTTCCCCTGGGGTCTGGCTGATAAAACACCACACATAGCTTATTGACAAAAAACATTTGAATCATGCTGGTTTCCGCCTGCTGTTATTGAAATGTGATAAATATGTGTGTATGTGAGCACATCATCTCTATTTAAGAATGTTTTCATCCCTTTAGCCTCACCATGCTGCAAAAAACTGAACACCTACGCATATAAAAAAAAATAAATAGAAATAAATAGAAATAAATAATTAACATGCAGTAGACAGATAAATGTTTTACCTGATTAGAAGCAAAAATTCAGATCCAAAAAGATTTCTGTGATGTGTTTTATACCCACTGCTCTAATATCGGCGCAGACGGCCACTTATAATTCAGTTTAACAGCTTAGGGATCCAACGACATCCACTTAACTCACAGGTGTGGCCTGGCGCTGCCTTCCTGCCTCATTTCTCCACCACATCAGTGCTGTGGGATTTCTTTCTCTTTCCATGACGGAGCACTTCTTTATCCCAAGACGATTCTGTCCTTGTGAAGAATAAGGCCACTTAATTAAGAAGTCATGCTTGGGCCAAACACCGACTGTGACTCATGGTTTTATAATTACGGTTATGTAAGTGATGCCAGTGCAGTGACACAAGAAAAGGCTTTTGAATGGGTGAATAAGACTGTGAAAATACGTAATAAGAAAGTCTACACACCCAAAAGTGACGTCTGCCTCACTGAAGTTACGATGTTTGTGTGTTTTGTACTGTGATGAACTCCCACCAAACCCCCAGGAAGAGCGCTGGGCTTTGAAGCAAATGTTCATAGTGGCCAAACGGTGGACTCACAACGTCCGTGTCCGTCAAGTGAAGCCATTAAGCCCAAAAAATCCTTTTCCCATAGACAAATTGGGAAAGAGACTTTGTAATTTAGTGGATTTTTTTTTTTTTTTCAAGGTGAATCAACTTCCCTGTGCGAACACTTGAATAGCCCTTATTTAAATCATTTGGTCCTGAAAGTTGTAAAATGCACTAAGAGTTGAATCCAGAGTTATTTCTCATAGGAATAAATGGGAGCCCACCTACAATGCTGTATCCAGTTCTGTTTATATATCCATAACTCATGCGAGCAACAGGTCTAGCTCATTCCTTTGCCTTCCAGCTGATAAAAAAGGGGTTGTGTCTGGAGAGTAACTCGCAAATTGTGAAAACAAAACTAGTTTTGCAATTTCCATGTTACCTTCTAGCCACGACCCATAAAAAGACCAGGAGTCACCAGATAAAACACATCAGATAACATCATAACGTGAGATAACATTACATTTGTGCGTGAAACATAGCAGTTACAGGTAACACTTCATTTTACAGGTCTGCAAAATAAATTTTGGGGTAATTTAGCAGTTATTCCAAAGAAATCTCAAAAAGGTTACTTGCTAATTATCACCTAATTACCACGAGATTTATGGACCTGTAAAACAAAGTGTTTCTCAGTTAGCAAGCTGGTGTTGGTAACGTATATTGAGCAAGACGAGAGATGTAGTTCACTGAGCGGTTTCACACAAAATGAAATGATACTACAACAAACTGTGAGTTTCTTGACATGCTAAACTATTTTGGCAAACATAATGTATGTGTAGTTCATGCCGCAATTCAAACAGGATCAAAAAATGATTCGTCCCTCGCTGTTGACAACTGCACATATACATATAATAAGGTGCCACACGAAACACCAGAAAGGGAGGGACCTCGCCTTGAAAACAATCCTGTAGCATAACCTACAAACCTCCACTGGGTGAATCTCCCTACTCTCACTTGTAACCCTGATGCACACACACACGCACGCACGCACGCACGCACGCACGCACGCACGCACACACACACACACACACACACACACACACACACACACACACACACACACACTGGGTTATCAGTCGCTGCAGCTGTGGCTGGTGAATTAGGGCTGCTATGCAGTGTGCGGGTTTGGGCTCAGGCTGGAGGCAGTCGGCTCCATTAGAACTGGAGCTTTACCAAACATATAGACACACACAATAAGAGAGGATGGATGAGAGAGCGGCTCTAAAAGCTCTTTGTCCCAGAAAGGACAGCAGACCATCAGATCACCAATTAGTTTGGATCCATTTGGTGCACACAATGACAGACAGAAAAGGGAAGGAAATCATTTCCAGAGGCTCATTCAATAACGATATTTTTCAGAGAACAATATGACAGAAAAAAGATCATCTTCTTTTAGGTCATCTTTTGTGGCTGACATCAGATCACACTTCTCTCTATCCATGTTGTGATTATATGATGTTCCTTGACCTGAGTCCATGCTCTCCAGAACACAATATCACTCACAGCCCGCAGTCACAGTTCACCTTCCTCTTAATGGCAAATTCATGCAGGTATGTGTTTTTACAACAGGTTAATGCTTCCCTGTCATTCACAACTCACCTCCCTAGTGTCGCATTATGTGCTTCAGCTAATTAAAAGCTCACATGGCACTTGAAGTTTTGTTTGCTTGCTCTCTTCTGTGGGTGAGCTGAGCACATCTGTGGCCCAGAAGCAAGCACGTGTGCCTGATTTTCCACTGACAGGGCACATCATTTGTGATTTGCTGCCTATTTCTATCTCCGGGCAACCATCCCCCCCTTTTTCTCCATTCTTGTCCTCCTCCTTTGGATCAGTCACAGTGCTTGGGAGGGTTTATGACTCAAAAATAATTTTCCACACAGATTACTGCCACTGCACCATAGAGGCAGTTCACAGCTAGCCCCAAAATGGCTGCCTGTCCTTGAGTTTCCGTCCTTTACAAGCATAACAGTGGTAAACCACCCATGGGAAACACACTGGGGCTGCGTTGTGGCTGGATGTGAGGAAAGAAGCATATGATAGTGGCAAATCTAATGACCTGAGGATACTGTCATGTGAACTTACAAAGGGAAAAAATAAACATTACAGTTTAAGATCATTGTATTCTAACTATTTGACATTTAGCATTAGCATTTGTTTTGGATTAGTGGCACGCAACAAGTATCTGCAGCCCAAAAGATTCAGTTTGGTCCTTCAGATTGTTCATCAGTGATACATAAATGATATAGGCTCAAATTTTTCAAGTCTGTCTTAAAACAATAGTCAGATGCCCATGAAACTGTTTTTGCTTGCTGGATTAATTCCTGTTTTGTACTGGTCATGGGCTTTCAGTGTAAGTGATAGGGGACAATATCCATAGTGTGAAAAATCAAGTGTATATCTTCCAATGTCACAGTCTTTTTTAGTTTGAAATTTTCTCTTTGTGTGTCCACAGAGTTTACTTGTTGAGCTGTGGTGGAGATACAGTAACATAAAGAGGGAATCTCATGCTAAAAAGACTGTAACAGTGAGAGAGATCACTCAGACTGCTGAAAGATCATATTCACTTTAGATAAACTTTGGAAGGTACAGCCTAGAGAAAGGCATATGATTGACACAATAAGGCAAGACAAAAGCATGAAAAAACAACGCAGCTCTGGCTTCTGGTGTGTCATTTGTACGCTATGTAGTCTGTACTGCCTGCAACATAAATGCATCCACATAAATATGCTAACGCTCAGAACTAGTGATGCAGAATGAAACATGAGAAAGAGCGCCCATGGTGCCGCCAGGTGGGAGGGGAGGTGGATGGGTCCAACAAACACAGGACTTTCATGACCAGCGTTCATGACTGGTGTTTTGTTATGTAAGTTACATTAATGAAAGTGTTTTTTTAGTGACTTTTGTGACATGTTGTCCATACTTTCATCTTATTTCATTCTTATTTTAAGCCTAATCATGAAGTTTTTCCTAAACTTAAGTGGTTTGTTGCTGAAATGTAAGTGAGTGGTTTTGTTTCCCCCTGCTGGTGCTGCATCTTCATACACATGTCTAATACGCCTCGGCAAGGCAAAATGTGACACTGATGCGCTATCCTCTGGTGGACAGGTGGGTCTATTACATGCTTTGGCGTGATACTGACTTGAAGCACAAAACAAGGATTTTGTCCCCCATCACTTCCATCGGAAGCATGTTAGAAAAGGATCTTTTAATGGCTAGTACAGTCGGCAACCTCCGGGTCTGAGATGTGAAGTCAATGCAGAAGTGTCTTAAACTTGTATTATATCTAACAGCCAGCAGGGGGCGACTCCTCTGGTTGCAAGAAGTCTGACTGTATAGAAGTCTATGAGAAAATGAGCCTACTTCTCACTTGATTTATTACCTCGGTAAACATTGTAAACATGAGTTTATGGTCTCAATCGCTAGTTTCAAGTCTTCTTCAATACAGCATGATGTTCATTTAGTAAATTATGGTCCCATTTAGAGTCAAATAGACCATAAAGCAGGGTATGCTTTAGGGCGTGGCACCTTGTGATTGACAGGTCACTACCACGCCATTGTTTGATCTGTTGTCTGTGTTTTGGTCTTACAACTTTCACATTGTATTTTCACTTAATGAAAGTTAATTATAACCTTTTTGGTCATGTAGAAATGTGTTATTCAGCATTCATTTCTACTTAGCTCCAACCAAAGGGTGAAGTCACGGTGACAGTGTGAACAGGAGGAATGATTACAGCACACAAAAACAGTTTCAGTGTTCAATCGGCACCGATTGTTTTAACTCACCTATCCTTGTAGATGTTTTGTCTCTGACGACACAGTTTCACATCATTGATCTAACAGACTAATCATTCTCTGAATGCATGAAGTCTTTAGGCACTGATGTAGTGTCTTGGCATGTAAAAGCCAAAAATAGAGAGATTCTATCACTCGCCTACGTTTGATAACTAAACAAAAACAACATGAATTTTCTGGCAGGGCAGATTGTCCCAGAAAGATGTTAGACTCCCAGAACAGAACAGGATAGTGCAGTCGCACGGTGTCCTACTTATGCTGCAGATAAACCTCCCATTGATGCAGAAAGTGACTGTGGACACTAAGTTAAGAATTACAGCAGCATATAAAGAAGAGACATCATCATGCACCCTCAGCCTGCTGCTTTATGACCACAAAACTTTGTTTGTTTGTTTGTTAACATATTTTTCCTGAGAGTTCACGACTTAGCTGCCCATCGAGGATGTGTTGCGGCAAAAGCTCTTTTGTAATTCTTGCATTTCTCCCAGATAAAATGAGTCGTTTTTTTGGCAACAGCTTCAGGCAAGATCAGAAGGTATTGTCAAAGTGCATTACAGTGAAACACATTGAACGGTCATCGCCCTGAACAAATAGAGCATCAATGATTTGTATCCCAGTCTCCGGGCTGAGAGAGGCAATCAATGTGCTGCCAAAATGGCCTTTCACTCCATCAGGACAGCGAGAGGAGCTCCAGAAGCTGCTATGAAGCCTGATGACTGACAAGACACATCACAGATGCTGGCTAGTTTCTCAGGAGAAAGAAGCAGAAATTATTCTTGTGTGAGCGCATATCATTGTTGTAAGATCAATTTTATCGAGGGATGGGTGCTGTTGTAGCTCATTTGGTAGAGTGGACACCCCATGCACTGAGATTGAGTCCTTGCCACAGTGGCCCCAGATTCAAATCTGGCCTGAGGCCCTTTGCTGCATATCGTCTCCTCTATCTCCCCCTTTAAATACTCTGTCGCTGTCAATAAAGGCAAAAAGGGCTCAAAAAAATAATGCTTCAAATAAAAAGTTGATCAAGGGAGATTTTCACTCTGTATGAATATAATAACTACATAGGCAGTGCCAGACAGTGAATGGTACTGTAGATTAGTAAAAGTGTATCCATGATTCAGCAGTACAGCAAGTCATTCAAGATGTCTGTCACTGCTGACTCAGTTCAACAAGTGTTTTCAACAAGTGTTTTGTTAGAGGGAAAGAGATCATCGTAACAATGAGCTGAGACAATGTCCGCTACTCTTCTTGATCTTGCTTGTGTGCCAGGCCAACATCAACTCGCCCCCTCTCTGGAAGCTGACCCCTCACTCCTCCCTTCCCAGAAGCACCCTGAACTGACAGCGGGGACACAGATCCTGACTCCAACAACAGTTGGGCCTGTCACTTCCAGACTGGGCTTCGTGTCTGAGAGCCGGGGTTGGCGCTCGGCGCCACAACCTCAGGCTACCGCTGCCCCTTCATGGCATTGGACCGTCGCTAATCTGCTGCAGACACACATGTGATGGTGCTTCACTCAGAGGAGGGGTTGACATGAATGGATGAAAGGGAGAGGTAATGGTGAGATAGCAGATAGGATGAGAGGGGTGGCTGTTTTGACTGCTTCAGCCCACGATAAGTATGAGTCATACACACCTTTTTCAATGCCACAAATATAGTTCAGCCTCTCCACATCCCTCTCTCTCTCTAATTGTTTTCTTCACAGAAAAATTACTGCAGCCGTGGTCGATTTTGTGATGGTAACATAATACAAACTGCCCATTTTGGAATTACAAAGACTAAAGGGACCAAATTATGGGTCTGGATGAATCTCTGGTCATATGATACCTTATAGTGTTCATGTGAAATGCCATTGGACCTGCTGTTTGAATACTTTTTCTTTACTCATATCATTTGTTTCACTGACTGGTGGGGAGCATACATCTCTGTGGATCTTTCACTCTAAGCAAACAAACCAAATCCCATTAAAGGGAAAATGCTATTTCCCCAAACTTTTCTAAAAAAATTTTTCTCACATGACCTGATATAGGTTACTGCATGATGATGCTGCTACACACATATGTTCATATATCCTTATATCACTGTATTCATCATATTCACAGGAGAACCGGCACGGAGGCTAAGCAATGTACTGCAGTGTGGACACCATGTTAGTTCAGATCTGAAAGTCATACAATAACACAAACAAATTCACTGATCAATGCGGTAGACCAGCAACTCCGTGTTCTGCATGGTAAATTACCGTTTTTACGAATGTAGTCTGGTAGCTTTGAAGACAGCAATATAACTTCAGTTCCCCATCTGAAAGGGCTGACGGTTAGCGAGATAAAGTGGTGAAAATATTCTGAATATAGTTTATACTTGTACTGATTTTTTTAGGTAGCTACATGATGTCTTGCTGCTGCTCCCATCCACAGTCCCTTTACCTCGCTGTCAGGCAGCGAGGAACTGAAGCCTTTCTAAGCCACCAGACTCCATTCATAAAAAAAGTACTTTTTCAGTTTTTACAAAACTGGAACTGGTGTCACAATGGTACAATATCTGGGCTGTTTCTTAGATGTACAATGAAAATAAACCCTGCAATGACCCTCAAACATCTGTAATTTTGTGCTCTTCATCCTGATTAATTTGGCTCAGTTATAGTCGTCTACAGTATGGTATTGTCATTGCACTGTATGGTATATGACTGCATATCTTTGCCTGGTTGTTCATTGTACTTATTGATTTCCAAGTATGTCTGTATGGTTATAAAATAAAAATGCCGAGTGAGAATCAGTGGTGTCTTCTGTGGTGCAGGTATACGTTATGCATCAGTGCCAATGAATAGTTCTCAGTACAAACTGAAAATGAAGAGGCTGTTCTGCATGGACCTGTGTTAGTCTCACATTGTGAGGAGTTTCATTAATTTAACAGTGAATAGGAGTAAGAAGTGAAGGGTATCCAACACTTCCAGAATAATTAAACCCAAAGTGAAATATTGACTCTTTCCTTGGCAGTTAAGAAGCAGCAGTATGGTATGAAATATATTTGCATAAACATTTCTTCTCTTGGGGTTTGCTTTATATACTGTATCCTCAGGTTTGCTCTTTGATGGCACTTATTATGTGAGATGTAACTACTCAGTAGCATGTACCACAAAACAGGAGGGTGCACAAAAGGGGCCAGTAACACAATGGTCAGGTGATCATAAAGTAACAAGGGACTACTTAAGGTGCTAATTGCAAGCTTGGGAGCATTTCTATTGCCTCTGCACAGCTGTGAACATGAGCAGCGGCTCAGTCAACGGTGCTAATGGTGAAAACAACAGCAACAGCGCTGACAGGGTTAACAGTGTTTACCTGGGGTGGGAGCAGCGGGTGGGTGCTACGCTTCCACAACACCACCGTTGGTCGGGAGGAAATGTACGAGAGAAGTGGTAGCCGAGACCTAGCCAGAGGGGCACGAACTACAAACATGCACTAAAAGCATGCGTGGCCGGCCCGGCTATGTCAACAAAAGATGGAAAAACTTTATTATTACTACACACAGAGAGGAAGAGTGAGTTTAATAACTGTTCAGTATGATCACTTTAGACTGGGGAGGCACAAAAAAACTAACTCATGATTAAATAACAAGTAATCAGTGAGCCGCTTGGCCTACTCATGGTAAATGAACTTTTAGTCTTTTTTGGTCACACACACATTCATACACTGATGTGCAGTTCACCGATGGCATGCCCTTTGCCATGCAAGGTGTCCATCAAGCGCTAATCTACAACTAAACGGTCATTCACACCCCAATAGAGAAATCTGGGGTTAAGGATTTTGTCCAAGGACATTTAGATAGGTGGAAAGCAGGAGCTGGGGGATCAAACCACCAATCTTCTGTTAAATGACATGCACTCATCCACAGCCACCCCTGACATAACCCTGGTTTCTATACTGATGTCTGTAGAGCAGCTCTAGATCTTAACACTAGAGGTGAAAACAATGCAACTTAAAAGCAAAGCATAGGTACTGGTATTATATGGAGTTATATTTGCGCCTCATTCCTGAGGTGTGATGGCAGATTGGAAGATGGAAGATTTTTTTTCAAGCACATGAGAAAAATTAATTGTCACACAACATTTGGCAATATCCACATACTGTAAGTGCACAACAAATACTTATATGGAAACATGGCACCAAATGTATTGTACAAATATAAACTATGTGCTTGCAAAAAAAAAAAATCTGTGCTCAAAAAGTCCCACTGCATGCTCAGGAGTGAGGCATAAATATGTCTTTTTGCAGGCTGGTCTCATGTACCATGTGAACGGAAAAATATATTTTTCATAAGATATCATACGAACTGTTGCTTCAGAATACGCTGCTTTTTGTGCAGTTCTATAACTTTACTCCTTTACAAATAGATCTGGAAATACACACCAATATATCCTGGACAGTTGGGTCAGACAAAACAAGGAATTTGAACCTTCATTCATTTCTGACATATTACAGAGCAAATAATGAATGAAAAAAATATTTTCAAATTAATTGGTAATGGTGCCCTGGTATCATGTCTGTAGTTTTTACAAAAACACTGAGCTACTTGTATCACCTGCAACATGCTAAGTGCTGCTTACAATCATCACATCAGTAATGTAACAGTGTAGAGAGGTGATCCTCTGCACTGGCCCTCAGATAATACATCAAAAGCACAACTTACGCTCATATTTCAGTCACTTCTTATGAAAAGTTTTTTGAACACATAACTTTTACTATGCTGAGTATTTTTACATCTTAATATTGTTTTTACTCAAGCCACTTCTCTGTAAAGCTGCAACGATTGATCAATTAGTTGTCTGCTATTACATTAATCACCAACTACTTTGATAATCAATCCGTTTGAGTCCAAAAAAAAGTCTGAAATCTCTGAATCCAGCTTCTTAAATGTGAATATTTTCTGGTTTCTTTACTCCTCTATGACAGTAAACTGAATGTCTTTGAGTTGTGGATAAAACAAAACATTTGAGGACGATGTCTTGGACTTTGGGAAACACTGATGGACATTTTTCACTGCTTATTGTCATTTTATAGAACAAACAACTAATCGATTAATGAAGGAAATCACCAACAGCTTAATCAGCAATGAAACTGATTGTTAGTTGCAGCCTTGATTAGTTGCAGCCTTGATTATCTGATCCCACTACTTGGGACACGTCAAACAGCGCTTTGGCAAACATTTCAGCTGGTTTCAGGTGGGGAGAATGGCAAAGACCCTGATAATGCTGACTGACCAGGCTGTCACAGAAACAGTGGAGGGACAAACTTGTGGCGGCTGTGGCTCAGATGGTAAACCAGGTCGTCCACCAATCTTAAGGGTTGGTGGTTCGATGCTCCGGTTACATGTTGATGTGTTCTTGACACTTAACCGCAAATTGTTCCTGAAGGCTGTGCCATCGGTGTGTGAACGAATATTTAGATGGCAAAGTTGGCACCTGGCATGGCAGCCTCTGCCATCAGTGTATGGATGTGTATGTGAATGGCTGACATGTAGTGGAAAGCACTCTGTGTAGTTGGAAGACTAGAAAAGTGTTATATAAGTGCAAATCCATTTACCATCTGCAGTGACAGTAAATATACAGTATAACCCAAATGTATGAAGAGTGGGGTGATTTCCCCTCCCTGTGTGACAGCTGCCAGCCTTCCCAGTTCACCTCTGGTCCTTCTCCATTTGTCTCCTGCCCTCAGACTGGGTAATTTAATATAAATCACCATGATGACATGACTCTGTTCATGTAGCTAGGCTACGAGGAGACCTATAAGCTGTGATGCTGCATGCCATGGTAGTTCTAATCAAGCTATATAAACATTACTGCTTGGATAAACATGGTGTGCTCATTGGTCCATTTGTCCTTTACCTCCATCTCATCAGCTGACCCAGGATCTGATAATGGATCACACATCAGCAAGACATTAAGGATGATGCCATTTCCCCCTTCAGCCCTCACTTAACCACAGGCTGTCCTCCTCCTCCCCCCTGCTGCCAGGATGCGCTCTCATGTATGGAAGGAGACGCTCAGCAGCAGCACTAAATGTGGTGCACGGTGTAAGGATGGCGCCAAGGTCATTCGAGGGTAGCTGAGAAAATAACACACTGTCTAAGCAAAGAGACACCTGGAAACACAGCAAACTGTCCCGTTCCTGTTATTCCTCATACACGCGACTTCAGGACGAGCAGCTGACATTTTAACGCGTTTATATCGAATCGATAATCTGCTGCAATCTCACTCTAACGTGGCCAGAACACGTTTATGTCAAATACAAGTCTGTGCATAGCAATGTGACACGCTCCGTGAAATTACAGCACGTGTTAGCAGCCGAGAATGACAATATCAACAACATCCTCCGCATACAGCACCCATACACAGCACCATTCTGCAGGGAGAGGAACCCAATAACTGGGAGAGCAGCAAGTCCGCTTAAATTCAAAACAAGTGCACGGATTCGTTTAAAACATTGCAGCAAACTGGGGCATGCATGGAGAAATACAACAGTGGCAAAGATCATTTCTGTCTTAAAACAATTCCTGAATCATTCCAGCTGCACATTTCTATTGGAGCATTTCAAACTGGGGCTACAGTAGTTCAGTGCCATCCCATAGTGCGCTAGACATTTAAAGGGCTCTTTACCTGGTAGCTCAGCATGCTCTCGGGGTCGTTGACGGGCATGCTCGTGGCCTGTGGGTTAACCTGCTCAGTGGTCACGGAGTGTACAGGTGGGACTCTGAGACCAGCCTCTCGGCTCAGCGCTGTCTCCTCGGGACGTTTTCAAGAAGCAGTCACGAGTTGGAAACAGCTTCTGTTTCCGCAGACATGGCGAGTGTAAACATCTCTTCCAGATGAGCTAAACGGTGAAAGGGATAATTTTGCATCCCCCCTCCACTCTGTGTTATGATGATTTCCCGGCCGCGCGTCCAGCTCCCCGCCGTCCTGGCTGTGGGAGCAGGATGCAGAGAGCATCACCGCAGCCTCAGCCAATCAGCGCGCAGCGGCACACAACGGGCTGAGACGCACTGCTGCTACCCGACACAATGAAGCCAAGACTATTATAAGCTGCTACAGCGACGTCACTCACTCCACACAATGTCCAGTTTGGCAGCTCCTCACCTTTCATTTTCATTTACATTTACCATTGTGCACAGCAAATGTTGTTGCTTTCCTAATACATTCATCATAGTACACTCTGCATGCAGCCATTACAATCTTACAATCATTACTGAATGTATGCTGACAAAACTTTGTTTTCTTATGTTTATTTGCCTTATTCAGGTCTTTATTTTCTTTGGTGGAAAGAGTGGTAGAAGTGTTTAGATCCTTTGCATAAGTAAATAGCAACACCACAATTCAAAAATACTCCATCACAAGTAAATTCAAACGCTTGACTAAAAGTAGAGAAATATTAGCCGCAAAATAAGAATCAACTTTATATTAATAATATAAATATTTAAGATGTGTATGTGTTCTTATTATATTATATTATTTTACTATTATCTTATTTTATTCACATATTAAATTATATTATAAATTCAACTTACTTATAAGTACAGTACAGTAAAATAATTACAAGTAACAGTCCTCCAGCATTCAAACGCTTACTAGAGTAAAAGTAGAGAAATATTAGCTGCAAAATAGGAATCAGCTTTATATTAATAATATAAACATTTCTGATGTGTATGTGTTCTTAGATTTTATTATAATCTTATCTTGTTATCATATTAACTTATATTTTTTATACAGCTTAAGTAAGCTACAACTACCTCAAAATTGTACTTATAATTATAGCATGTCCTTACATTATATTATACTACATTATATTATATTATATTATATTATCAATACAACTTAAGTAAGCTACAACTACCTCAAAATTGTACTTATAAGTATAATATTGTATAGTATTGTTATTTTCCACCACTGACAATTCTGTGTGTAACTACAGGGTTGATACAGTGATACTGAATATTCACCCTGTAAATGATCGAGTAAGACATGCAATGGCGAGACAGTCTTCAGCAGTAAAAGATGAACGCTAAAGTCAGCAGTGAGCACATAAAATGAGAGGTAACAGCCACTTTATTGATCCTGTAACAGACGCTGGATCAGCCTACTAGAGAGCCTTGGCTGCCACCTTGTGCGGAGGTCAAGCATTGCACACAGCAGGATGTATGTTTGTTATAATCCATGTGCACGTCTGACACAGTGACGGCAACACGGCGTGTTATTTAAGAAGCAGCTAGGTTTTCATTAACCTCTGCTGATGCTGATAACGAAGCAAAAACACATGAAACCGATCAACCTCCACACTGGCCACCACATGAACTCTGCCCATCTGAACATCTTCCCGCCACGCTGTCAGACACCTGATTGGATTTAGCTCCACTGCAACCGATAGCGTCAGATACAAGTAAGTGATCCACTTTCTTCAACGCATGGCTAAAGGTGGGAGATTTTTCATTGCCCCGCGCGGCGTCCTGTTTCTCCCGGGGACGGTTGTCCTGGCAACCATAAACACTCTGTGGGAGCATGCACGGTTGTCATGGGAACGGCCTGTGGGAGCATGAAAGGAGCAGGACGTGAGCGCGTCTATGGGCAGAGTGGTCGGGTCACTGGGGAGGTGGCAGCATTAGGTTTGTATATTCAAAGTAAAATCTCTCCTGCTTTTGTTTGAAATGCTTTTTAGGAGCAGTTTTTAATGTCTAATCGCTGACATTGATATCCGCGGCCGTTCATCGTGGTTATACATGTGTTTCCTACCTGCTTTTTATTTATTTCGGTGCCTGCCTATGTACTGCATGTCTGCCCGAGTGCGCGTACGAGCGTCTTTTTGCGCATGGGTATGTCTGTGAAGCTGTGACAGCCTCAGTCAGCTCTGTCCAGATTTAGATGCCTGCTTGACCCAATTTACATCCTTCTTCAGCAGCTACACAGGCAAAGTAGGTGTCACATAGCCTGTCATCTGTGTCATGTTTTCTGTTTGTCCCCCAGAACTACATGATCCTGGTCTGACAGTGACAAGGTGGAAATGGGAAGAACACAATTATATAGATTTCATCTATCTATCTATCTATCCATCCATCCATCCATCCATCCATCCACCATCCGACTATCATTTGGCTGGCTGACTTATGATTAGGGCTGCAATTAACAATTATTTTCATTGTTGATTAATCTGTCTATTGTTTTCTTCATTAATCGATCGGTTGTTTGGTCTATAAAATGTCAGAAAATGGTGAAAAAAAAAAAGTCAATCAGTGTTTGCCAAAGCCCAAGATGATGTCCTCAAATGTCTCATTTTGTCCACAACTCAAAGATATTCAGTTTACTGTCACAGAGGAGTAAGGGAACCAGAAAATATTCACTTTTAGGAAGCTGTAATCAGAGGATTTTGACTTATTTTATCTAAGATTAATAGATTATCAAAATAGATGATGATTCATTTAATAATTGACAACCAATCGATTAATCGTTGCAGCTCTACAGATAATTTGCTTGAGTAAAAACAGTAATATGAAGATGTAAAAATACTTAATGTACAAGTAAAAGTTCTGTTTTCAGAAATCCATTTATTAAAAGTGAGCTGTTATTATTGATGTGTTAATTGGTCAGCAGGGCTTTGCAGCATTAATGTGGCAGGTGATACAAGTGGCCCTAAACTTTCATAATAACTACAGACACACTGCAGGGCACCATTATCGATCACTTCTGTGATGAATCATTTGCCAACATGACATCCTCAGATGTCTTGTTTTGTCAAGTAAAAAAACTAGAAAATATTCACAGTTTAAAAACTGGAATCAGGGAATTGTGACTTATTTTAATCAATTATTATTAAAATAAATTAAAATAGTTGATGATTATTGTGATAGTTGACAACTAATCGATTAATCATTGCAGCTCTATTTCTGATTAATATTAATACATCTGAATAATGTTGTGAAACTAATGCTGTTGAACACATTTCTGCTCCCAGACAACTGAACACTGTGTCGATCAGCTGAGGAGAGAACCATATAAAAGTAACATGCAACAAATGCCAGGTGAGTGAACAGAGATCTGCATGTACATGCTTGTGCACACACGTTTTCTTTATACTGAAATCTGACCAAGCAGTTTGTCTCAGTGTTACAATCCACAGTGGCTCCAGTGGAGGGGAGGTTGCGTCGCAGTGTGCCAAGCCTGCCAGCGCTCAAACCGGACCGGCTAAAAACAGCTAAAACACTGGTGGAGAAAGCGGTGAAGGTGATTCTATGAACAAACCAGACCTCACTGCATTTTCACCCACTGTATATTTTATGTACGGTAGTATGTGACTCTTTCTTTCTCTCTTCCACTCATTCACAGCTGAGGAAAGTGTTCTCAGTGCTGGGGCCCTACCCTGTGATTCGTGCTGCCTTATGGGCCAGAGGGTGGGTGGAACGCCGTCTGCCCCATCCTGCCCAGAGAGCACCTCACTGCTATGAGGACGATGGTGATGATGGTGATGTCAGTGCTGATGTTACTGGTGAGACAATGGAGGACACAAATCCTAACAGCTACCAAATCAGACACTTATTATGAGAAGACGAGATGTTTATACCAATAGCTAGGGCTGCCCCGAATATCATTTTTAGCTTCGGTAAGAAATATTGTAAGGTATTCAAAGCTTCACAGAGTAGTGCAGCAGGTTGACATGTCCTTCTGTCTGTCTCCATCTCCCTGGTTTCAGTGCTGCTGCCGCACTACTGCGCACACACACAAATCAACACACCTCTACACACAACAAACAGCGATATCCATCCGAGAATAACTAATAATTATGAATGTTGAATAGAAATAATTAATAATAATGTGTGATTATTCCTTATATCATGGGCTATGTTGGGATTTATACATTATTGTTACATACATACTGTATTTAAAAAATAAAAAAGGTTTAAAAACAAAATATTCAAATTGTAATTTAGAGGTCAATTACAATGGCAACAACAAAAGCTTCAAGCCATTTGGATCAGCCCTATCAATAACACACAGAAATATCACTAGTCATACAAAATTACTGTATATAAGTGACTGAGATACTGGGGAAAGAATTGGGGTTTAATTATAAGACTTAGCACACATTATTACAAACTAAGTTTCAGTCAGAAGTATTTTTCAGTCCATTCATTTAAACTTAAAGAGAGATCAGTAATAGTGTCTCTTAACTGTCAAAGCTGTAACTGGAGCAGTAGTTTGGATACATGGATACCCCTCCACCTGATAAATGATACGCTGTGTACCACATTACAGACACCAACCTATAACAAAGACCCCTACCCTCTTAACACACCACTCTGCACATGTAAGCCTGCGTGCACGCACACACACACTCTACTTATCTCTTTACAGAGAGAGTGGACGAAGGCGGGAAAGAGGAGAACCGTGATGACATGTATGACCTCATGGTAAGAACTGAACCAATGTGACGCTGACATCTTGCACAGTCTGGAAGCAACTGAACGTGCTTTTGTTGTTGTTCTCGCATTACTTCATTTCCGTGTGTCTTTTTTTATCATACTGTGTATTCTGGCACAGTCAGCGAAACCTTTCCTCTACCTTTTTCTAGTCTCGCATGGTTCGAAATGAGACAACATATTTCCACTGGACAACACGTCGGGATTACATAGACTGTCGCTCCTTACGGAGTGACCAAATCACCAACCACTACGCAAATTCTGGGACGTTTACTACCAAGGTCTCATCTCTTAAATGATTGACTCAACCAGTACTCTCTGCCTCCTACTGTATGTTTACGTATTTGTCTATTTCGTTCAGGTCGGGCTCTGTGTGAACCTGCGAAACCTTCAGTGGTTTGATACAGCTGATCCTGACACCTTCTTCCCAAGATGCTACAGGCTTGGAGCAGAGGATGAAAAGCATACATTCATAGGTCTGCTATTGTAAATTTCCCCACTGTGGGACTAATAAAGGAATATCTTATCTTATCTTAATACATAGCCAGTATTTTCCATTGTCCTACACTGGGCAAAAGTCATCAGACCATCACAGAGCTGACACATAAAGACAGACAACCATTCACACCTACAGGCAATTTAGAGTCAGCAAGTAACCTGCATGTCTTTGCATTGTGGGAGGAAACTGGAGAACCCAGAGGAGACCCAAGCTAACGGGGAGAACATGCAAACTCCATACAGAAGGTCCTCAAGCTGGATTTGTATAACCTGCTGTGAGGTGACAGTGCTAACCACTGCACCACCATGCCTCCCCATAGCCAATATTTTGCTCTATCAAAGACGCAAAGATGTGTCCAGGTGTAAATGGAGCCTGGGAAAATAGATGCACAAACTGAAGTGATTAGTGATATATTAGCACTTATATAATCAAAACTACTCTCTTTCTCTCCTGTGACAATGAAGAGGATTTCAGGAGGACAGCGTGCACCAGTCTGCTGCAGCATGTGGTCGAGACAAGCAGATGGAGGAGAGACGGAGCAGAAGCTGGTAACAGATGCAAAATAAAATCATCATGACCTCGCCATGATTCTGAGATACCACCTGTGATTTCTCTCCACAGAGCTGGGTGATGTGGAGCATCGATTTGTCGGTCCAGGAGTGATCGACACGGCGTTGCGCGTGTGTCAAGAGTTTCTCAGCATTTTAGAGCACGGCGACATTGATGTGACTGTAGAAACACCGCCCTCAGTGGAGGAACGGCAGTGGGCAGAGTTTCTGCAAGACTATTACATGGTTGTGCAGTGAGTGTTTTCTGGGAGCTTCCTGGGTTTGCTAGAATGGTCCCTCTAAAAGGTAACGCTACATCTACCTGCACTACTGACAGTAGCTTATCAAATAATACCGGTCATTAAGAAAAGTAAAACACCTAAAACGTATCTGAATGAAAAAAAGTTCAGAATATAAATAAAAGAATAAAGTAAAATAAAAGTTCAAAATATATACATGTATATATTATGTACATATATATATGTATATATATATATATGTATATGTACATATATATATGTACATATATATATGTACATATATATATATATATATATATATATGTACATATATATATATATATATATATATATGTATATATATATATATATATATATATATATATATATATATATATATATATATATATATATATATATATATATATATATATATATATATATATATATTGTAGTAGACATATATATATATTATATATATATATATATAACAATATATCCACAAAACATTGACAAACTTACAAAAAAACAATATATATACACATCTCTGGTAGAAACAAGATTTAAAGAAGTGCTTTTGTGTGATTGTTTGTGGAGAAACTCAGTTTCACAGATCTGTCCAATAAATAAACTAATTGATTAGTCCGCAAAATGGTATTGTTGGGTGACTAAGAACTTCTTTGATCGAGGACAGCCCTACATTACGTCACTGGGACTGAAACTAACAATAATTTTCATTGTCGATTAATCTCTCAATTATTTTCTTGATTAATCTATTAGTTGTTTGGTCTATAAAATGTCAGAAAATCTTGGAAATTGTCAGTCGGTGTGATGACGTCCTGAAATGTCTTTTGTCCACAACTCAAAGATATTCATTTTACTGTCACAGAGGAGTAAAGACACCAGAAAATAACAGAAGCTGGAATCAGATCAAAAAAAAAAAAAAAGACTCAAACCGATTAATTGATTATCAAAATAGTTGGTGATTAATTCAATAGTTGACAACTAATCGATTAATCCATTAATTGTTACAGGAGACCTGCAGCAGTTAGTGGAATGACACAGCATGTTCCAGTTCAATATACAAATACCATAAAATATTCATAATACCACATGTTAATATTTATATATATTTGTGCTTTTTTGGCAATTGGTACACAGGAAATTGATACAGCCCTGTTGTACAAACATATATGCAAACAGACGACACTGAGCTACACTACTGAATATTTTAAATCTAAAAACTGAGAAAATATAAAGCTGCTTTTCCTTTTTTCTGAACTGCTGGGTGAGCTGTTGCCTCACAGTCCACCATTTTGCCCTCTTCTTCCATTTCCCTTGTGCAGAGCATTAGACAATACTGTCCATGAACGCCACACTCAGATTAAGTGGATTTAATACTCAGTAGTATTTCTATTGCTCAGATTTGTCATTTTTTTCCACTGTGAATAAACAATATGCCTACTGTCATAATTACTGTACAGAACGCAAGCACAATTACTGTCTGAAGTAAAGCATGATGATAAGATTTAGTGAATCTGCACATTAATAAACTCAGTATGTGATGTCTGTGTATAGTGATGGTGCATTGATCAGGGGCAGCGGTGTGTTCGTGGAGCGCTGCCAGGCCATGTTAATCAGACTGCACGAGGTTTGCCCCCAGCTGGATACCGATGGACTAAATAACATCTGGATCATAAAACCAGGCGCTAAGTCTAGAGGACGAGGTAAGGTTTTAAAACAATAATAATAATAATAATAGTCACATGATCATATTAATCTTCTTCCTCTATACACAATACTAAAAAACAATATTGAAAAAGGCATAGCATGGTGATTTGTGTTGGGAATATTATGGTCGCAACATGAACTGTGACATACAGATGTCACCTCTGCTACCTTTTCTACATTTTATTGGAAAAAAATAAAATGATCCGAAACACCAAGTCCTCGTAGATTGATACAATTTTGATTTATTTAAGCAGTTTTGTTGCTTTCTTTTCTTTTCCATGTCACCTCAACTACCAGGTATAATGTGTATGAATCGCCTGGATGAGATTTTGGCGCTTGTGGACAGCGACAGAGTCCTGACGAAGGAGAGTAAGTGGGTGGTTCAGAAATACCTGGAGCGTCCTCTGTTGGTCCATGGCACCAAGTTTGACCTCCGCCAGTGGTTCCTGGTCACCGACTGGAACCCTCTGACCATCTGGTTCTACGGCGAGTGCTACCTGCGGTTCTCCACTCAGCCTTACTCGACAAAAACTCTGGACAGGTCAGACAAAAGAGAAATTATACATTTACTGTATCTTGTACCTTGTTGAGGTATTGATTTAACAATGCAAATAGGCCTAAATGTACTCATTTCATTCAAAGCAAGTTTTACACTCACCTTCATGGCCTAACCAGTCGGGCAAAAAGTGAAGTCAATGCTGACGTGCCTTAAACATTCTCTCTAGCAGCCAGCAGGGGGTGACTCTTCTGGTTGCAAAGAGTCTGATTGTATAGAAGTCTATGAGAAAATGAGCCTACTTCTCATTTGATTTATTACCTCAGTAAATATTGTAAACATGAGTTTATGGTCTCAATCACTAGTTTAAAGTCCTCTTCAATACACCATGATGTTCATTTGGTAAATTATGGTCCCATTTAGGGTGTGGCTACCTGTGATTGACAGGTCGCTACCACAGTGTTGTCTGGTCTGGGAGTTGTCCGTGTTTTCGTCGTAGATCTTTAACCCTTTCACAGTGTGTTTTCTGTTCATGAAAGATAATTATAACCTTTTGGTCATCTAAAAATATCGTATTCACTGATCGGTTTTACTTAGCTCCACCGTGTCACTTCTGGTTGCAAATAACCAAGATGGCGACGACCAAAACCCCAAACTCGAGGCTTCAAAATGGCAGTCTACAACCAACGGTTGATGTCACAGTGACGATGAGCCTAACCTCTTTTGTTATTTTCTTCAGCTCAGTCCATCTGTGCAACAATTCCATCCAGAGGCACTTCCAGCCGTCCTGCGAACGCCACCCAGGAGTGCCTGAGGACAATATGTGGTCCTGCTCTCAGTTCAGGGCCTATCTACAGCAGCAGGGCCGTGGGGCAGAGTGGGAATCTGTGGTGGTCCCAGGAATGCAGCAAGCGGTGGTCTGTACCCTGCAGACAGCCCAGGACTTGGTCGAGCCCCGCAAGGCCAGCTTTGAGCTCTATGGAGCCGACTTCATGTTGGGCAGAGATCTGAGGCCTTGGCTTCTGGAGATCAACTCCAGTCCGACCATGGCCTGCTCCACCGCCGTGACCGCTCGCCTCTGTCCTGCTGTGCAGCTGGATACACTGAGGGTCGTGCTCGACCGACGGACTGATCCCAGCGCTTACACAGGAGGCTTCCAGCTAATCTTCAAACAGGTTGGAATATTTTTACACATCATGTTTATAGAGGCAATTGGTGTTCATGTCCAGGAGAACTCCACAGAATACACCAAATGCATTTATTTGCATCTTTCTTTGTGACCCTCCCAGGTTGCAGTTGAAGTTCCTCAGTATGTGGGAATGAACCTGCTGGTAGAAGGAGCCCCCATAAGGCAATCCAGACCTCCTCTTCATAGACAATCTATTACTTCTAATCCGCCTTTCACTATCCAGTTCCCTCCAGACCAGTCGTTGTCAAGAGAGGTTGAAACGACACATAAACCATCAGGCCACAAGTCCTACACAGTCGGCACTTTCCGCCACTCAGGCAAGGAGAACAGAGCTGCTGGAGAGAAAAAGAGGCAGCTGACATCAGCATCTCCAAAGAAGGAACCTGAGGGAAGACCAGATGTTCAGACTACCTCCTGTGTTCACAGGTCTCGCCGCAATCTTGCGTGTGAACAGCCTTTGGTGGTACACACTGAACCTCAGAGGAAAGCACGACGTTTAGGTTTGAGTCTTGGTGCAGATGGGGCAACTCTGGTCCCACGGAGCCTTTCGTTTTCCCTCAGCCCCCCTCACAGCATGAAAGACTGTAAATCTCAGGCCAAGCCAGGCCATGGGTCACATATCTCCAGGTCTTTCCTTCCCCAGACGGCTTTTGAGCCCCAACACAGGAGTCCTACCCGGGTCTGTCCTTCATTCCAGGGTACCCTTCCTACCCTGGAGGTCTTTAGCTTGCGACCAAACATTGTGGCTGGAGCCACTGCCTGTCGTAATCCAAATCTGTCCGCTCATCCCAGCGCCCACAGGCAGCAGTTGTTCCTCTGCTCTCGAAGGCAAAGCACAAGCAAACATAAAGGAGAGTGCACAGGTGAACATAAACACCAGTGGTACTGAAAGGCCTATTAAAAAGATGGATAGCAAACAGTGGGAAGTGCTAAATAGGTTTTGGTTGCAACATTGTTATCAATTTATATTTGAATGGGCAGAAGCCTCATGAACAACACATTATATAGTATCATTCAAATAATTGTGATGGCATCAGATTTTGTTTGTAGAAACTTGAGACAATCATTTTTAAATCATTCACGGGGGCTTAAAGGTAGTGTGTGTAACATTTTGGGGGATTTATTTGCAGAAATGGAATATGATATTCATAACAATGTTTTCATTAGTGTATAATCACCTGAAACTAAGAATTGTTTTCGTCAGCTTAGAACGATCCTTTCATATCTACATAGGGAGCAGGTTCTCTTCACGGTGTCCGCCATGTTTCTAATGGACAGACAAAACTCTGGCTCTTGTTTTTATGTTATCTGAAGGCCATTGTGATTCTCCAACACTCTTGTAAAACTGCAGTAACGTGAGCCACAGAGTGCAAAACCGTGGTACCACCAGCTGCCAACTGACTTCTGTTGCTCCTAAAGTAGTGGTATTGTGGTAAGGATGGCCTCTGAGAGGCGAACGGCGGTACCACAGTTTTGCACATGGTGGCTCATGTTACTGCAGTAGAACGGGAGGAGTGAGTTGGTTGCAATCTGCAACCTCACCACTAGATGCTGCCAAATCCTACACACTGTACCTTTAAACACATATTTCAGTGCTAAATTTGAATATCGTCTTAGTTTGGCTGCGCGGATTAAATTTATATGTTACAATAATGTTATGAATGTAACAGCAATCAATACTGTATTCATTGCATGTTGAAGATCATTTGTATTATAACAAACAAACAAGAAGAGTTAATTCAAGCACCTCCTGTGTGGCAGATAGACTAAGGTGATTGGCCAGAAAATAATATAATGAAATGCTCACAGGTTCCACTTTCTGGTGACAAATAATCAGCTTTACCTTAACAGGATGTAAGCATTTTAAATGACCAGCAGGTGGCAATAAAAGCTCAGTGATGTAACTGCACCTAAAGCCTGTCAAGGAGAGGGAATGAAAAAGGAAAGAGCAGTTCCTATCGAGATGTTGGTACATCTTCAGCAACACCTGGTGTAACTGATCTTTCAGCCTCTTGTTGTCAAAATGTGAAGAAAAACAAAAAACACTGTGAAAGAGCTACAGCAGCGTCAGTGCTCGCTCATGAAACGGTTGAGCACTGCTTGATTAACAGACCATTCCTGAATGATTTAGACATCACCACACATTTAACTGCCACATACCTTGTTCTTAAAAAAAGAACAAAATAAACATTGACAATAAATTCAATATATTTGGTCAAAGAAGTCTGGGTGTCCGCCTGAACTACATCACAAAAATAAACTACTGACATTGGCAAACATTATCATTATTATTATTTTGGTGGCATGTCCTTAATTGGACAGATAAACAGAAATAGAAACAGATTGGAAACAATGAGGGAGGGAGAGTGAGAGATGACGTGAAACAAAGGTCAAACTGGAGATGTTGTGATTATATGGTATGCACCTTATCCACTCGGCCTCCACAACCCAACTACTGAGATGAGCGTTAAAAAAGTATAATTTACCTATAGAAAGTTGTTAAACTGGCTGTACATCAACTTGCAGATTATATGTCATGACAGCATTAAAACATGAAACTGCTGAAACAAACAACTAGAAATTAAAGAAGATAATCAGTTTAAACGAAACTAATGACATTTCGGGAACAGGTCATGACCTTTGACTTTAGTTTGTGCAAACAAACTACATATGTAATGAAACAAGACTCCTACAGCTTAGGACTGATAGTGGAAACAATAACAATATGCAGTTGAAGAGCTTGTGATGTTGAGCATTGAGATTGGATATGCTCTGCCTGTGTCGAAATATAGAAATCTGCAGCGTGAGATAAGCATTGTTGCTGTAAGTACAATCACATAGATAAAAAATGTAAATACATCATACAACAAATGTGGTGGTGGCAAGTAGTATTGGTTGCGGTTTATGCTTTTATACTCCTGGGAGTTTAAATATAGAGAGAAGTCACAGCTCTGGGATAGTAGCATTTCATATAGCCAATAAAAAACAGAGAAAATGTCTCCCTGTCAAGGCAGCTGACAAGAAGCAGATGGATCCTGATTATTGCCTCAGGAGATTAACTGCAACTGTTTATACTCACGTGTATTTACTTGTTGTTGTATTAGTGGGCGCAGACGGTTAACCAGCAGGACAGCCGGGCTACAGATCTGCCATTACATAAGTGTTCCCTCCGGTGACATGAATGTTGTGGCGCTGTAAAAGAACAGATTGTGTTCACACACACACACACGCGCACACACACACACACACACACACACACACACACACACACACACACTTCCACATACATCAGTCAAAGTGATTTTCCACGGGAAAAAATACTTTATTAATACACTTATATAATGTATACCAACATTTATAGACAAAATATGTACATCAAACATCTTTCATGTAGGTCCCAAAATATAAAATCTCAAGTACCTCTTTCTATAGAAAACTAGTCTTCTGGTAAAACGTTTACATTCAACTTCTCTCCTCCTCGCTCCTGTGACTCCAGTATTCATACATAGTACAGAGAATAAACATCTGAGATTTATCAGCTTTTCACAAGTAAAAGGCAACGGCAAGAACAAACACCAGGTTTGACTTGAGCGGAAACAGATGTTGAGTATACAGACCAGGTCCAGCACAGTGCTACAGTATGTACACAGTTTCTGAGTGCACAATGTATACAATTGACTGCACTCTGCCCGCCTTCTGTCTCTCCGGACGGGCAGAGTGCGAGGTATCAAAAATAGAAATGTACAAGAAGTCTATGAACAATAATTACACAAAATCCATCTGAACGGCCTGTTCATCAATGAAAAACAAGACTTCTCATTCAGTGTGGTCACGTGGCGGCCCGCTCCTTCATCCATGCATTGGGTGTACCCTTACTCCTGTCTGTACACATGAGGAAATGCTTGCCTGCCATCATAATGTCTGGCTTGAAGGGCATTCTCAGTGATGACAACGGTGACCTAAAGGACATAGGCAACAAACTTTGGGTGAAAAATTACCGCTAACATTTGGTGCAACACTTTCTAAAGTACAAAGATGGCGTGTCTCTATTGTAACAGCTACAAGTGAGATGCATCAGTGTCATCGTACTTTAACAGCAGCATCTAAAACTTTCTTTACATTCAACCAAGGGTGTGTGTTGGTGTGTGTGCAGGGCAGGTCCAGTTTATATGATACATTTGCACTGAGCAATACCAATGAGCATGTGACATTCAACCAGAGCTTTGAGTCCTCCGAGCGTGGACGGACGTTGCTTTCTTCCCTCCATCTCCTCTTGATCACTTCTACAAGTCCTCTAGTTTGCTGTTTGGCCTCCAGGCTGAGGAGCAGAGGACGGGAATGAGGATGGATTATGGAAAGGCTGTCATGTATTCATTCCTACTACAGTCTCTTCTCCTGGGTACTAGATCATCTCAGTCTTTGGTTTCCTGGTTGAGGGGTGGTACCTGCTTTAGTGCCTGGAGGAGGGCAGGGGAGTCCATGGGGGTCTGAGATATGGCTGGGGCTGGAGAGCCTCCCCTGGGAGACATCACTAGCTGAGGTGGAGGCGGTCTTTCGCTGGGCATGGCGGATGCAGAGCCTCCCATGCCAGGGTACATCATGGGCACGGCCCCGGGGTACCAGCACTTCTCCAGCATTGGCAGGTAGGCTGCAGCAGAGGGTGGAATGAGGTAGAAAGGCATGCAGAGGGGATGTGGAGGTGTTGGATGATTGGGGGACACGCTCATGTAACTGCCATAACCACTAGACGATGATGCAGATGATTCTCTGCCTGAGAGCAGCTCATCCTCGGACGACTCCACCCGGGGTCGCTTGTGTCGCCGCTCCTCATCCTCCCGCTTGATGCTGGAGCTCTGCCTTTCGTCCAGCGCTCGCTTCAGGTGGCTCTCCTGACCGTAGTAATCTGGGCGTCCCTGTGGCGCCCCAGATTCAGCCTTCTCTAGCTCTCCCCCGTAGCCGCTGTCTGTATCCGTATCGCTGCCACTCTGCTCGCTACTAGTCGGAGCGTACGCCCGCTGGATGACGGGCACACAGTTCCTCCCGTAGCCCTCAACAGGTTTAGGTGGTAAGCTGGCGGGCATCTCCTTGTGAGTTTGGTGCTGGTGGTAGGCGGGGATCTCCTCAGGAGGAGGGCTGAGAGGAGTCCGGGGTCGGATCGGACATTGCAGCACCTCTGCAGCTACCTTGTGAAGGTGACTGATCACATGGGACGGCGTGAAGTCTCCGTCAGTCTCATGATTGCCTAGATACTGAAGCATCTCCTTGGCACACATGTGGAAGCCAGAGCGGAACATCTCCTCTGACTTCTCTTGGCTGACAGGAGGCTGCTCTGTAAAGACGACAAAGAAACCACACAGTCAGAAATGCAGCTCTTTGAATTTGAATTACATATGCACTCACTTATTTGCCTGCAGTTCTGCAAAATCCTGCCATTATGTGTTCAATTTGCATTCTGTCCAACAAAACCATCCTGCATGCATATTTGAGTATGTGTGAGTGATCTGCAGCTCACCAATTTGCATGCCGTTCTGCAGAGCGAGGATCTTCTGTTGCTGCTGCTCCAGAAGAGAGGTGAGGGCTTTCACGTGCTTGAGCGTCAGCTCTAAAACCACAGCCTTCTCCAGATGGCCCAGAGTCTGTAGGAAACGCACACAGTCAGCACATCCTCACCACTTATATAACACACACACACAGACTAGGCTTTACTGCTCATGTACACATGATCCTGGATGTCCTATCATCAAAACAATACGGCAGCAACCAGAAAGGCAAATAAGAAATACTCAATATGATATTGAAGCAGATATATTTCATTTAAAAAATGCAATTACTTTTATATTGCGTACTGGATTGGGGTGTTTTTCTTAAATCGCCAGTTTAAACTGTGACAGAAGACGCATCCTCTTGAGTGTGAGCTGTCATTCACTGACTGCTGACGCACGCAGCACAGACAGAGGATGTAATACCGCTAAACAGCCACTCGATGGTGTGTGCCACTCTCCACACAGCGACTCCCATACATCATCCCTCCAAGCCACAGCATGAACTCACCGTGAGTTTCAGGTGCTCTGGTAATAAATCTTTCAACTGAGCGATGCACTCGTTTATCCGGTCGCGCCTTTTCTTCTCAATGAGTCTGTGAGGCAGTTTGTAGGTTTCCTACAAGAATTTCAAAAAATAAATAAACATTGTTGGTTAAATCCAGCTGATCTGAGAGCGCACAGCGATTATAGCTGATCAGAGGCAGTCCCGCCGAAAGGGAGGACTCCAGGAGTTATGTCATCATAGCAGAAATTAGGTCTACCATTTATGGCACTACAGGACTACAGCCTAATTCCTCCTTGTAGTTCACACCTTTAATTAAAATGTTTGCGGTTATTATAACTGAACAAGTTGGCAATAAGCAAAATAATAACAGACCTTGCTCTCCTCTCCTCTCTTCATTCCTCGCCTGGGTTTATAAACATACATCGGGAAATCCATCCTGAAATACAAAGAGACAACAGTGAGGTGTGAGGTAGTGGTTTGGTTGAGTATAAGATATAGATTTAATAATAAATCAAGTGCGTTTGAGGAAAGCATTTTCCTTTTTTCAAACTTACCCCTGCACGTCGGACAGATCCGCCTGGTGTTTGGACAGAGGAGGTGGTTGCGCGCTGGGGATTCGCTCCATTATTTTTACTCCAATTACGCAGCAAAGTCGAGGTATGCAGTCACAAATAAATACGTATCTATTTACGCGTGATGGGGGAAAGAAAGTCGTTGAAATGCACTACAATTGCTGCCAAATAACGGTGAAGATTTGTATTAATTTCTCATTGCTTAAGTCGCACTAATGTGAAGGTTATTTGAATGGTTCGTCCCCGCGATGTCCACGCTGCCCGCAGAAGGAAGTCTGCCGTGTTGGTGGCGCGTTGGGAAAGTGGGGGAGGACAGAGCGACGAGTTAAATAAACCCTCTGACTCTCCGCTCCGCCTGACCTACCTCTGTCACATGAGGCTCACGTGTTAAACGGCGCTGTATCCTCGGCGGAGGGACGGCCCACTTTCTACCGATTAGGAGCCTCAGTGGGCGGACGGCTGCCTACGTCAGAGCGGAGGGCGGCGCGTGTCCCATCTCGTGTACCACCATGCTGAAGTGTATTGAAACAAGGCTGCGCGCGCCACGGCGCGGGGAACGTGCTGGCAGCGGACCAGAGCAGTTCAACAGGCCCGAAGGCACGAGAGGCGAGTGGGTACTGTGCCCACTGCCAATGAAAATATACAACAATAACACTATTAAAATACTATAGTAGCATTCTATAATACAATATCTCGCAGGATTATTAATCTACAGCAGCGATGCTACAAAAAGCAATGAAGTCACTTCTCTAGGTTTGCTTTTATATAGTTTTACACACTAAATTTCATTAATTATGGAGGACCAACAGCAACATATATGTTCCTTTCAAGTTACCCACTATTAATAGCCCAATATTTGATAATAATGTTCAACGTTCAGTAGTGGTTTCTGTCGACCCAGGTCTGCAGCAGGCAGGTGGGCTCCGGTAGTCTATAAACAGTGCGGTCACCACGTGCACCTGTGCCTGGACGCGTTTGTGGAGTGGGTTTGTTGTGAGGCGGTGCCGGCTGTCACGTTGATCTCCTCATGGCACCGGGAGCCTGCTGAGCGCGCGGGGCACATCCAGCTCACCCAGCACACGGTGGCTGCACCTGTCTGCTGCAGGCGACAGGAGGCTCAGGTCACACTGCGAGTAGTCGGCCTGCAGCCTTTTTAAATGCTCATTTTCATCAAGTCATTTGGGTTTGTTTTTGCAAATGAAAAGATGTATAAAGACGGAGCATTTGCATTGAAATTATCATGATTCTTCCCTTTACTAGGAAATATCTCTAATAACCCCAAAGTATCTGTTCAAGCCAAAATAAGAATGAAGGACTTTAACCCTCTGAGACCCACAATAGACCGATTTTCTTTGTTTTTTCTGGGGGTACAGGGGGTCTTTAGGGGGAGGTAGCAGGTCAACAGTAGATGTCACATAGAAGTGTTTATGTCATCTGAAAGCTGGGAACCTGATGATTGTATCAAGCTGTTCTAGTCATGAATAAGAAATGAACATGAATTAATTGAGTGATTGATTAATTGATGACTAAATTGGCTGTAGGTGTGAATGTGAGTGGGAATGGCTGTCTGTGTGTCAGCCCTGTGATCGACTGGTGACCTCTCCAGTGTGTACCCCGTATTCACCCAATCTAAGCTGGGATCAGCTACCCCCCATGACCCTTAACCTGATGGTTGCAGATGGACAGATGGATGGAAGGGTTTCGAACATTATAATCAAAGTATGTGATGGTCATCCCCATGCTCTCTTATATCTCATAAGTTGTTGCAGCAATTTTTGGTTTGATACAATTTGTTCCACAGATTTGGTGGTAAATTTAACCATTTTTTACCACTTGAGAATTAATGAAAATGACCAATAATCCCTCCAAAATACCACATTAAGACACCAAGTCCTTGAGGAACACCTAACATTTTTGGCAACTCGATGGCCCTTCTGTTGTGGAACTGCTCAGAAAACCTTATTGTCCATCTAGCTAGGAAAGCCATCCATCCTCTGAATGCTCCAGGTCTCTAGTTTGTGGCTGTAAAGTTTCATGAGGCTGTGATTATCCTAAAGGTTGCCACAGGTCATTTTATACAGTGAGGTCAAGTTTTAAAAAATGCTCACTACAATGAAATGGTGACTACGGGGACTAATATCATCACACATGAATACAGTTGGGTTATTGGATCCACAAGTCTCAGCTTTACAGTGATATCAAATTTATGTGATTCAAGACTCTGATGTTTAGACTCTGATCAAATACATCATTTTAGAAAAGGAGAACATAATACATTTATACTGCATGAAAAAAATATTGTTTTTTTTGCCCAAACCTGCATGTGATTATCATAAAGTGGGCATGTCTGTGAAGGGGAGACGTTAAAGAGGTCAGAGGTCAAAGGACCCCTTTGAAAATGGCCATGCCAGTTTTTCTTTGCTAAAATGTAGCCCAACTTTGGAGCGTTATTTAAGCCTCCTTACTGATATGTTAGTATGACATGATTGGTACTGATGGATTTCTTAGGTTTCATATATCTAGCTTCACTCTTGCCCTAAAACTGAACCTACTAGAGCCTCTGAAAGACAGTTAAGTCGGTCAGGATCCCGGATCTCAGGGGGTTAAACCCATTACTAACATGTAGTTTTTTTTCCTCTACAACAATATTTTGACCTAAGAATACAACAGGGTTTGATTATCTCCTAACACGTTCAACACACAAGGGCAGCTCCAGTCTAAATTAGACGATTATAGATCTATTACAGCATAATGACCTATGATTAAGGACAATCACTCTAATACACCACCAGTTTGTAGATGTCTCATATAAACAGTTGTTTTTTTTTAAAGTCCCATTAAAATCCTCAATTTGTTCCTCTGCTATAACGTGGATTAATGACCTCCTATTGGCGCTAGAATGACTGAGGTTTTGAGAAGCTGCAAACAATTAAATCTCACAGTAAGAATTATGATGAGATTAGAGAAAAGCTCTTGCCTGGAAATCACATTTAGCTGAATTACATGAACTCATGTTTATGGTATTTTTGGGACCCTTTATTGTTTTTCCAAAAACTTCTTTTCAAGATAAGAACGCAAATTCCAGTCTGGCAAGCCAGACGAGAGTCAGGAGGCTACACAAAGTTCCCCGACACATCGGATTAATCACATATATTTAATCACAATTACATTTGACTATTTGGATTATTCTGACAACTCACTCAAAATTCACTAGAGATAAATATATTTAAAAGGTGATTTTGAGGTTTTCTCCCCGCGCTACGAGGAGCTTGTTCATTTGGACTATTTGAGAAAACGAAGTAAAGTAACAGCTGTCGCAGTTGCTTTCACAACCTCAGAGACATCAGCTTCAAGACTTAGACTCATGATTGATTCGTTTCAACATTTCCCTAAACATGTTTTTCATAGTTTCAGAAAAACAGTTTCTTTTGCAGCAACAAGTTGTTACCTATATGTACATTTCTTGAATGGAAAAAGATGCTAAATGAATGAATATCGTAAGTGAGGGTCTTAATTCAACAAGTTCAACCAAATGTCTGCCAGAAAATGAGTGTAGTGAACTAAATAGAAATGGGGGGGTGGGCAGGACTAAGTAATTACAAAATGACCATAACACCGGTCATAGTGATGCAGCTGTAATTAAATAACAAAAATGGAAAGCCCCTTGAAGACAGTCTGGGATAATATAACTCAATTTAAGACTGAATTTGATTTTCAAAATCCTGATAATGGCACCTTTGTTTTAGTTCACTAGTAGATCTTTTAACATTCTTGGAGAAAACTGCAGAAAACCCCTTTTGCCCTTAACTGTTTTCAGCATAAACCAGAAAAAGGTGTTTTTTCTGTTTGACAAAAAGTTTTATACTTGTGCTACACTTGAGTATTTACATTTTATATTAATCTATACTTTTATTCCACTCCATTTTGAAAGCAAAGTTTTTACTCTATTACATTTATCTGACAGCCTTTGTAACTAATTACTTTGCATATTCAGATTATTAATAGAAAATAATAATAAAAAATAAATCAACCAATCAATTTATACTTTTACTAAAGACTTTGAGTGCTGGACTTTTGCTTTTAACAAAGTATTTTTACACTGTAGTATTGCTGCTTTTACTCAAGTAAAAGGTCTAAATACTTCTTCCGCCACTGGCTGATAAAATCCAGAATTGGACACAAGTTTGAGCTGCTAAAATACTGAATTTACTTACTTGATAAATAAGTCCACTGACAAATGGCTGAATGGTAATGTTGTAAAACGTGTTACAAACAACATTTTCGGTGATAAAATTCTCTTTAGGTGCAAAGTTTGTTCTAAACTAAATTTATAATGTACAGCAAGTCTTTACAAAACTGCTCCATCTTTGCTGTAATAAAATCCAGGAAAGTCAAATTAAAGTTAAAAATGTGCAACCCCTGTATGTACTCAACATGCTAACATATTTCATCATGCAGCGTGGTTAGAAAATAATGGCACTTCCTCATTTGTAGAAGACCACAGATAACAAGAGTTCATCTGCCGGCAATTCCCAAATTTACTTCTCTGGCTGCGAGGAGATAAGCAGCCAGACAGATAATAAAACAGCAACATCCTCATTATCATCTTTAGTCTCGCATATGTTCTGGTCTTTGCTTCAACTTCCATGCTGACGCGGAGACCGTTTAACACTTGCCGACAGACTGTTTTACACACTTGTTTATTTAAATAGACTCCAAGACTGGAATGTACAAATCAGACACAAACCATCTGTTAGTAGAAAAGTTCAGTTTGGTCAAGCAGCACACCAAATGACTTCTATTATTCCTCTGTTTTCCCCTCACATATGCTCAAATGCTCATTCATTCACTAGTGGGTCTTTTACAAAGTGACATATCAATCCTTTGTGTGCTACAGAAAATATCAGTGCTTTAGGACTAAAATGAATGAAAGGAAGGAAGATTACATAATTCAGTGATAATTTAACTAGTTTCTCTCAAAAGCCTAAAAGTTTGGTTCTACATTATGCTTTTAATGTGACTCCATATCGCCACTATTATTAAGCACAACGTGGAACCAGTTTCAGTCACATGACTTCCTTCTTCTCCACAGTAGGTCCATGTGGTCTGTTATCCAAAATAACAGTTGTATTATTTCTCTAAACAAAATTTAAATGTCCCCTCAAATGCCTTTTTAATATAAAGTGTCCTGGAACAAGTACAACCTTCATTTGAGATTGCAAAACAATGTGAGTGATGATCAATGAATAAAAATAACAGTTGCATGCCACTGTGATTAGGGGCCTAATCAGAGTTTCACACATTTACAATGCTGTTATAAAACTGAAGAGGTTTTATAACAGCATATATCTGGTGACCTTTTGAGGATTGTTTACAGGTATCAGGATTGGTACAGGTTTCAAATATAAAATTATCAGTTCCCAAAAATAGTTAATTTAGTTATTTAGAAAATGCATATCTTTAATTATATCTATTGCTGTCAGACAAAAAAAGCAAAACTGTGTTCATACAAACCATATCCACATGTGACCACATGTGACCTGAGTTTGCTGGTGCAACACGGAGGATTAAAACCTCAATACAAGGCCACCTGAGAGGAAACCCCTCCTCAGGAACAATGGCTGAACTTTGGCATGCTGTCAGTGTGGTACAACACAGAAGGCATTTGGGTTAGTAAAGCTGAAGTCAGTGTTTTCATCTCCTAAACCCACAGGACTGGCTCCTCAGGTCCCGAGGCACTTGGTGCACACTACACCCACACATCCACGTCCACGCTACAGACTGCGAGTCACTCCGTTAACCTTCACTTCACACAGACACTCAGAAGCATGCATGTTGCAGAAACACTTATTGTAGGAGTTTCTGGCCAAGTATACAGTCAGACATCGACCTAAATACATACTGGAGACGGACACGATTTGGTATTCTCCTGTCTTACGTGTGGTGCACTGACAGGAGTACTCAGGCACTGGTGAAACTGGCCCTCGAGGGCCCTCAGGCTGGCTGCTGGGGGTTGATGTTCATGTGAGGGGGATGACCAAGAAGACCAATTCGTTGCTTCTGCTTCCTCTGCTCTGTCATCTGCATTGGGAAACGAAACAGTAGTTAAAAGAAGACTGCGAGCTAGCGAACAGGGATGAACAATGCAGGATTTTAAATTCACAAAACCTGAAGTGTATAAATGACAAGTTGTGGTTTTACGGGGGTTAATCAGTGAGCTTTAGAGGTGCTGGTAGGTGAGTTATGTTGACAGATCAAGGCTAGCTGTTTCCACTAAGCTAAGCCAGACACTAAACTGGACAGACACAAGAGCATTATCAATCGTCTCATCTAACTCTCAGCAAGAAAGGAAATAAGAGTATTTCCCAAAGCGTCAAACTATTGCTTTAAGACACAAAGTCAATAGTGTGCTCCTTAACAATGAAATATTTCATTTATCTTTTATTAAGGACAGCTATCATTGCATATTGTTACAAAAGAGAGAAAGAACAGCAAAAACTGAAAATAAACTGAAAATAACTTGGGTATTAGCTGGGACTGTTCCATTATGGTAACTGTGCAACTGTAAACAACCAATCCCCAATTCCTCCCATGTTACTGTTTATTTAAATGTGGCAGCCTTGAGTAATTACAGTACTAGGTTGTCAATAACTTCCCACTGGCTGAAAATAACAGTCTCAGAAAAGCTGTTTGTTGCAAATGGAGGTAAAAGGAAAATAAATCACGGGTGTGCATGATTTCCTGTCATACCTGCTCCTTGAGCTCCGTCAGCTGTCCAGACAGGTTGGCAACCAGCCTCATGGTCGACTCTAGCTTCTCCTGCAGGTTCCTGATCTCATTTTGCTCCCCCTCTGCATCGCTGCTCACCAGTGACATGGCACGCATCCGTGGGAACCAGTCCAGGTTGTGCTCCTGTGGTTCGACCGAGCAAAGTCAGTCATCCGCTGACTTTTCTACATTTACTAGGAGTTAATAAGGCTGAATTCTTTCCAGAAAACTATTGGTATTTTTAAGAGGAAGGTGCTACTGTTTGGCAATCAAGTGCTTAAATCTGAACTCCAAATGACGCCGGTTTGCGGTCTGTTTTTGAAAGGAACATGCTTGCATGGTGTTATTGCCACAGGAGTAACAATAGGCAGTGAAAGACCTCAGACTGAGCACATAATTAGTGAACTGACCAACGATTTCTTACCATTCCTTGATCAAATTCAGGACTAAACTGCAACTCATTTTGTTTGATCTTCGTGTTTGCCTGCCCCAGTCTGTGTGTCATTAAATGTGCATGACATGCATGTCTGTCAGTTGAGATTAGAAAAGAGGAACACATTGCTGTACTAAGGTGTGTGAGACGCGCCTGTACAGGTTTACAAGTCTGACTCAGTAGCACAGCCTGATGAAGTCTATTCGATCATAGTTACTGTACTAAAAACGTGACGCCCATTTTACTGCTCTTTCATTCAGGATCGCTGCATCAGACTATAACTTACTATAAAACAGCACGGCCTAATGCTGAACGTAACCCATTTCAAGAAGCAAAGCAGGGCAGCACTGGGAAGGTGGATCAGGATGTGTGTTTAACGGGTGTGTCTGTGCTTTACCTTGATCATCTCAGCCACGTAGCTCTCAGGGCCGGTGTATTCGGTGGAGTCTTTAACTTTTACCAGCACAATAAAGAACAAGTAGTGCCACATGTTGTGCTCCTCTTTGATGTGCTCCTCAAAAGTTACCGTCTTGTTGTCAAACTTGTCCCGCTCCAGGCCTGTAGAGGGGCAATAAAACATTATTTATGGTCAAAGTTACAGCATGTCTAAGGGAAAAAACAGAAGCTAGCCTCTATTCTACCAGTTTCTGTTTCACATGGACACTGGGGAAGGGAACATGCCACTTAAATGAATGAAACAAGTGGGAAAGTGACAAGAAAATAATGAGTTGGTTAAACGAATGTATTCAGGAAGTCTCACTGATGTAAAAGTCTCTTCTGCAAGAGAGACAGGAGAGCAAATTACATAGAAGCTATCGTGTAATTTCAGCAGGAAAAATGACACTCTCACTCAATACTGGGTTAATATATGTACCAGAAAGATAATGCTATAAGCATTTAAGAATGCGCATATCAGCCACGATAATGACTCTTTAAGAACATAAAAAGCATTGCAACAAAATGGAGTAAGGAAACAGAAAAGCAGAAGAGACAGTACTGGTAACAAATAGCAGAATACAATTTCAATGCAACTATACAGCAGGGTTCATTAAAAAAACAAGTACATCTTCACTAAATTATACATTATATTAGCTCCAGAAAGTGACGCGTAACCCATGACAGGCCGTCAGATAAGGGAAATGCATGTTGTGTCCTTGTAGGAGATGAAACAACACATTATTTTGTTTTGCAGTGCATTGCAGACAAGAGAACACACAAATATGCAATTCCATGGAAAAATAAATAAGATTTTTTGTCTTCTTTGAGGGGTACCAGGGGTCTCTAGGGGGAGGTAGCAGGTCAGCAGTAGATGTCACAGAAGTGGTGGACATCATCTGAAAGCTGCGAACCTGAAGATTAATATGAGATGCCGTTCAGCACTGTGTGTGTTGTTCTAGTCATAAACCTGTAATAAACATGAATTAATGATTAAAAACAAAATGTGAAAATATATAATTACTTAGAACATTATGATGGGAGTATATGATGGCCATCCCCATGCTCTATTACATCTCATAAATTGTTGCTGCAACTTTTGGATTGATACCGTTTACTGATTTGGTGCTAAATTTAACCGTTTTTTACCACCTGAGAATTGATGAAAGTGATCAATAATCCTTCCAGAATACCACATTAAGACACCAAGACCTTGAGGAACACCAAATACAAAGCCATGCTGTGATTTGGTGTCAAAATCTTTTTCAGCAATTGGATGACGAGAACTTCTGTTCTGGAAACTGCTCAGAATCCCCTTATTGTCAATCTAGCTAGGAAAGCCATCCATCCTCTGAATGTTCTAGGTCTCTAGGTACCCATAGAACTCATTTTCATTCACATATCTTGAGGTCAGAGGTCAGAGGTCAAGGGGCTTTTGAAAATAGCCATGCCAGCTTTTCCTCGACAGAGTTTAGCTTCAATTTGGAGTCTTATTTAGCCTCCTTCCCTACATACTTGCATGACATGTTTGTTACCAATATATTCCTTAGGTTTTCTAGTTTCATATAATTTAAATATGTCACTCGAGCTCTACATCTGCTGCAGTCTCTGAAAGACAGGGAGGTCTGTCGGGACTGTGGGTTTCAGGGGGTTAGAGTGCAGTTGTGTAAAACTGACACTAATCAATTTGATTCACACATATTATGATGGCCTACGAAATCAGTCACCTTGTCATGTGGATTGTAACAACTCTAGAGTCTTGCAACACCAATGCCCATTTCAGTCTTGGTTCTCTGCATTTCTGCCTTTACAAAAAGATTTCTCTCTTTCAGAAAATTGATTTGTCGTCTTCTTTAAAAAGAAGTAAAACTCTCTGCTTGTTATTGCCCTTAAAAAATGCTTAAAACACACATCTTTTGACTAAATATAAACTGTAAAGGGAGGTTCCATCTGTGCAGTAATTATATGAATGCAGCTAGAGATAAAACCTTGGGGGGCTGCTGTTATATTTAGACCCTTGTTATAGGACAAAAAGAATAAAAAATGATCTAACTGGTGTTGGGAGCAGTTCTCATTAATGTTAAATGCAGGATGTTCAGTAATCCATAACATTAGACACTAATTTGTATTGATACAACCGAACAAAATCAACCTCTTAACAAATTCCTGTTTTTCTATACAAGATGGAGAGTGAGGTTGTGAGGTTGATTCCTTGAACATGAAAACCTGCACGGGAAGTTCACGACATAAATCAATCACTGGCTACTGACCAGAAAGGTCTAAAAAAACAATAAAAAAAAACAATGCAAGATTGAAAGAAAGATCGATGGCTTATAAAACCGAGCTGGAGGATGGAGAACCACTTAAGCCTGCCGAGGTCGCCTCCTAATCTCTGCATCTCCTGTTCCCTTGTGATTCTTGTGGAAACCATAGAGACGGCAGCTCCCCCTGTGGCCTGGCCTTCTTTAACATGAGTGAGTCAGAGGAGCTGATGGCTGGCTGGGTGACATAATGCTGTTCTCGTTCCATATGCTTACCACTTATCCTGACTGCCTGACCTGACATACGCACGTACACACATGCTGACATACTGCTGGGATTACACAGAGTACCGCACAGTCACACACACTCAACAGCGTTTACTTTTTTTAGGCACTCATACGCATATGATGTACTGTACATATAAGGAAATGCAGATGCAGCTCCACAGAGGGTCAGAGTACAGGTAATCAAGGAAAATGCACAAAACATATGAAGTGAAAATTAAGTTTGTGTGAGTGAGTGAGTGGGAGAAAATGTGTGTGTGAGACAGACATGAATTATGGAGGTGAGCACATCAGTGGCAGGAAGCTCTCATGACTCAGCCTTCTGTGGAACGACAGCTAAGTAAAAAGGGGAGGAGGAAGAGAGGATGGGGGACTGTAACAGTCTACATGCACCTTAACAGACGTACCAGAAACCACAAACACATCAAGAAATTTAACGCTCTGAGAGGGGAATTTGGGAATTTCACCAAGTGACGTGATTGTAGAAGAGTACTAATGACGCACAGAGCCTTTCCAACGAGAGAGCAGGCTGGCAGGATGCCCTAATGATTAGAGAAATAATACTGGCACTGGAAAGTTAGAGGTTTGATTCCCATAACAATATCATTAGGAAAATATTTCAGCACAGACTGCTGAATGCTTGGCAGAGTGAGCTGTGCCACATGCTGTATCGTAAAAGCTACAGGTGACACATCACCAGTAAATATCCTGTATATATGTGTGAGGCAGGGTCTGATATAAACTTTTTTTCACTGCCTCTCCCACTGTGGCAGGCAAGTATTTTTTCGTCTACCAGTCAGAAATTTCATCTGCCACTTCTGGAATCTATCCCCTTCAAACAACTGTCTTTATTCAAGTTTCTTGTCAAAAAAACTACATTTTAAAAGATTGCATTCAAACACATCATGATAATGACATAATTTACTTTTCCCCAATACTCGTTTTACTGAATAGAGTTTGAATGCATCATAATATAACTCAACAGTTAGCTGTTAGCAGTTAGCTACGTTTTTTGCCTAGCAGGACTGTGCTGCCCACCGGCTGCTAACAGCATACGTTAACTAGCTCTTGTCCTGCTGAATTCAACACAAATTTATAGTTTACCTCCCGTCAGGTTTATTAATGGCTATTGAGCATTTTTTGGTCTCCGCCATGGCTGCGGACCCAAATGAAATGACGCAACGAGTGTATGATGTTATATCATTGTGCATTTGTATCCGTCGGAAAACATCAACAAGAGCAATCTATAGCAAAGAACGTATATTGCCAAGAAGTGAAAGTCAATAGCTTGTTCCATTGCAACATCAGCGCTCAGCAGCAAAGCTACGCTTCCTCCATTGTGAACTGAAAGCAACTACCAGACGCTAGTAAAACATCCGCCAACATGTAACTGAAAGATAATTTTCCCTTCGGGGATTAATAAAGTTAATAAAGTTCAAAGTTCAAGTTCAAAGAGCCGTACAAAATTAAAACAAAATTTCTATTCTGTTCAATCTAAAATTTCTATTCTAAATGGGCTGTGTTGAACAATAACTTATTATAAATATAGTAAGTATTTAGGCAGTGGCTGCTGTACAGACAAAACAAAACAAAACAAAAAAAAAATGAACACTGGAGTTTTGTCTTTTTGCTTCTATACCCTTTGTCAATAGTCACCAAGTTATGAGATGGCTAGGAATGAGATAATTATGAACCGGCTGTCAATGGCTACCGATTGTCGTTTCCCATTTCCTTGTCGGCCAAAGTGGAATACCTGACAATTTACCTGATGCTAATTTCAGACCCTGCTCTGAGTTAAGAGTCAAGTCTTCAGTAAAGACATACTGTATATACAGTGCAAGTTTCCAGAGCTGTTATCTAATTTTATCTAAAAGCAATTTAAAATAAGTTGGAGCCTATAATAGTTTTAAGTAAAGACAAATAGCAAACATTCAATCAATTATTAAAATCAGAATACATTTTCTGTTTTTCCACTTTACCAAACGCATCACGTAACGACTGCAACGAGACATTAGGCAACCTGCGATCTGTGAACAGATGAGATGATCAGTCTCACCGCAGATGAAGCAGGTCGTCTTCAGGACTTCTTCTTTCTTCTGTTTTTCACTCCTCAGGTCAGCAAAGGTGTCGATGATAACACCAAAGATGAGGTTGAGGACAATGATGATGACCATGAAGAAGAACAGCAGGTCATATATAACTCTGGCTGCAAACAGGGGCTCCTGGGAAAGGAACAGGAAATACAACAGTGACTTCTGTATGGGAAGCACTCAGAGGCAGTGACCAGAAAATAACAGATCATAGTAATTATTCAGGTTATCAATTGATTAAAATATTTAAACGCAAAGGCAATTCAAAATGTTCCTTAAAGTGAGATTGGTCAAATATTTAATACTCTTGTCAACATGGGAGTGGGCAAATATGCTGCTTTATGCAAACATATTTATATATTCATTATCAACATTTGATTCACAACACAAAACAATGACAAATATTGGCCAGAAACCCTCACAGGTACTGAATTTAGCATAACAAATATGATGAAATCATAACATGGTAAACTGAAGCCCAACAGCTGTCAGTGTGTCGGTGTGCTGACTTGACTATGACTTGCCCCAAACTGCATGTGATTATCATAAAGTGGTCATGTCTGTAAAGGGGACACTCGTGGGTACCCACAGAACCCATTTACATTCACATATCTAGAGGTCAGAGGTCAAGGGCCCCCTGTGAAATTGGTCATGACAGTTTATCCTCACCAAAAATTAGCAGTTTGGTGCGTTATTTAGCCTCCTTTGTGACAAGATAGTACAACATTATTAAAATAATAATAATGGATTTCTTAGGATTTCTAGTTTCATATGATGCCAGTATCTTCATTCAAGCTTTAAAACTGAGCCCGCTACAACCTAAAAATGTCAAGTTGCGTTAATTCATTAAAGAAATTTGCAGTGTTCAAACAAATTTGCGTTGATGCATTATCATCGCATTAACTTTGACAGCCCTAGTTATTATTAACTTTATCTGGACAACAGAGTGCAAATGACAGTAAATTTAAGATGAGGTTACACTGTATCTTGTTCTCTGATTGTCCCATTTAAATGTATGACCCAAAGGGCAGGTCTTCACATAAACATATGGGGATGATGTGAGTTTAAACGAGGTTAACCTTCGTCATCATGGATGTTAATGGAAACCCAAGACCACAGGTGTAACCTGGCAGATGCTACAGTAACAGAGACGGCAGAAAGCCGGTCAGTCTGATGCTGCCTCTTTCTGTCTAGATAGGACACAGTTCAAAAAGGCCTTACATGGAGAAATGTTCATTTTACACCAATCAAGCTACAGTGAACTTCAGTGCCTACAGTGCTGTAGGTTTCACTCACTCATTTTCCATTTTTAGCTAATCCTCTTTATAGTAATGGTCACCAGCCTCTGCAGTCACACACAAACACATATTTAGGACAAGCTTGTTTTGAAGCCGCAATATACTGAGCCACTCTGCCACCCATGTGATTATATGATTATATATATGTATATATAGAAGTCTTTTTGGACTATTTGCATTGTGTTGTGAATACGTGGGGCAGATATTCACATCCTCTTTTGACGTCATTAGCGGTTGAGCATGAATTCGTTGGAAATCTGTCTTGAGGTTTTAATTCTCACACAAGGCGGAGGCAGTGCAGCTGTAAGGAAACATTGTGAAACCTCCATTGCTTTTTTATAAACAAGTTGAGCACAAGGTGGGCTTGCAGCCAGCTCACATGACCCTCGCTGCAGTTGCGGATGCGACACCCTTTCAGCGCGCACACAGTATTGTGAAGGAGGCCTAATCAGAGTTGCATGTACCTCTTTGGAAGGCTTGCGGAGAACATCCCCTACACCCCCTCCACTCCTTAAGCCATGACTCAGCACAGTGACGATACACATAAGTAGAGAGTCGCACGTCCGCTCCATGTCGCTGTCCTCCTCACTGTCATTCCCTAAATCTGAGGAAATAGAAAGAAAAGCTTAATCTAATCATTTACGAGTAAAATTCATTTACAATTTATTTATCTTTAGCAGGTGTGTAATTGTTGAATGTCATTTACACTGTAATGCTTTATAAAATGGTATAACCCGATAATCAGGACCTCTAGAACCTATACTTTCTACTTTATGTAACATCAAACGCATCAATCAGCTCATAAAAAGTATTAAACTAACTCATGTGGCCCATAGACAATATGCAGAAACATTAATATGTAAAACAAATAATAGCATGACATACTAAATAAAGAACCACTTCAGAAACTAATCATAATAATAATCATAATGAAAAGCAAAAGTGAGGTATGAGACAATACACTGCAATTAATTTTCATCATAAGATGTAGTATCATCATCCTCATCATATAGGAAGAGACTGAGGTAATATAGATGTAACACTAATGTCACTTTTATCCAGATATTACATATATGACACTAATTTTAAGTAACATTAAAACATCATAAGCATCTCCGCAACATTTATGATGATGCACTGAGTACATTGTGGTATTTGATGTGGTTATTGTGCTTACAATGCCCATACACACTATTTATTCAAATGCCTTATGGCAAATTCACACCAGAGCGGCGGCAAAGTGCGGCCTGCGCTGAGCTGTCATGCAATGTCTATGAAAAGCTGTGGCGGCTGCTTCTGAGCTCAGTGAGCTACAGTTTGACTCTGTGGTGAAGCACGGCCAAACAAAAGCTGAGCTTTTAGTGGTGAAGGGCAGCCAAGTGCGGGACCCGCAGCCAATCAGAAAACAGATCCTGTGACTCCTGTTACATGTTGACCAATGTTACAAAGCCTGAAACACACGAACACGCCTCCCAGCTGCAGAAAAGTGGAATTTTTGCAGCGAGCCATACTTCGCCGCCGCCTAGTGAGAATTTGGCGTTACGACAACAAACAATCCAAGTTGAGTATTAGCTTGTTGGGAAATATCTTCTCTGATTATAAATAAGTATTAGTAATGTGTGATAGAGTATATTTGATAACCTTGTAGTCACAGTGTAAGTACGGTATCAGCTGCTATTTAAATATCCTTGGCTTAGTTATAGAACGCGATATCTGTTGGAACCTTGTTTACATGTTTTGGTTCACGGCGTGAAGGCGGTTAGTCAAAGCAAAAAGTGTTTTTGTTTAGATGGAATGTGACAACAGTGTTAGCTGAACTTGAACCAGACAGAAAAACAAACATATCTGAAAGATTTATCCATATGCGATAAAGTTTGCAGGTCACTGTAGAATGACCTCTGACCAAGTCGAATGGTGGACAGGATAGAACATCACAACCCCGCTGCTAACTACAGCTATTAAAGGCCAGTTCATTTTATAGTTTTTATATCTGGCCTGATGGCTGAGGGAATGAAACTGATGCTGTTCTGTTTTTACTGAATAAACTGGGTCACGAGTTGATGTCACATGAGGGCCGGTGAGGTCACATGGGAATTGTTAAGGTCAGATGGCAGGTAATGGAGTTAAATCAATGAAAGTGTGAATTATCGCGAGGCTGCAGAATACAAGATTATTTGTAGTGGGCTCTAAAATAAACGATTCCACGTCTCTCATGCCAGTTTCACAAGCTGTAGTAGTATTTTTATTTTTAGTAAGCGCACATAATACAATAAGTATGAACAGTACAAACAGTATTAACAAAGTCAACAGTCTTTGTATTAAGTAGACTGAATAGACTGAATAGGTACACAAAGAAGCAAAATGCTTATATATCCCGAATTTCCCTCCAGGGATTAATAAAGGTTCATCTTATCTTATCTTATCTTATGCCTAACAACAAAAAAAAATCATTCACACTTATAACCCTCAAAAATGGCTTTGTAAACCATTCCTCTGAAAACCAAAAGCAAATTACCCATTCTTAAATTTATTTTAGGATTGTTCCATGATTTGATCCCAACAACAGAAATGCATCTCTAGTCCGTTTAGCTTGTCCAGTTCGGAGTGAATTTGATACTTGGCGTTTGTTTTCTATTTAGTCTGGTTTCGTTCCACAGTGCACAAATTTAGGTGGGCAATATAATTAGCTGAGGGGCGCGTACGAAGGAGCAAATTTATCTTTTTCATGTTGAGGGCTGTCAGTTCGATGCAAGAAATTGCAGACTTTGATATGTTGTTGTCGAAGTGTCTTCACTTTGACTCAGCGCTGATTTACGTCGCATACTGTGACTTTATAAATGGCACAATTTGTGGACTTAATTTATGTGGACTTTCTTTTAACATATTCTGTATGTTCTCTTCATCCCGTCAAGCAAACATCAGACTTCAGAGAAGTCCAGGTCAGTCCTCTCCCACTCATGTTAACTAGTGTTGTCATTTAACCTGTGTCCATCTGAAAAAATGGCCACACAGACGACCCATGTTTTGGTTTGCTTGGAAACGGTCCGAGACCACCTTCCCAAGCAGTCTGGGGAGTACAAGAGTAGGATTACTGCATTCACAACTGCCTGAACGACCCAAACCAGTGTTTGATTAAAACAGTCTGAACACTGGTTTGTGAAAGCCCATTATCATAAACAGTTAGTACGCAAACCTCTTCCACTTTTCAAATATGGCTTTTTTAAAACCTTGCAACTAAAACTAAAACTACATTATAAACTGAGCTTGTTGTTACTGCTTAGATTTTGATTGATGACAATAAATTTACAAAAGAACACAGAACATTCAAACGTTATTGATAGATTTCAATGATTGAAATTATTTAGCTGAAGACACACTTCTTAAGCTAAACCCATCGAAAACCCAGTGTTGCAGTATACATTACCTTCCTGTGGGGCCTCTGTGGTGCAGTTCTCATCAATCCCTCCCTGGCACATTCCTGCAGACAGAAAGTCACTGGCTAGACTTGCTCCATTTTCTAGAAAGTAGGAAGGGACAGCGCATAAGTTTTCTTGTCTTTTCAAAATAAAAAAAACCTACAATCTGTAATCTTTAATGCGGTTTGTAAAGATAATAAATGACAGGAGTCTGTCCTCACTCAGAGTCGTGTTGGGGACGCGATCCACCTCCAGGATGAAGTCATCTTTGAAGAAAATGTAGCCAACAATGGAGAACAGGTAGACCAGGATGAGAGCCAGCACAGCGGTGAGCACGATGGAGCGGCCATTACGGGTCACACTCTTGATTACATTCAGCAAGGTCTCCTCTCTGTATACCAGGTCAAACAGCTACAGAGGCAAAGCACACGTTGTGGGACAAAACACTAAACATGGCAATAGATTCACTGTAAAGTGACATAATGTCTCTCAGAAGAAAATTTACATCACATACATCTTCTTCACACAATGCTACCAATATTTGTTGCAAGGTGAACCTGAGGTTACACTAGAATGTAAAGGTGGCAAAAAATGGGAATGCTGCATTAGGATTTGCTTGCATCTTGTGGATTTTATACTTTTTTCCTCTTGCACTGAGTCCTCAGTTTTTCATGTCTGACATGAGTTATGTTAAGTTTTCAGCACAGTCTTATTCAAGAAATATGGAAATAAGTTGCGCTACATCTGCAGAGGAGCTGTTGGGGCCTGTGTGAATGGAAAACATCTCCAAATACTGGCATATTCAGTCAGACGCGTTATAAGTAGACCTGAGGCACTTAACAACCCAACAACAAGAAAAAAAAAAAACAAACAACAACAGCAGAAACAGCATTGCAGCACCAAATAGGGCAAATTCTGGCTTGGAAGTAGGGTAGGTCCTTGAATGCACCATCATGGAAAGCTAGGGCTACATTCAGAAAGAGAAGCAATAATTTACATGTGGTTTTACTCAAAACCTGCTGCTCTTCACTCCGTTTGAGTAGGTTTCTGTATGTGTGTTAAAGCATGCATTCTAAGTATGCTTATATTCACAGGGTGTGTGTGTTTCTCTCACCAGCAGACTGTAGAAAAAGACGTGGACAAACACCCCCAGAGAGCAGATGATGAGGTAAATGAGGTGGTAGAGGAACTCAAAGTCCAACACCATGGCTTTGTAGCCCCGCGTGAAGGTCCCTCGGTTCCCCACAAAACTTATCAGGAAAATTATTTTATTGCACACCTGGAAGATAAATAAAAGTTGTCTTTTCTTATATAATAATAATAACAATAATAATAATAATAATAATAATAATAATAATAATAGACAATTAACCATTAATCATTTTAATATTAAAAATTTAACACAAGCTTGGCTGGGCGCTCTAAAGCAGACACGGAAAACGTCAAAACATGGTGGCTGTGGCCCTAAATGAAGCCAAATGAGGACACGTTGAGTGTGTTTACATGCACATAAGTAACCTGGTTAGTGTTGGCTTTCTTAAAACTTCATGTAAATGAGACACAAGCAAAAGGGATGGATTAACAGTAACCCGGTTATCGCAGCTTCTCTAGACACATGCCGGAGAAACCTGACTTCTTGGTTATGTACACACTTAACCAGTTTTTTTTTTTTTTTCTTTTTTACAAGAGTACATGTGCATGACTGTGACAGCAGTGGGGAGGGACAAAAGGTAAGGTCATCAGCAGTGCATCCTTTTAATAATGAAATCTAAAGTCTAAGAATTAAAGTGACACTGTAAAGAAAAAAAAAAATACACTCGGTTAAAAAATATCAAAAAAACATAATCAAGGAGACATTTGACTACTGACCAGCTGCATATAAATTAGAGTCTAGAATAACCAGGTTACTGCTGTCCATGGAAACATGTACTCTGATCTCCTGCATTAACCTGATCTCTCTCAATAACCCGGTTTCTTGTGGACATGTAAACATAGTGACTGAGGGGAGAGATGATTGAGGTGTATGCAAGACTTTACTTAGTGTGTGTGTATGTGTTTAAGAGAAAATCTCTAGCGGGTGCAGGGGTGTTGGTGCAACACTCTCTAGGGTCCAGTGACGCACTTCACACCCCCATAGCGCAGCCAGGCGCAGCCAACTGTACGGCCAGGGGGCAATACCACAGGCAGACAGGGCACCGGCCTGCCAAGTGCGCACGAGTGTGAGTGTGAGTTGAAAGAAGAACTGGAACTAGTGCGGTGGAAGTTCCTCAGTATACGAAAGTACACACAGCAGTGTGTCTGACTGGGAAAATAAAAATGGTATAATTGTCTCTGGGGAAAATCACTAAAAATCCACACAAACACACACTTTCACACACAGGAGAGACAAGAAGTGTTTAAAGAGTCAGTCCCCCCAAACAAAAGAAAAACATGTTACTTGCCTTCAGTGGCCAAGCACATAGTTTTGACTTCATTTGTCCAGATTTTGAGATTTTTGCCACTATCCCAACACAATGGAGGTAAATATATTTTAAGAGGTCCTCATAGGGACTAACTCCTCTGTAGAAAATTGTTTCATTGTTGATTAATCTGCAGATTATTTTCTTGATGAATCGATTAGTTGTTTGGTCTATAAAATGTCTGAAAATGGTGAAAAATGCTGATCAGTGTTTCTCAAAGCCCAAGATGACATTCTCAGATGTCTTGTTTTCGTCCACAGCTCAAAATAGAAATGCACCAAATCCTCACATTCCAGAAGCTGGAACCAGAGAACATTTGACATTTTTGCTTGAAAATGTGTCTGCAAAATTCAGTTTCCTTCCATTATATTGTGATGGCAATACAAACTTCCATTTGACAGATATCTCAAAAGCCCAGCAATTAATCTAACAAAACTAACTGCTTGACTGGATACCACCACTGGTAATTTGGGTGAACTGATCCTTTAAGACAGACAACTCACATTGAAGGCACCCAGAAGGAAGAGTGTGGGCTCCAGGCCAACAGAGAAGATGAGACGGAGGATGGTGATAATGACGAGAGCGCGGATGCCCAGCGGTTGGGGCATGATGATAACAATGACCAATGTTGCTAAGACTCCCATCCACAGCAGCGCAGACAGGTGGGGATCCAGCATACCTGCAGAAGAAAAAAAAAGTATGTGTTAATGCACATGCAAGCTGAAAAAGAGATGTGCTGAAATTGCAGTATTTGACAGCCCTGTTACATAGTGAATTTTCTGTATAAATGTATCACATTGTGAGGATGACAGTGCAGTTTGCAGCTTAAACGAGGCCTTGTCCAGATCAGCAGATTAACTGCCTTCGACTAAGTTCTGCCTCTCAGGCAGGCCTGGGGCCTTCATTAGTTAAACTGAACTCAAAGAGAGCCAGTAACATTACACCCAAAAGTATATGACATACTTTTTTGTGTGTGTGTGCTTCAAGCTTTGCCGAGAGCCTGATGCTTCCCTTGATCCCAGGGTAAATTCAGGATTAGTGTCCCAGTCGGGGGTTTCACATGGCAACGTATCACTCAGGCTAAAACACTCAACCAGGTTAGATCAGCCTAACAACAAGGCCACACCCAACGTGCCTCTCTTACTGACCCACCCCTTTATTAAAACGCAGGACTAACGTGTGCAATTGTGTATGTTTGTAAGCAACTGGTCACAGATTAACCTGACAGAAATACAGATGATGACAAAGGCAGAAAAAGCTCAAAAGAAAACAGTGAACGACAAAGAATGAGGAAAACGGGGCAGAACTGCAGAGATTAAAATGAACACAGAGAGAAAGGGAGTTACAGAGAATGAGAAAGCAGAAGGGGAGTACTGCTGGCAAGGCAGCCCTCCATTCCTCCCCTACTTCCTCTCCTCCCACCTTGCCTCCCTGTCTCCTTCTCCCTCCTCCCAATCCCCGTGGAGATCACATGACAGGTGCCACTTACATAACAGCCATCTCTAAAAATACCTCGGCTGAAAGATTCATGAGGAGCGAGCAGGGAGCAGCTCCAGTGATGTGGCAGACTGAAACAGGGGCGCTACCGTGCACCACAATCTCTGTAGCTACCTTGCACTGTGGGTTTTTATGTGCAGGCAGATGATGGTGTGCAAACATCTGTAAAATCAACAGTTGAGAAGGCAGCTAGCATGCACCGTCAGCGTGTGAGCATGTGTCGGGTTGGGTGTGCGGTGCTAACCAAAGCTATTCGTCAAAAAGGCAGTCATGCATGCAGGCAGAACATACTGACCTAGATCTCCTGCTCTTATAACCCTCATTCTAAAGCCCCAAGCAAAGCAGGGAGGAGAGCAGAGCGCTGTGAGTGTGTGAGACAGAGAAAGCTGGGGCCAAAAGCTGTAAAAGTGCCTGTTAAAGCAGGCCAAAGGTATGCTGGAGTCTCACGTGATGATCTTGTACAGAAAAAGAGTTCCACTGACTCACGCTGAGCACACTTAGTTCTGTCACAAAGTTAAAACTATGATTGAACTGTTGTATGTGTTTTACTTATTCTGCTCTGCTATTACTGCATACAACAAAATTAATAAAACACTGGATTTTTTGTAACCTAGCATAATTCACAATTCCACCACATAATTTGACAAGATGTACAAAGTAAAAAGTATCCACACTTGTTCATTGGTTCATTTTGAAATCTTAATTATTTTTCAAGGTTGTAAAATAATTTAGATGAAATGTGGGGAGAAATTGGTGGTCGATATATAACAGCAACACTGGTATTGTTTTTACCTTGTGAGTCTGTGTCATGGAAAAAATATGGTCCTGGAGACACATAATGTAGTGAGAACTACCAAAGAGGCAGTTCTGAGTACTTTGCCAGGTGTTTTTATGTCTGTCTGTCCATTTGTGGGCAGATTTTATTAATACGATAGCGACACACCTGCGTAAGATGCAGTCACGGGGTACAACCTGGACAGGTCACCAGTCCATCGCAGGGCTGACACATAGAGACAACCGTTCACGCTCACATTCACACCTACGGGCAATCTAGAGTCATCAGTTAACCTAACCTAACACTGTAATAGCCCTTGTTTAAATTATTAGGTCCTAAAAGTTGTAAAATACACTAATAACCAAATCCAATTACTATTTTCCTTCCTCCATTCCTGTGAATGAGACCCAGACTGAGGCTGGACCGCAGGCTGGGAGGTGGAGTTAAAGGAAACGCTACTGCATCTGCTCTATGGGCCCGATTGATGCAGAAGATTTACGGAAGAACTGGGCCTCCAACGTTGTATCCAGCGCCAGAAGTAGAGGGGTAGAAAGAGGGAAAGGGAGCAGCTGGTGTGAGCCCATCGCAAGACTATCTCTAGTATTTTCTAGTGTAGAGTCTTAATATATAGTCTTGAAATTCTTTTATTTGAATTATTCTCATATTCTATGCCCATTTTTTAAAATACATGTAAAGATAAATGGTAATTTAAATGTGCAAACTTTGTCATTTTGATCACAACACACTTTTTATATGAATCCCAGTAGCCTGGAACAGATTCGGATGTAACACTGAAACCACTGACAGAATAGACAAATATCACAAGGAGGATTTGGCAGCTGAATAGTTTGCTTTGCTTGAAGTATAAAACATGATGTATGACTTTTCTTAATCACCTGATATGTCGTGCAGGACTTTGAGCCAATGTAAGCTTTGTTTATGGGACTTTAGATGCCACAGGGCGCTCCTGGGTTGATTGTAGGTACGGAAAGTTAAATATGAGCTCAGGCTTTGAGAACATGGGTTAAATTGTGGTTATGCTGTCTGTGTGTGTCTGTGTGTCTTAAACAAAGTAGAGGGCTTCTAAGGTCCTGCTCCTAATCCTAGTCAGCTGATTAGAAGTCAGCAGATCACTGAGGTAAAAGGAGATCAGTGGGTCGATGCTGAGGCTGGACTCGGAGTCTATCTCTGAGGCTGGACTGCACCATGTGACATGCCTGTCCAGATAGCTTCTTACATCAGAGTGTGATGCAAATGAAGAGAAGGAGGAAGACCACCTTTATTTTTCCCCCCCTGGGGAGAAAATTTTTATTCTATTTTATTTTTATTTTTAATTATACCAAAAAAAAAAAAAACATTTTTTATTAAAAAGAAATATAATTGAGGTGCCCCCCCCCAACCCCCCCCCCCACTGATGGGGGGGTTTTTTTTCCCCTCGGGGCCCCCGCAGTGCCCCCAAAGGAAAATTCCCCCCCCCCCACCTCCCATTTCCCACTCATTTTTCGTTCCTTTTCGGGACTTAAACCCGGGACCCCCCCGGTTCCCAACCCGGTTCCCAAGCCAACTCCCTACAGACTGAGCTACTGCCGCCCCCATTTAAAGAAAAGGTTGAAAATTCAAAATAGAGAACTGGGTACAAGCTAAAATGGGTTAATCTCTGCTTGTACTATACACCAAGGCTTCATTGCTGGCTACAAATTCAATATAGCACATTGTTGTAGGAGATCCCCTCTATCTGTTTGTTTAAGCCATGTCAGTGCAGCCTGTAAAATGTAATAGTGTGTTTGCAGCAGGAAGAAAAACATTCCAGCAAGCCCCTGTTCTTCCTGTTTTGCACTGTCTAGCACAACCTTTATTTCACCCTGGTTTCAAGATAAGTCTGAATGCAAGAACAATGCAATACATACGCATGGTCCTGCATCAATACAACATCAACATGCATAACAGAATTCATGACAGCAAGAGTAAATGTTCCATATGCATGAAAGAGGACCAGCACCAAGCTGATAGCTACACCACATTAAAAAGTAAACAAATTATTCAACTACTGAGCTACTGGAAATGTGAAGTGAGACCTTACAGTTAATATTAGTGACAGGACGTGAGCAGGGTCAGGACTCACACTCGGGTGTCTTCTCATATGCGACTGACCTGCATGTACCCCCTCCAGTGGGTAGAAGAAGCAGACCAACAGGTTCATGAGCACAGCCAGATTGAAAGAAACGTTGCTCCACACCGACATGTTTCTGGAGCACCAGTACAGCACTGGCTGGGCTGAGGAGGACAGAGATACAGGGAGACATTAGAGATATTCTTTTCAAAATTGACATCATATACAATGTGATTAGTAACTGAAAGAAAAACTGCGAAAATAGTTTGTAAATTCTGAGATCTCAAGGTCCTCAAATTGCTTGTTTTGTCTGACAAACAGTTCAAAAGCCAAAGATATTAAAATAAAATGACATAAAAGACAGAAAAGTAGCAAAAGCAGCTGCAAAAAAGCAGCAGAAAAGCACATTTAACAAGCTGGGACCAATATTTAGACCTTTGGATAAATGATAAAAAAATAATAACTGGTCAAATGAAAAACGTGCCACTTTGGCTTTTGACACACATCCTGAAAAAAAGAATGAAAATAGTTTGTAAATCATGACATCCAGAGGTCATCAGATTACTTGTTTTGTTCAACCAACAATCCAAAAGCCAATGATATTCAATCAAAGTGATATTACAAAAAAAAAAAAAAAACAACAGAAAAACAGCAAACCCACACATTTCAGAAGTTAGGACAAATATTTGGGATGTAAATCATAAATCAATTAATTGTTTCAGCAGTAAACTGTCCAAAGAGTGAACAAGCTGCAGGGTGAATTCAAGAGTAAGAACTTGTGAGGATTGAGCACAAAACAGCAAATCGTTGATGTATGTTGAAATGTTGATGATGAAAATAAAGTTTAAAAAGGTCAAAATGAAGAAAAAGACTCTGACACACAACCTGACTTTTAATAGACTATTTTGTGCTGTTAGTGGAAAAGACAAAACACATGCAGGGACTTTTCTCTGTCCATCCCCTCTTCTGAGTGAGAGACAAAATATGGCTTTGTGTGGGCATGCAGTCTTGTACGTGGATTAGAAATGTGCCTGAGTGTGGGTGCGGGTCTCTGTGTGTGTTTGTGTATGTGTGCTCCATTACGCTCTCAGTTGTGATTCATAAGGTTACTGTACGAATGTTTCACGGCTCAAAGAATGTGGAAAGCCCCAGTCTGCTTTTAGACAGTGGAAACATGCACACACATAACACGAGCACACACAAGATGACATTGTTAGCCCTGCTGTCGGGATGGGGATACGCATGCATTTTCCATACCCGCTTATCCTGTTCAGGCTTTCAGGGATTTGTGGTCTATCCCAGCATGCATTGGGCAAGAGGCAGGGTTCACCCTGGACATGTCGCCACTCTGTCACTGGGACATGTAGTCACACAACCACAATCACACCTACAGTTACTTTGGAGTTTCACATTTTACCTAAAACTCGCATGTCGTTGGACTGTGGCAGGAAACACACACACAGGCACAACACGCAAAACCCTCACAGAAAAGGCCGACGGGCTCAAAACTGTGAGGTGACGGTGAGCAAAACTTTCAGCCACCATGCCGCAACCAAGTAGAGATGACTTAAAGCAAACCAAACCTGCATTCATGAAAAAACAATCATACTTCACTTCATCATCTGTCATTACCTTCTCTCTTTGTTTTTACTTATCTGCTACTTTGGTGATGAATTTCTGTATTTAAATGTATTGTACTGTATCATGTATTGTGCTGTACAGTGTTGTACTGAAGTGCTTGCTGAAGCGTTGTATTTATATTTCTAATTTTTAATCATGCGCTCAAGGACTACAAATGAAATAGCTCTTAAGCTAGCTCTGGCACATTTACATTGGGGTAGAAACTGAAATGTTGATTAATGTGCACTGTCCCACTGTAAATAATTTAATACATTTTTAGAAAAGTAGCATTAAGTTAATTTCTGGAAAAAAAAAAAGGCAGTGAAGTTGTGCACAATATCTATTAAGCATCAGGCGCCTCTTAAAATAAACTAAAGTAAGTCAGGTTTTCTATTAAGATAGTCAATTGTATCTCTAATCTGAAGTATTACAGTGTTGCCATTAAACAGAAAATGAATCTGCAACAGTTTCAATAATGGACCAATTGACTGATATCTATCAAGCAAAAATGCATTTGCTTCCATCTTCTCAAATGTGAGGTGTTGGTTTTAACAGTTTTATATATTTAGTTGTATATAATTCTAAATTCAATGTAATTGGGTTCGATTTTGTTTTTCAAACTAAAGGGGAAATCTGAAGACATCACACTAGATTTTTGTGATGGATTTCTGATCACTATTTTCTGATATTAAATAGATTGAACAATTAATCTGTTATTAACACTAGTTAATAATGAACATATTATGAACATGAACAATATTAATTTATTCATGTATCCCATGTGTCAGAAGGGAGCACTGGAGCATTATTGCATTTCTTAACAAATCCTGTGCTTCTACCTACAAAAGAAGAGTTACTTCAGACAAATTCACGTACAAAGGTGGTCCTGTGTCATCTGATACAACGGACCACTACATGCTGCATCTTGACCCCCCACCTCTGAGTTTCTTCTGCCAGTTCATCTCATTGAAAAGGTCCTCTGCTCGCAGGAAGAAGTCGTTAATCTTGCTGCCCTGCTCGTCTCTCTCTGTGGTGTAGTAGACCCGCAGCTTTGACTCGGAGGTCAGGAACTCACAGATGTTGGGCACGGGAAACACGATCTCCTCCATGGTGCGGTCTTGACGCACAATCTGAACACAGAGACACACCTCTGTAGGTCCACATTATTGTGTATTTACAGAGAAACGGATTTGGTTTTGTGAAATTCTCCTACAGAGGTCTTCAACAGTGACAAGGGTTGTGCGTTATAACCTCTATCTGAGCAGTGTGGTTGGCGTAGAACTCCAAGGCCTCATCTCCCTCTCCGCTGGCCCCTCCTGGCTTTAACATCATGCAGAGCTCCTTATTATGACGCGCCAACTGTACAGAGGACAGCCAAGAAAAGACCTTGTCACAAAAAACACATGGATAACATGTCTTATCACATTCTTGCATGAATGGAGAGATTAATCAATTATTTTTTAAATAATTGTATAATATTGTGACTCATGCTATTCCTTTCAGCATGTAATTTAAAAAATATATGGTGCTGAGGTGAACAGCAGACCTGGTGAGCTAAAATGTAGATGTTGTGTCCAACGTTTCGGGGGGAAGCGGCATCGTGTTCTTCTTCTTCCCCGTTATCCTCTTCCTCCTTTGTGTCCTCAAACTCTACCTCTCCCTGCAGATAGGCCTTCTTTATCACCTCCACCTGCACATACACAACTCCTGCTCTGTGATACTGAACAACCAAGGCAATAACTCAGTTTTGAGTTTTGAAGCACAAGATGCACAGCATCATCTCCTCACCAGCTCTTTGGGCCTCATGTTGTACAGGATCCGCTCTGCATTCTCACTGTCATGGCGGCTCTCCATGATGGCGAGCAGCAGCTTGGATGCATTGTTCTGAGTGAAAAAAGAGAGAAAGCAGGCAAAGTGAGCTCCAAGATAAGAACTTAAGCTCAGCAGCCAAGGGAAACAGACAGAAACCCTGGTGGGCTAGGAAAATGCACTCTGCAGCTGTTTGTCTTGGCAGACGAGCACAAAAGCTAGTTGAACTCAGACGAATGAATGTCCACCTCTTATACTCGTAGCGTGTTAGTGATATTCCACCCTGCTGTGTAAGGAAACTACAGCACAGTCTTTTTTTTCCTCAGTTTTTGCCCAAAACTTAAACCTTGAGTTAACCCTGTCCCGTTTCAAATAAAGCTATAGATCCTTCGTCCACTTCACTTAGACCAACTCACCTTGAGCTCCAACACCAGGTCCATTCGCTTTTTGCCAAGTGGGTTGATGTCATTAAGGATCAGCGCAATTATGATATCAATTCCATTGGACTCATGTGTTGCAATGCAATTCTGGAGGACATAAAAAAAAAAAAAAAAAAAAAACATTTATAGAAAAGCTAGATAGTGCCCTCGTCCAGAGCCAGACCTCTCCTCTGGAGTAGTCTCTTTCTGTACCTGGTTTTCATGGCAGGGGCCTTGGCAGTACTCTGTGAGACTCTCCAGAGTTTGGTTGATGAGAGCAACGTTCTTCTCATTGATGTACAGTCCCAGTAGGCCAAGACCTCCTGTGGTGCTGCCGCAGATACAGTCCAAGAACTGCAGAGTCTCACACACAAGGTTGTAGTTGTTCTTGTTGTTCTGACAGCGAAGGAAGTTCTGAGGAGGTAAATAGTTGGGTTTGTATGTTATATTACACGTAGCTTGTGACAGGTCTGTATGGACTAAACTGGTACAAACCAATAATAAAGCCATCAAAACTAATAGAAAAACAAAACAGTTTAAAAATAGTTTAGCGACAAATGAAAATTCTGCAAATTAAGAACTCACTCCTTTGTGAGTCAGAGCTCAGTGGAAGTTTTCACAAGACTAAAGACAGAGCGAGTTACAACAAGAGCACCCGTATATGCCACTGTGCCAGCAGTCACTGGCCACAAAACGGGTCCTCTGCAGACTGTTGTGCTGTAAATCTTTCCAGTAGGAACACAACTTTTTACATTTTAAACAAAGCACTGTGGGTCCAGAAAAACTCAGAGATAACGAGGTTCCACTTTTAGACCCACACTAAAATTATTTCTGCAAAATACAAAAGAGTCTAAATAGGACTTTTTTCATAACAACTGAAGTATACTGTAGATCTCAGCTACACAGGAGCATCCAGTTAATGAATAACTCATTTTTTAGGTGAACCACGTCAAGCCCATTTCTGAATGGAAGTCATTGAGACGAGAGAGATTATTACTTCAGTAGTTACTGCCGTTACATTAACGTTGTCACTGAGATATTCATCTATTTTTTTTTTTAAGGTAGCCCTTTTTTTTTTTTTTTAAGGGGCGGCAGTAGCTCAGTCTGTAGGGAGTTGGCTTGGGAACCGGAGGGTCACCGGTTCAAGTCCCGACATGGACCAAAAACTGAGTGTGAACTGGTAGCTGGAGAGGTGCCAGTTTACCTCTTGGGCACTGCCGAGGTGCCCCTGAGCAAGGCACCAAACCCCCAACTGCTCAGGGCGCTTGTCAGGAGCAGCCCCCTCACTCTGACGTCTCTCCATTGTTGCATGTTTGTGCATGTGTGTGTTCGGGTCTGCATGTACCATGTATGAGTTAACAACAGAGTGAAAAAATTGAATTTCCCCATTGTGGGACTAATAAAGGTAGATCTTCTTCTTCTTCTTCAAGAGGCCAATAGTTGAACCACAAATGACCATCTGAGTCAGGACATACTATGTAATACAAGTCATATTTTAATAGTTATTTTAATTAAAAGCACATTTTTTGAATATATAAAGTACTGTAAGACATCTGTAGGCATCACTCTGTGGTTGATGTAATGCTCTAAACCTGATAAAGTTCCCCAGCTGCCTTCATTCTGGAAGTGACAGCAGGACTACGAAGTAAAGAAAGAGAAAGCCATCCTTTCTAGGTTCAGTGTAAGAGTGAGAGGCTCTGTGAACACAAGAACTCAATAAATTAAGTCTACAGTTTTCCTTTCATATGTCTTTAAATACAGATGTGCCAGAGAAGCCGTCTCCATAGCCTAAAGAAGTCAGGCTGGCTTCTCTTACAATTGACAACGATGATTAAAGCTATGAGGAACTTTCATTTTATGTTGATTTTGGCAGTGCCTAGTGTTTCTGAACACCAGAGTCTGTTTAGAAAACCTCTCATTTTAATGCATCAGGGTCTGAGTCTTCCCCGCTCAGTCCTAGTTCTGGTTCTCCTGTGCCTCCCTTCCCTCCAGCAGTGTGGCGACAGTGTTGGCTCCCAGCTGCTGCTGGGCGCAGAACTCTTCACCTCCTGTCGGAGCTTCGGCTACAGGTTGAAGGTGGCATTGAAGCCAGAGACCCTGCTGGAGTCTGAGCACAAGGAAATTCTGGTGGACCTGCATGCTGTAAATTGCTTTGTCTGATTTTGCAGGGAATTGGACCCGATGACAGATCCTAGAATAACTATATAAAAACAGTCAATATACCTGCTAATGGTCTTGTTTACTTATGTAGGTCATATAGAGGGGTCGGTATTAAATTGAGAATATTGCATAACCAGTTAAAAGTTCCTTGTACTAACTTTAAGGAATGTAGAATAAGAAATAAAACCATGAAACTTGTGTCTAAAAGCAGCGAAGATGCTTGTCATGCATAGTCCCAACCATGGTTTAGAGTAAGTTTAGAGTAAGGAAGGTACTGTAGCCAAGTGTGATCCTACCTAATAGATATCTATAAAACTATCAGTCTGAAGATCAGTGTGTCCCACCTGTAGGTCACGGTTGTGATTCTCACAGAGCAGCTGGAGGAAGCGAAGGATGGGCTGCATGATAACAATTACAAAACTCATTTCTCCTTCGTCCTGGTTCTTGTCCCCAGCGCTAGCCTGGCCATCGGCTGCGTTGAAGTGGTCCTCAGGGTCTGCTTCACGTCGGTAAGAGTTAAAGGCCTTCTTGGTGGCAGACGAGGCCTCTAATAGCTGCTCTCTCACATCCTCTGTCATGACCACCGCTGAGTCTCTGGCTAAACAGAGACAGGCACCAAACAGGGACTATGGATACAGTCAAATCCCACATAAATCCTCTTTCTACTTTTGCAAACACATTTTAATTATTGCGGAAATCGTAGCTCTGCATCCTTTGTTCGCAACAACCTGACATCAATTCATACTTCAGAAGGGAATACATGACCTCTGACCTTTTTTGCGAACAGGGACGTCTTTGTCCTGGCTGTCATCATCTCTCTTCCTGTTTCCCAGGTCGCTGGTATTTACTGTCACCGTGGCTTTGATCTCCAGTTGGGCCAGCTTCATACGGTCGTAGAAGACCCGGAAGAACTTTTCTGATTTCTTGTCATCTGTCAGACGGCAAAAGAACGAACGCTGGACACAAGGGACAAAAACAGAAAACAAGAGATTAGGGATCTTGCGGTCTGCGAAATGCAATTGTTTTATAATTGCTTGTGTGAACGATTCTTCAAACAAAAACACAAGTTACTCTGGTTCCAGATTTGTTGCTTTTCTTTATTTTACACCATTTCAGCCTCTTGGTTGGACAAGACAAGTAATTTTAAGATGTTACCTTGGAATTTTCTGACATTTAATAGACAAAACGAGGGAAACAGATTAATTGATAATCAATATAGTCATTTGTTTCAGCTGTTTTCTAAATTTTGACATGCAACGCTGTATTTTCCCCTCCAAGTTTGTATTATGCAGTTGAAGTTGACGGAGGTCAAAACCAGTGAACATTATGGCGAAACGAGGAACATACATTTTAAGATCTGTTACTTTTAAATTCTTTGTCTGTCTGCATACATGTCACATTTTTACCAATAAATCATCACTCAATATGAGGAAAACGGTCTTGACCGGACCCTCACCAGACATTATATAACTATAGTGAAGCAAGTCTGGAGTTACAGAGATGGGAGGGTTTTAACGTTACAGTTATTGCTGTGGAATGGGGTCATGCGAAATTGGAACACCTTCGAGCCTGCCAGCGCAATGCATACACCGCGTCCCAACCCACTGGGCTGTTGTTTTGATTATGTAGGAGCTGTTATCTGCGGCAGCCTATGGAAAAGGCTTCAACCAGCCGAAGCAGCCTCACCACACTAACGGGGTGAAAAATGAAACGAGAGGGAGAAGCCTGGCCTACTTACACAGACAGAGAAACAGAGATGGTAGGAAGCGGGAAGAAAAAGAGCTAGAGGCTAAAAACAGACACCAAAGATGGAATAAGGGAGTAAAATAAGGAGATGATTGAGAGAGGGGAAACGAGAGCAAGAGATAGGGCAGGAATGTTATCAGACAGTATCTAGGCCAGCTCTCAGAGTTGTTACATAACCATCTGTCTTTCCAGGTTAAATGTAAAACTGGGCTACTGGAGGAAACAAATATGAAAGTCACAAGGAAAATATTAAGCTAAACGAACAAAACAGGCCTCACTTCTCCTATGTCAAGGACAGTGTGAGGGTGTTTGTACTAAAAGGGTTTATATGCATTGAAATGTAATATTAAAGACATTGCTAAATCGTTTCAATCAAAACTGAAAATAATTATCGGCCAATTAAGCGGCCAAACAAGAGAGTGCATGCAGCTTATTTACAGAACGCCGAGTGGAGTTAACACTGTTTTGCAGCCGAGTTTCTTCCAAAGAAACAATGACATAACTGTGTGCTTGTGCTCCGCGTCAGATTCCAGAGCCTTACTGTGCCCCACCCCGGCCCTCCACCACTGAGCAGCAGCCCTCCTGCACGTACACACTCTGCCAACACTCAGGGACGAGGAGATAGCAGCACTTGGGAGAGGGTGGGGGGTTGGGGGGGGGGGGGGTGGAGGCTGCCGAGCAAGGCCATCACGCAATAAATAACTTGATGACAGAGTGGAGAGAGCAGAGACAAGGATTAGCTGCACCGCTGGCAACCCACTCACAGCCTCACAGCTCCCAGCATGCCTGAGGAGGGAGGTGATGGTCATTCCTGTCTGTCTCTGCTCTGCTCACATAACAGTGTCCTCCAACAGGCAGCTAAGGAGGGGAGGGGTGAGGCATGAGGCCCAGGGTCATGTTAACACGCATCGATTGGACTAGAGCAAACAGTGAGAAGAGCCCCCCTTCCCCCCTCCACCACCCTTCACCATTACATAACTCGCACAGACAAACACACACTTGTACAGTACAAGCACACACAGACTGGAGAGCGCATACGCTAATAACGCCCACTGACTTTTACACTCTAACACAAAACTAGGTCAGCTGTCTCCAGCATGGGCACATGCCAGTTTTTGAGAGGACACACCCACATATCACACATACAGTATTACATCTCCCTAAAACTCTGTGACTGCCAACTTCATTCTGATGTAATCACATTTATTTTCCACCGCCTATCATTTTATTAATGTCGCAGTCCTCATATCTGGGATATCCCAGGTTAGAGATTCAGTCTCAGTGTGCAGTCGGGGCTTACAGTGCAGGGTTGGAAGGACTAGCACCATGCCAGCAGGCATTTCATCTCATAGCTGAGCTATTATGTTTCGCTGCGGTGGAGGTGAGTTAGTTTGATTGATTGTGGCTGGGAGGTGAATGCATTGGTCATGTAGGAGTTATTAATTATTGTGTCAAGCGGTGAAAGTCTTCACCTGCAGCAGCAGACTGAAAGTCATTTTTTAAAACAGCCTGTTTCTAAGAACTGGGCTGAATTCAGTGGCCCGAGTGAGTCACTGAAACAAAGACAAAGCCTTGTACATAAAGCGGGAACACCACAGTGAAGAAAAACACCACAGCAAACTTTCATTTTATGGTTTCTTTAGAACTGCATGTGAGGTTGCCTCTTACAATGAGTCAGAAGCAAAAACCTAAACTTTCATGTCCAACCACATTGTTGCCTCTGAAGTTCTAAGTGCTTCGATGCAGGTCCTTGTACGCCCGACGACAAAATCTGTGCTTCTGTATCAAAGACAGCGTCTGTGTTTTGATATCACTGGAAAAGCGAGGACGAAAGTGGCATGATGGAGGGATGATGTTATGGATGAAGTAACACACGGTGGTAAAGGAGAGAAGGGAGTGATAGTAACAGAGGAGGATGAAGGAGAGATAGGAGCATCTCAGGGGCCCCCCTGCTGTGTTGGGTAAACACAGTGCCTGTCTGTATCCATGGAGACAAACCCTGAGTGGAATGAGACGGAGAGGAGTGGGGCGAGGTGGGGGCGGACAACACTGAAAAACAAGGTCATAGCGCTTTCCTTTCTCTCCTTCCGTTCCGCCACTTGGCATCAACAAAGGGATGTTATGTAACAGCTATTTATACTCGCGCTCTCTTTCCCTCTCACCCTCCCTCTCATGTCAGGCAGCACCACATCCAAACCAAAAGCAGCTCTGCTCTCCTCCAAACCCTTTTCCTCCTTTCCTTTGCCTCTTCCTTCTCTTGTTATTCTTCCACCTGAAAGACTGAGTTTGTCTACTGCATTGTTTTTGCTTTTGCAATACTGGTTAAACGCACCTGCAGAGTTTTGGAGGGAAACAGAACAGCATGCCACGCGGTTACACACCAGATGGCTGAAGACTGAAATGTCACAAGTCACCATGTCACAACGCGGTTTACAGCTGCTTGAACTGTCTCATAGCTGGCATGTGACAGACATAAAGAGGAGCGGTGAAGAGCCGACAAGTCTAGAAAGCACTAAAATGCCCCGACTGTAAAATATCCAATACTTCCAAGAACATCTGTGCATTAGCTTTGCATGACAGCAGTGTGTGTAAATGAGTGACTGTGCATGCAATCTCAACTTATTCTGTGTGGTATATTTCTGTCCTTTATGTAGGTCATGAGTAAATAGTTAACTGAGTTACATGAGAACGGGATATCCAAGATTCGACAGGTGCTCGGCATGTCAGATGAAAACACAGACAAAAACCAACTCCTATTATCCCTGGAGAGCTTTCTTGAAGAGAACAAACGTAGACATTTTTCTCTCACGGTGGCACGGAAAAGGTATGCTTGTTCTGTGAGCTCCACGCTGCTAGCGAAACGTACCTCACACTTCTGTTTTACTTTTAGGATTTTTTAGGAAATTATCCAGTAGCTCAAAGAACACAAATATTTGTACTATGTGGCACATTTCTAGCACTGCATACAAAGTAGTTCCCCCTAAAAGAAACCTCCCTTTTCAGAGCAAACTTAAGAATGCAAGGGGGTGAGAGGAGATCCAGTTTCCCTTCAATCCCCTCTGTGTTACCCTGTTCCCCCGCCCTCTCTCCCCACTGCCCCAGTTCCGGGGGCCCAGCATGACCCAGTTTGGGCCGGCAGGAGAGCGCGAGGGAGCGAGAGAGAGGCTGGAATGTTTTGAAGGCTGAGACATTCCTCATTGTTCATTCACACAGGCCTTATGTAACGCAGATGGATCACGTGACGCAGCTCTGCAGCAGCCCGTGGGAAGCCAAAGCATTATCTCCGCCACAGTGGCTTCCTCGCTCTAAATCTGATTATGCAAGCCCCGTGCTTACACAACAGCACACAGACGGACAGACAGATAGAAAGACGGGGAGATGAACGGACAGAGCAACAGACAGGGAGACATGAAAAACAGAGACTGATTGAGATGGAGGGGTTAGTTAGTGGTGGTTAGTTAGTGGTTCAGGTTAAAGCAAATAGGGGGAGAACATTTACATCGCCTAATGCACACGTCAACCCAAAGTGAGAGAATCATGAACATTTTATCATGTACTAATCTACAAACTACTGATGTGATTAGCAGCTGGCCTGGCCTTTTAACGAAATGATATGTGCTAGATAGGAGGGTGGTAACGTATATGTACAACTATGATGGCCCACTGACCCACATACAGCAGATCCTCCTGTAATGAAAACCATGCATGGGACATTGTGTTCTTTTCACTAACCACATTGTAGGAGATTATCTACAGATGCACTACGGCTTAGTCTTTCCATAGATAACAGTCCATGAACTTAAACGCAGCAGATCAGCAGTAATAGGTGAAATAGGTAAGTCTGTCACACATGTATTGTATATATGTATTAATTTACAATAATATTTAATTCAGACATGGATGGCCCTCCAGTTTTCACTTTTGAGATTTGAGGATTAACTGACCTGGATGGTGGTGTTTCCACCTTCCAGCAACGCGATCGCCAGGAGGATGCTCTCTTGGAAGACTCGGTCACTCGTGGTGTTCATGATGAGGTCAATGACCAGGTCAGAGGCTCCCTCTTTGTCCAGGTGACACTGCACCTCAGCTAGGCTCATTTCCCCACGACTCAGGCCCCCAGGACTCCCTAATGCTGCAACACAGAGACAATAAGACCAGTCAGATCTGACTCACATGTATCAGCCTCTAACATTCATTCAGGTTATACAGCAAATCTAATCAAATATAGTTCCATAAGTAAAATCCTGTGTATTTAGGAGCTAAAATTGTAATTTACAATTACTTATCAAAGAAATTAGCCAAACTAGAATTACTGCCTGGCGTTTGTATGCCTTCGGCAACCAGTTTGAAGTTTACATCCATGTCGGTTAAAAATGTCTGTCTGGTCCATGCTTGTAAAACACAATATCTCAGGAACAGCTGGAGGGAATTTCTTCAAATTTGGCACAAATGTCCACTTACACTCAATGATGAACTGATTAGAAGTTGTGGTCAAAGGTCACTGTGACCTCACAAAACATATTTTTGCCTATAACTCAAGAATTCATTCTCTGATTATGACAATTTAACACAGAAGTCTAACAGGATAAAACCATGACATTGTGGACAGACATGGATGTAAACTGCAACCTGACTTGGTGATGGAGGTGTACAACCAAGAGATGGTGGATCAGTTGGTCTTACATTGGTTTACAGTAGTTGTTAGCATCTTACTTTATAATATCTGCCAATGCAGAAGCCTGATATATTTTGTATTCATCTACATATTTCATAATTGTTTTCACATCTTAAACTGCTCTTTGAACTTTTATGAAAAAGAACTATATCATTGTGTAATCAAAAATCCATCCATCCATCCATCCATCCATCCATCCATCATCAACCGCTTATCCCGTTAGGGGTCGTGGGGGGGCTGGAGCCGATCCCAGCTGGTATTGGGCGAAGGCGGGGTTCACCCTGGACAGGTCGCCAGTCCATGGCAGGGCACATAGAGACAGACAACCATTCACGCTCACATCCACACCTACGGGCAATTTAGAGTCATCAATTAACCTAAACAGCATGTCTTTGGACTGTGGGAGGAAGCCGGAGTACCCGGAGAAAACCCACGCTTACACGGGGAGAACATGCAAACTCCACACAGAAGAGTCCCAAGCCGGAATCGAACCTGCGACCCTCTTGCTGTGAGGCGACAGCGCTAACCACTGCACCACTGTGCAGCCCGTAATCAAAAATGTCTTGAATAATTATTTTTGTATATTTAGTTTATTTTTTTATATTTGATACATTAAACCGCAAAACTTGATGATATTGAGATATGTAATATTACACACAGAAACCTATTAAAGGATGAAAATTATATGATTCAATAAGTTGCTCAGCCGCTGGGCTGTGTTCGGCTTATGGCTTGACTGTTTTCAGCGTCATGCCATGTCACAAACTTTCTTGTTTTACTGCTGAACAATACACTACAAGATGTTTATGAAAACATCTGGAGAAAAATAAGCATTACAGTAACAGAATATTGATTCATATTGAATCAGTGCTGCCTAGCTTGACGGCTGCCCAGAGACTGCTCGGCTCTGATAGATTGATTTCCTTCGGGTGCGACAGGATCTTGCAAATGCCATTAGGAGCACTATTAGGACACCTTATTTTTCACACATTATCCCTCTCATGCACTACTGTCAGGATACAGTTTAGTTTTTTTAAATTTTTTTTTAACTAGTGTACTTTTAGAAAAATACATTTTTTATCAAATGTGCTCAAAGTTACCGTCTGCAGCTTGAAAACAGGTCACCACTGTGATTTCTAACTCCTGTAATACTAAGCCTGTACTACTAACCAGTGTAACTGTACAGTTGTGTAATTCATTGTACATGACTTAGCCAGCACATTTCCCCCCCGAGGCCCCTGAGGCCTCAGAGTGTATAAGGAATTCTCAGCCTGGCTCTTGTTTCTGCAACAGGTGCACAGGCTGTTTTCACGGGAAGTCGCGGCCTGTCACCTAGCAACAGTGGAAAGTGGGCCGGGGGGGGGGGGGGGTACTTCCTGTGGTCTGGAAGTTTGCCAACGTCTTGGTGCACATGGGAGAGATGGTGAACCGGGAACCAGGGTGATTTTCTCTGTGTCTTTGAGTTCATTTCAAAATACATTCCTCACAATGGTATAACATGCATACATTATGGTGTGACACCCCTGTTACACTGAATGTGCAAACACTGGCTTTGGTGCCACACCAGACAACAAACCGTCCTGGTTACTAGGTCAATATGGCAGCACTGAATTTATATGAAAAACACTCGCAGCTCATACCATTGGCACCAATATGTCCTCCAAAATCTACAGGCTGATTAAATGTTACATCACACATGTTACATATCAGAAGCAATAACTCAAACAGAAGGAAAAGCACTGCAGAGAGATTCAGTATTCAGTATTTTGACTACAGATATAGTAACACAATGACCACATTATCAGGTAGTGATAAGAGTGTTGTGCTGTGCGTGCTCAAAGGGCAGCTCACTGCACAACTCTGGAGCTGATAACCGGCTCAGGGCCAGACAGATAGAGTCCCATCCTTATATAACATTATTGAGAGAACCTTGCTTTACTATGACTTCAGGGGCAGAAAACATTTTTGGCTAACCAAAAGAAAAAAGGCTTATCTAGACTTTGCCCCCCTGATAGTAATTGTATCCATTACCAGCTGCAAAGTCATGCCTCTCTTTGGCAGAGGCTTTTGGTTAATGCTTCACAGAAATATCAGCTCAATTTAGAAATGTTGAAATCAGTGTTTTCGTTGCCTCATGTGCGCTAACTGAACTACACCTGCTGCTGTAAGAAATGAACAAACTTCTGTGTTTGGTGTTGAAGAACAAGCGGCTGTCCCACCTGATTGGTTTTTGCCGGGTCCTACTGGACTGAGGGGGCCATTGCTAAATGATGTCAGGCTGTCTCTCCGTCCGCCACTTCGATAAAAGTTGCCATAGTAACGGTTCACCAGAATCTGTCTCAGCGCTTCCCCCTACAAGAGGGAAAGAAAGGGAAGGATGTAATGATGTGATGTCAGCAACAGAGAGGGGAGATGTTGTATAACAGGGACAACAAGCATCATCAATGATATATTGTGCATCTTAGCTGGACATTAAGACAACAAAACACACCCACTGAGCTCAGAACATGGTTATAGCCATGATGTGTTATGGAGACACTAATTTTCATTTTAAATATTGAATTTAAAGTAGTTTCTATGCAAGAAAAACTTGCAGACATAACCTAAAGTTGATGTCATTCTCCACCCACGCAACCAACACTGTTAACGTTTATCAGCAGCAGCAGCCGTGACCCCGTGTTGTGACAATGTGAGGTCCTGGCGTTCACTTAGACAGACTTGGGGCCAGCCCTCCCACACTGTGACTCATCCACCGTTGAGCAGTCAGCAGCACGACTCTGCCGTCGTTATGGCAACAGCAGCCCATAGCTACCTGACAGACCTCCCGTGGGACAAAGTGAAGGAAATGAAAGAAAGGGTTTTTTTTGTGTTTTCATGCGTGATTATGTGCAAATCGTTGTCAGCTGTGGGTGGTCCATGATAGACGACAGCGGCCTTATGTAAGCTCTGCTTCCATAGTTGCTCTGGAGGTCAAGATTAGTTTACGTAGGAGGTGTGAAGAGCAATATTCTCATCTTTTATTGGCAGGTGGCTTGTAAACTGTATGTATTGTGTGTAGCAACATGGTATCACTGGAGATACGGCTCTCATACATAATTCAATTTACTAAAACTATGAAACCAGAAAATAGAATTTTAATTATGTTGCCTTCGTTAACTTGTTGGAAAAGTTGATAAGTAAGAAAATACATTTTAGACCTGGCAAATCCTATCCTCCTGAAACAGATGACTGTGTAATATGATGAGGACTTATTTGACTGGATCATTCAATCAAAAGCTTAACAGTCATCGAATATACCTGCTTGCTAAGTATGTTCTTCTCTAGGAGATGATAATTATGTATTGATGAACTCCAGTCGATATTGTTATTCTGGAATATCAATATTAGAGCATGCATCTTAAATGGAAACACCTGAGGCTCTGTAACGTCCCTGCATTGCCATAAACACCATTAGAGAAAGGAAGCAGAAGGAAATACGGTGTGAATGCTATTAAAACTGTTTTCTTGCTTCCTTCAGATAAACATTAGTTAGCTGTGACTGGGTGGTTAGGTGTTACTTAAAGCAGAGAGGGGGGTGATCAGAAACACAAAAAGCAGGAAAAAAAGGTCATTTTTCACTCAAGATGTATGACTGCTGTATGTCTAAAAAGTGATATCTCACTCTGAATATCAAAGTATTGATGCTTTGAGTGAAGCAGCCATGCTGTTGCAGATACCTACCCTCTTCTGGTCCTCCAACAGCTTCTCAGGCTGGTTCTGATCCAGCTGTTGCCAGTGAGGAGCACAGTAGTCCAACGAATACAAACACAGGGTTAGTATTCATGCAGGCAATTAATAACCACAGAGTGCACCTAATCAACTGTTTTTAGTGGCCATGCAAAGGTTTGCTCGGTGTGATTTGCCATGCATCTACCGCTATGTTAGAAACCGAGGAAGCAATATGGCTGAGGAGGGGTTAGAGAGCTGAGGCAGGAGATGTGTACAATGTTGACTATTATGTTAAAAGACATGTCCAGAGTGATTTGATCTTTTGTTAATTTTCCAAATTCCCTTGACGTCATTGGTTTTTATCACCTTATGATACATTGGCTTTTTTCCTTCATTTAGCTCATTTTCAGTTTTCAAGTTGCTGTCTTAGAGTGAGTTAGACATTTTAGGAAATATATCTATCTGTGGTCTTGCTGAGAGTTAGCTGAAATCAATACCACTCTCATGTCTGTAAAGTAAATATGAAGCTGTAGCTACAACAACAGCAGTAGCAGCCAGTTAGCTTAGCAAAAAGACCAGAAATTGGGGGAAACCATTAGCCTGGCTCTGCCTTAAGAAAAAAAAAAACCTTCCTACTTAACATGTCATCTCTTGTTTCCTTAATCCTAACAAAAATGAAAATGTGTTCAACACTGGAGGCGGGGGCCTATTCATTCCCATAAAAGTTACTTAGTTGCACATGACGCAAAAAAGTGCAGATCCCAGCCTTCGGCCCAGCCATTCAGGTGATCAAAAGGGAGATAATTCTGGATTTGGCTATTAATGCATTTTACAACTTTACAATGTGTTCATACTGGGAAGCCGATTTACCTCAAAAAGATTACCCGCTGATTTTCAGACGTACAGTAGCTTTCCCAATGCAAGTCTATGACAAAAAGTCTTTTTGGGCCCAATGGCATCATGTGATGGATACGGAAGTTGTTGTATCACCGTTTGGCCACTATGTAAATTTGCTTCAAAGCCCAGCGCTCTTCCCGGGGGATTGGGCTGGGCGCAGTGACTCCAGGAAGTCAAGAAAGAGAATAAGCCTATTCGCCAAAACTATTTATATTTAAGGTAAACAGTCACTTAAAGTTATGGATGAGTAAACACCAGGTGATAGGTTGAGCCACGTTCTGAATAGGCTAAAGCGCACAATGATCAAACTGTTTTCTAATTTCCTTAATGGTTCACATGGACAATGGAAACTCAGGTTAGACACCATTTTGCAGTATCTAAATTCAATCCCTCCATCTACAGTATTCACCAATGGGAAAAGGAAACTAGTAAAAGGCAATGTTCCACATAATTTGTTATGTAAAAGGACACACTAGGAGGGCCTGGCGAGAGGAGCGGATTGGCGAGGGGCGATGGGGTTAGAGTTACATAATCACTGAGAAAGGAACCAGGTCACTAAACCAGTGACACAGAGCTGCTTACAGTGGCCATCTGTCACTAAAACACAGAGAGAAGGAGGAAAGATGGAGACGGTGAGAGAGAGAATAACAAACACACTAAGATTAACACACTTTGACAGTTGAACTAGTCCCTTTCTGTCAGTCAGGGTCAACAGCATGATGCACAGTACAGTATGCAGCATTTTCAGAGGGTGTTTACCTTTGGTATGTAGCGTTGCTTCTGTGTGCACCAAATATGGTAAGTTACCAGAGTTTATCTGCATAATGTCATGACTCTGGTGTGTACTTGAGCCATGTCAAGCGGACTCGAGTCACACATCTGATGTCTTTTGATAAACCTGAGAAAAAAATCCCTTTCAAGTTAGCCTTTTCACTCCACCTGGCATGCTAACCTCCACTAGACCAAATAATAAAAATGATGCTAATGGGTGTTGGGTGAGGCCGATGCACAGAAAGGAAGCATAAGCCTCACCTTAACTGGTGTCTACAAGTACCTCTCACTCAAACAACTGACAACCATGCTGAATATGGTGCCTTCAAAATAAACATGCTGTTATGAGAGTTGGAGGCCTCAAACCATGCTAATCCGTAAACTACAGATGGGTGATCAAATCAAGACAGCGAATACCACAGCTTCTTTAAACAGTACAAGCTCTTGTATACTCTTCACCTGGCTTATGCAGCAAGGCTTACCCTGGATCAAATATTATTATTATTATTATACTAACAAAAGACATCTATGCAGAATTCCTTGCACAAAAACAACGGCCTGCACAGCGCCCAGCCTGACTCAGAGCATCTTGAAAAGTGTGGTGAGAGAGAGTCAGAATGTGACAGTGACAGACATGGACACGGTGTGACATAGAAAGGGGAAACAGAGTGTACTCGCATAACTGCTTTGATTAAAAACTACACTATTATGTTGATCATTGACCTGTTTTTAATATCATACATGTTTTATTACTATTACTCGTAATTAGGGCAGTCAGTCGATTAAAATATTTACTCACGATTAATCGCAAATTCATTGCATATTTTTATTGGTTCAAAATGTACCTTAAAGGGAGATTTGTCAAGTATTCAATACTATTATCAACATGGGAGTGGGAAAATATATGTTTGCTTTATGCACATGTATGTATATATTTATTATTGGAAATCAGTAACAAAAAAAAAATGACAAAATTTGTCCAGAAACCCTCACAGGTACTGCATTTAACATAAAAAATATTCTCAAATTATAATACAGAATACTCAAGCCAGCTGTCAGTGTGTCAGTGTGCTGACTTGGCTAGGACTTTCTCCAAACTGTATGTGATTATCATAAAGTGGGCATGTCTGTAAAGGGGAGACTCGTGGGTACCCAGAGAACCCATTTACATTCACATATCTTGAGGTCAGAGGTCAAGGGAGTCCTTTGAAAATGGTCATGACAGTTTTTTCCTTGCCAAAATTTAGCGTATGTTTGGAACGTTATTTAACCTCCTTCCCAACCAGTTAGTATGACCATTGGTACCAATGGATTCCTTACATTGTCTAGTTTCATATGAAGCCACTATCTTCACTCTAGTTTTAAAACTGAACCCGCTACTGCTGAAAAATCATAAATTGTGTGAATGCATTAAAGAAATTAGTGGCATTAAACAAATTTGCATTAACACGTTAACTTTAATATGTCCAATAATTCCAGTACTTTGCTGAGCAAAACTCAAAGTTTATGACTTGTACTCGGCTTTGTCTTGAAATGTTGGCTTGACAAAATATCCAAGTCATGTCTCAACGATTGAGTTGATCCCGCTTAAAGACAACGCAGTGGGGCAGAGTTCAGCAGCAGTTCAGGGGGCCATACACTGGAGCAGCAACATCTTATAAGTCTGTGGACTCGGCCTCGCTGTCACCACATCAAACCACAAAGCAACATGCTGATCAGAGTAGATATGTGCAGCTAATCGTCCCCGGTCTGACCATAGACACCACAGGGTAACCCCTCACAGCTGCCACATCCGTCCCTGCTACAGAGCATTCTACCAAACTGGAAACTCCCCGGGGCAAACCCCTGATCAGTCTAACACCTCTCAGTCTGACAATATGTGCAAAACATACACACACACACACACACATAGACAAAGAGTGAATTCTGCTTTATGTTCAGGTGCTTTTTCTTAAAGTGCGTAAATAAACAAGTCTTTGCAGGCTGAGACTGAGTCATGTTTAAACCATCGGCGAATGACATGAATGCTGGGGTTTACCACCCGGCTGCTTGTTATGTGCAGACAGAAAAGCAGACCAAATTAAAAAAGACTGAGCTCTGTCATTTTCATTGTAACTGACCTACATCTATACCAGCGCAATAAAATGAATTTCTGTTCTGACCAGAGTGGGCAAAGCACCGCTGTGAGTGTGGGAGGAAATGTGTCGAGCGGATAAAAAAATCCAGATGCAGTCTTAAAATCTAAAAGTCGAAGTGGAGAATTTTCTTCTAAATCCGTCCACTGACGGGCTTGCCAAGGGACGAGGCAGAAATTGATGAAACATGACTTACTCCCAACATGGAGAGCTTGCATAACTGCTTTGACTAGACCACACACACATGAGGCCAGGTGAAGAGGAGAACCAGCGCTGTGTATCGTGAACTCTCCTCTTACATAACTCTGACAGCCAAAGAGCAACGAATATAGCTGATAATCACCTCCCTGACATTTAGCAACGCTGTGGTATGGACACATTGGGGAGGTCAAGAATACATCTCATGCTATCTCCATTTCAAATAAATGCCCTGATAATAACTTATAATGCAGAGTACTACTATATAAGCCTACTTTACGGTGTAGGTGACCTATATAAGATGTTTCCTGTTAAACAAGCTTACACATTCACTCTGTCCCTCTTCAATCATATGCTGTTCTGCTTTACTCAAAGGGAGACAAGAGCCAACTACGCACTTTCATATCACACCTACACAAACACTTACAGCCAATAAGTTTACACAGCGTGGGTGTGTGTTTGCATCCATGTGAGAAAGGTGTGTGAGTGGAAGGGGAGTAGTGGGAGTAGTTGAGGAATTGTGTCACAATGATTTAACACGGCCAAAAGGGAAAAAGAGGAGAATATGAAGATTGGCACAACTGCGACTCTTACATCAGAGTTGCCTTTCTTGTGTAGACAGGTGGAGATACAACATTTAACAGGTGTGTGTTGGGATCATCTCTCTCTCTCTCTCTCTCTCTCACACACTCTCCCCACCTCCATCTCTGCAACACGCATTTATACACACAGGTGCACGCATAGACATGCACACACAGTGTGGGTAAACAGCTCCTCCACACTTTTATTGGCAATTACTGCTGAAGGTCACACATCAGCAGAGGGGCTGAGTTCCAGGAAAAAAAAAAAAGCCTGGTTCTTATGTAACCTCAGCCCAGAGTTGGCAGGGGCCCAGGAATCGTGCAGCTCTCAGGCAAGGAAAACTAGGACACAGCCTCAATGACTGCCACAGCCCCTCACATTCATTAATACAAGCACACATACAGGGCACGCACAGTCACAGTGCCCCCTATTGGCACCTAAAGGAGATGCAGGGGAAACACCCTTCACAAAGCTAAACATCGACAAGAATTAAGGAAATGATAAGGCTTTTATGGCTTTACTATCTTCACCTTCCTTTTTATAAAACCAGACTCAGACAGTTTTACCTGAAACAGGCATAGGGCAATATGAAAATTTCATGTCATGATTACGCTGTCAAAAATGATTGTGATTCACGATATTATCCTGATAAATGTCAAAATATGCTTAAAACACACTGGAATCACTTCACCTTACATTTTGTTAAAAAACAACACTTTTATTGCATCACAGCTGGGACAAATCTTTTTTTTTAGAGCATCAAATTCAATCTTAAATAATTTAATCATATATCATAAGGCCTCCCTGCATAAATAAAGGATAAATACATTTAAAATAACAGCAACATTGTGCGAGTCTGTACTTACTGCTACTTTGTATTTTAATTAGGGTTGTCTATTCATTTGAACGCCACTAATTTGCATTATGCATATTGCAATTTTCAGGTTGTAGCAGACTCAGTTTTAAAACAGAGTGGAGGGAATCCATTGGTACCAACGATGTCATATTAGCTTGTCACTAAGGCTAAATAACCTTTAAAATTACGCTAAATTTTGGTGAGGAAAAACTGAAACGGACATTTTCAAAGGGGTCTCTTGACCTCAAGATATGTGAATGAAAATAGTTTCTGTGGGTACCTACAAGTCTCCCCTTTACAGACCTGCCCACTTTATGATAATCACATGCAATTTGAGGCAAGTCATAGTCAAGTCAGCACACCGACACACTGACAGCTGTTGTTGCCTGTTGGGCTGCAGTTTGCCATGTTATGATTTGAGCATATTTTTATGCTAAATGCAGTACCTGTGAGGGTTTCTGAACAATATTTGTTACTGTTATGTATTGTTGATTGACTGACAATTATAAATGTATACCTACATTTGCATAAAGCAGCATATTTGTCCACTCCCATGTTGATAAGAGTATTAAATACTTGACATATCTCCCTTTAATGTACATTTTGAACAGATAAAATGGTCAATTAATGATAATTAATCATGATTATTAAATGATTGGCAGCCCTAAGCTTAAGTTTTTAATTCCTATTTAAAAAAAAAAAAAACAGGCTACATTGTCACCTGTTTACCACGATAGCAAGCTAGACGGCTTTTCATGTCACTAATGTGACAATATTCAAAATTATCTCAATAATGTAAATTCACCAAAATCAACTTATTGAGTGCTTTTTTAATCATGATCTGCAATAAAATCCTATATTGTCACATTCCTACCCTGAAATATTGGGAACATATATGGAATATCCCACCTATATATCATTGGGAGCTTGCTATCATTTTAAAGTTTTAGTTCATTTTATATCACTCATTTCTAATTGTGTGTGTGTCTATTTTTATTTCTAATGGCTATGTACACCTATAGCTCTCTTTTCACATCTGTTATATGTGTATAAAATAAAATGTAACATCAGTATCAAAGTGGAATTAATGTTCAAATATACAGTATTATGTCCCAGTATGACTTTACTTGATGTGGTGCTTACATTGGCAAAAAGTGGGGCATGTAAATGCAGCACTGGCAGTTTGCCGGGACAGCAAGTGACTCACCTTGAAACTTGGAATAACAGCTCTGTTCAGCCACAGCACTCATCTCCATATTTCTCTCTCTCTTTCTCTCTCTCTCTCCACCTCTTCCTCACCATTTTCAGTTGATCTACACACCGGTTTATGGCAGGAATCAGTTGACTACAATCTGTTACCAGCTGTGCCCAGAGCCTCCACTACCTACAGCACACAGCCACAGCAGCTGCTACAGCGCCGTTATAGCGCAACTACTAGGGCTGCACAGACATGACAGATAGCAGCTAAAGGAAACAAGAGCATGAGTAGAAGAAAAGAGAGACAACCTTAGGCATATCCATCTCATCATCAAAGGCCCTGAGCTGAAAAAGAGCAGAGGGTGTAAGGGGTTAGATAACAACACACAGGAAGGAGGAAGCTACAGCAGAGGTCAATGATACAGCATGACATGGAAATTACGTGAGTTAAGACTGAGGAGATACTTCAGCAGCACAGGAGAAATTTATGAATGGATAGGGCTGGGTGATAAGTCAATAAGATAATATGTCATCTTTCAATGGAATCGTATCATGATTAAATCATATATTGAGATATCATGACACAATTATGTCATCTCCACTGATAAACAAGCACATACTAACTCAAATTTCTCAGAAAATCTGACTTGATAAGTATTCTGCTCATGGGAATATCCCAGTGTAGTTACATCAAACTACTGTCTTACTCTGATAATTAATAACTAATTTTACTTGAAACTGTTACAGTATGTCTGTTTTGCGCTAAAGGAGAATATAAGAATCGGCTTTACCATGTGGTTATTTCACACATTTATATTGAATTACCAGAAAACATGCCATATTGTGATATATATATATATTTTATCGAGATATGAAATGACCTATACAGTGCTGCAGGAATGTGTTCTAAAACCCAGAAATGAGTTAGCATTTTTACACTTCCTGTTCCCTCATCTTAAAGTCAACAGGTTTTTTGAACAGGTTTTTAGTTAGATGCCAGAAATAAGATGTGTGGTTAACACAGGCTTAAGAGGTTTTAACATTTTGTTCTGCAACATAAAATACATATGTAAATATCCCACTTGCGAATTTTAAAAAATGTGGCTGCTAACAATTGGCTAAATGAGACTACTAACCATCACCACGCCGACTAGTCAGCCTTTACAGTCTTGTTGTGTATACTCGCGTCCATCCGACTGCGCTGTAGTTTATTGGCTAACGTTAGATTTTTACTTCTGCCAATTGCATTCACTCTAAACATCATAAAAGTGGTGTTCATTTTAGAGATTATCTTGCCAAACAAAACATGTAAGTATCATAAACATTTGTTTGCCACAGAGCTTATTTTCTGCAATAATACAAAACTCAATGGAAAAATCCCACTGGCTTTTTGTCAAGGGAACCCGTGTGATGCTAACTTCCCGGTTGGCATGAAAAAAATGTCATCCCTGCAGCACTCTACTGAGATGGAAGAATTTGGTCATATCGCCCAGCCCTATGAATGATTATTAGCAACAGTGAGCAGAATTAGTGCAGTGTTATACAGTGGTGAATGTGGCTGAAAAGCATCTCTGAGTAAGTCCTGCCTTACTGACTGTAGACGTGACTGTGACAGGAGGAACAAGCCAAATCCCTTCATAATAAGGGCACTGATTGTGTCTATAATGCAATGATGCTGCAAAACTATATACAACTACACCTACTACACTTTTGTGTGAAGAATCTTTGATCTGTTGTGTTTCTTTTATTTATAGTTCCTGCAAAAGTCTCTGAATAGAAATCCTACATGTGTACGCACCACCATCAAAATCCATTTGGAAAAAATGCTTTTAATATATTTTCTACAACTGTATTTATGCATCATATACAGCGCAATATACTGTAGAGTATGCACAGTCATACCGTGCACATGAAGTACATAGCCCCAGCAGGTCTGTGCTTGGCAGCTTCTCCTACCTTCTCTCCATAACCTCGGTCTTTTGTCATCATCTCTCGCAGCGTTTGCAGAACTTTGATGCACAGTCTCTCTTCATTTTCCTCCAGCAGCTGCTTGGTATGTTTGATCAGCCTGCACAAGAACATTAGCTCATAAGTCTCATTTATAATGGATACACTTAAGCTAAATATGTCTATTATTGGCATATTTGATTAAGAAGATATTTTCAGTGCTTACTTGCATATAAAACCTCCACTCTCACACTTCTTGCGTGAGTCTGTGTTTTCAGGGAAGAGCAGCTCAGGCCGATGCAGCACGTCCACCAGAACAGATAACTCGGCCTGGACCAACGGGCGCAGACGGTCCTCAAGAGCTGAAACAATGTCCTACAGGCCAGACAAAGACACATTCTTAGTGCTTGAATGATTTAACACATACACAAGCAAGCACAAAAGCTAACAAATACTGTACCTGTAGCCTCTCAATGATGTTCCTATAGTCCCGTGAGGCGGTCACCACAGAGTCTCTGCGGGCAGCATTGCGAGCAGAAAGTCTCCAGCTCATAGCTGTCTTCTGGACAATGTTGTTGGATTTCACAAACAGGTTGTTCACCTGGTTGTCCAGGTCCACAGGGATGGCTATTGCTCTCCCTTTGGCTGGCAGGCACACACACAGACAAAACTCAATTGTAAATGCAATAACAAAGCATTTATTAACATTAGGGCCTAAGGAACCTAAGGAATCCATCGGTACAACCATGTCATACTAGCTTGTTCTGAAGAAGGTTAAGCAACGCTTCAAACGTACGCTAAATTTTGGTGAGGAAAAACTGTCATGGCCATTTTCAAAGTCCCTTGACCTCTGACCTCAAGATATGTGAAGGAAAATGGGTTCTCTGGGTACCCACCAGTCTCCCCTTTATAGACATGCCCACTTTATGATAATCACATGCAGTATGGGTCAAGTCATAGTCAAGTCAGCACATTGACACACTGACAGCTGTTGTTGCCTGTTAGGCTGCAGTTTGCCATGTTATGATTTGACCATATATTTTTTTTATGCTAAACACAGTATCTGTGAGGGTTTGTGGACACTATTTTTCATTGTTTTGTGTTGTTAATTAATTTCCAATAATACATACATACCTGCATTTGCATAAAGCAGCATATTTGCCCACTTCCATGTTGATAAGAGCATTAAATACTTGATAAATCTCCCTTTAAGGTACATTTGAACAGATAAAAAATGTAATTAATTTGCGTGATTAATCTCATGATTGTCCATGATTAATCAGGATTAAATATTTTAATTGATTGACAGCCCTTGTTAAAATAGAAACTGTTAAACTAATGGTACATCTGTAAATGATAGACTGATGTAGACTTTAAATGTAAGTGCTTGTGAGACAGACACTGGTGGAGCGTTGAGAAGGATCTTGGTCTTACCAACATCAGACAGCACCTTGATACAGTTCTCAACAAAGCCCTTCTGGACTGGGACCAGCCAGTTACAATGGTAGACCCTGAACACTGCCTGCAACAGCTGCACAAAGACCGGCTGCCTGGTCTGAGGAGATGATGCAAGAAAAAAAGCAGAAAGGCTGATTATTAAATTTATCTAACTGGAATTTCACACACACAGTTTCCCCATAATATTAAGTTCACATACAACTGTACCACATAACCAATGTATGTTTTGAGGGAAACTGTCTTCTGGAGTGTGGTCACAGTTTTAAAGAGTTTTAAATGTCTGATTAACGTTGTCAATTTAAACAAAATAAACACAACAAAACTACATAGTTAAATTCAGGAAACAACTACTGGGTTAGGTTTAGTAAAAAAAAAAAACAACAAATATAATTGGCCTCAAAATTATTTAAAAACAAAACTAAATTTTAACACCACTCGCTGCAGTATTTGTGATACGCAGAAGACCAACGTAATCCACAACAAAATACATTTCCTTCCAAGCATAACTGAGAATGCAATTTAGTTGTATGGGAATGTAATTTTTTAGGAGACAGGGCTGCACTCACACACCTCCCAACACAGTGATGTAGCTTAGCCAGCACCAGTGGCTTTAACAGGAGATCTATCAGTCCCTGAGCAGACATTCACCCAACCCTCGCCCAGTCAAAATCAGGCCCCCCTAACAATACCCGCACATTCATAAATAACAAGGTAAACATTTTCTCTTATACCCAACAAGAATCTGAAACACCAAACATGTGTTTTCCCAACTGAATTTAACAAATACCTGAAATATTTTCCCCAACAGAGAGGCCTGCAGCAGAGGATACAAGCAGTGAAGATAATGAAACATCCCGGATGCATCAAAAACATACTTACAAATACATTTCAGAGACAAAGTGTGATTGTCCAAAAATGTTTCTCTTGTGACTGCATCAGAGCTGACCAAAAGGATTATTATTTGACTAGTCATAAAGTTCTTAACATAATAGCAATAAAACATTTTTGTCAATAAAAAGACTATTTCTATGAATCTATGACAGTTTGCTTATATGGTAAAGAGGGGAACTTATACATAGGAAAAGATTAATCAGCACAACAGGATGCCAAGAACCACAGTCAGGTCTAACGGGTCTTAATTTTGTCCGATTAGCTCTGCAGGAACATGACTCTGATTAACACAAATGAATGAATGGGAGGAGAAGGGGAACAATCGATCTCCTTCACCACTCATAATGATGTTAATCAGAAAAAAACAATTCTGAGAAACTCCACAGAAACACCGATTTGACCACTTAATATAAAAACCACTAGTGTTCTAATCTAAGTCAGGCTACTTGGTTAAAACGACATGGGGTACCAAATAAATTTTCCATCTGTACTTACATTCTTTCTGACGGACACCTAGAGCATGACACGGTGCACATTAATAGTCTGGAGATTAGCAGCTATTTACATGTAGATTACAGCTTAGTCATAGCGTTACAGGCCTTTAAAAGTATATTCTGAGAAAGATGACCTTTTAACAAGAGAGTGCACGGGACATTTCAGACATACGATATGAGTCAGGGATCATGACAGGTCTATGAGGAAAGTTCATAGCAACAGCTTCACATTACATCTGTTTTTGACAACATACATGCACACATACATGCGGTGCAACTCTACATGTGACTGACACATTCCCACAGCTGCTGTCTTCTACTTCATTTAAATAACAGAAAATAACAATAACACCAATTTATCCTTGTCTCGTTCAAAAAATACACAGATGTTTATGACGCTGGATTAATTTTCACATTCACTCGTCACTTGTAATTAGAGCTATCAAAATTAATGCAATAATAATGCGTTAATGTAAATTTATTTTAACGCCACTAATTTCTTTAACACATTACAGCAGCTTGTGATTTTCAGACTGTAGCGAACTCGTTTTTAATTTATTATTTTTTTGGAGCCTTTTTTTTTAATTTTTTTTAATTTAGTGACAGCGACAGTATTGACAGGGGGAGACATGCAGCAAAGGGCCTCAAACAGGATTCAAACCCAGCCCCGTACATGGGGCACCCAGTCTAACAAGTAAAGCTACAACAGCACCCCAGTTTTAAAGCTCGAGTTCAGGTACGGGTATCATATGAAAGTAGAAAATCTGGGGAATCCATCAGTAGCAACCATGTCATACTAGCTTGTTGCTTGACCTCTGACCTCAAGATATGTGAATAAAAATGGGTTCTATGGGTATCCACGAGTCTCCCCTTTACAGACATGCCCTCTTTATGATAATCATATGCAGTTTGGGAGAAGTCATAGTCAAGTCAGCACACTGACACGCTGACAGCTGTTGTTGCCTGTTGGGCTGCAGTTTACCGTGTTATGATTTGAGCATATATATACTAAATGCAGTACTTGTGTGGACAATATTGGTCATTGTTTTCTGTTGTTAATTGATTTCCAATAATAAATATATAAATACATTTGCATAAAGCAAATAAATACTTGACAAATCTCCCTTTAAGTTACATTTTCAAACAGAAAGTTCAAAAAGTGTGATTAATTTGAGATCAATTGTCATTAACTCTTATTACAGTCACGTAATTAATCGCAATTAAGTATTTTAATCGATTGATCGCCATAGTTTAAAGCTACAGTATATGCTTTTAAACTTGCCTGTTTTTTCCTTGCACGGTATTTTGTAACTCTTACAACAGTTGGTGGCCACATACCTGCAGGCTCGTGCTCTGGTCAGAGAAAGGCGAGCTGAAGAAAGTTGTAACGATGCTCATGACCGTCTCCGTCACGTAGCGCTCCAGAATGATGTCTGCATGTTTACGGTCGCTTGTATTGTTGCACACCTGTAAGCAATCCAAACATAACACAACTATTTGTATTTTAACATTCCTCATTTCCTAAGTGAAGTATAAAGTTGCTATAGAGCCTCTTGATGTTCCTTACTCTGCAAATATCAACCAGGAAGTTCTCAAAAAGTTTCCACATGTGGTTTGAGGTGTAGATCTCCTTCATTTCCACCTCGGTGTCCACATAGCAGTGGTTCAGGAAGTTGATATAGGCGATCTTTACCTGAAAGGTTAGGATTAGGGTTATATAACAATAATACTAGTGGAAAAATCATAACAATCCAGTGATGCACAAAACTCCTTAAAGAAACAATACTGCTGAATACATTTTTTCACTGATCATAGTATATGATATATAATAATTAAAAGCATAGGATTTCGATGTATTGAGAATTGTTTTGTATTTAAATAGTGCTTCCAGAGTCTGCTCCATATCTGGCTTATTGTTTATGCATACATTTGCTAACAAATCCTTAGTTCACCTCAGGGATGCAGTCCTCATGGGTTACCACTCGCACTATGTCATCAAGCGGTAACAGGGAGTTACACTTAATCTCCGTGTAGACGTTCTTGCCCTCAGTGCAGACAGCCAAGAGCTCCACTAAGTGTATGTGGTACATCAGAGGACTGTTCTCATCCATGCGGTCCCGCTCAGATCGCATCATCTGGACCAGAGTCTGGAAGGATGCGCGGTCATTATAGAAGACCAGAACGTCTTCGCCAGCATTCACCAGCTGTAGGAAGAAACACTTTTACATCAGGACATCAGGAGACTGTAGCATCATTCAAACATTATAAAAGTGGAAACAAGACATGACCTCTGCCATGACGATGTCCTGGCACTTTTTGATGAATTTGTTCTCTGCTTTGACGATAGTCTGAAGGAACTTGAGGTACTGAACATTGCGGCCGTGCGTTTCGATGCAGTGGACAAAGTGCTGAACCACACGCTCGTTGATCTCACTGCACAGCTGGAAGTTGTTCATGAAGATATGCTGCATGGTGATGGCTTCTAAAATCTGAACAAAAGAAAAAAAAAGATGTTTAAATAGCGACACTGTGGGTATTGACTGTCGGCATGGCACGTTGTCTGGCAGGACTGCTCACCCCTGGGTTGAGGAACAGATTGATGTGCTTGTGCAGCAGGGCTTGGTTCTGCTGGTTTCCTGCACAGAAATTCTGTAGAAACTGGTGGGCTAGCTTCATGATATCCTGCATACGCAAATCTTCTCCCTAGAGGGGAAAATGTCTAATGTGATGATTTGTCCACTTTTAAACGTGCACAAAAAGCATGTCATTAAACATTTCACTTAAAGTGAGATTGATCGCTACCTTCTCATAGGGGATCTGCAGGAGTTCAAGGACGACAGCATGCGCCCCCATGTTCCTCAGTAGCCTCTGCTGCTGTTTCTTGCTCTTCCTACCTGACAGACCTTCTTGGACACAAAGCTTGCTGAGCCGAAGCAGGATCTGATAAAGAAAGAAAGAAAATGTAATGGGGTGAGGTATGTGGAAAAAGGTCTCTAGAGCCACGCAACAACATAAGCAGATAAGACCTTGTTAACCATACATAGAAGTGAAAGCGTTACCTCCTTTACCACCCTGTAGTTGTAACTGCTGGTGCTTTCTGCTTTCTTTGGTTTGTCTGTGCCCCCTGAATCCCCCTACAAGGTACACCACAGGTAATGCATCAGAGAGAAAGGCTTTACTCTTGTAAGGATGCTTCACGGCTACAGGCTTTTCACCATCTGTAAGTGTTCTTTTGATGAACAATATATTGCACCTTTTTATGCTCCGGCTCAGTGGAGAGCCCCTCTCCTGCATCCATGCCCTCATCTGGCCCCTGTCTCTTGTACACCCAGAGCTCAGATTTCTCTACAATAGAGCGCAGCTGGTCCAAGTCTGATTTTATTTGCTTGTAATTTTCTACATCTTGACTGGTGACCAGCAGCTGGACCTGTGAACACATACAGTATTACATACAGTTACAATATAATGTAGAGAGCAGAAACATGGCAAGATGATGCTGATTCCACATTCAAATTTTAAAGTAAAAGCATTTGTTTTTTGTGCATGCATGTGCTAAAACGGTAAAAAAAACAACCAATTTTATGAGTGCTCAAGGCCTGACATATTTCTGCTGGCCAGCCAGAAAGTTAGCTTCGCCTTGGTTTCCTCGACAAAAAGCCAATGGCATATTTCCGTTGGATTTTTGATTATTGCAGAAAATAAGCTCTGCGGCAAACACACATTTATAATGTTTTGTGCAGCAAGATAATCTTCACAACTGAACATCACTTCTATAATTTTTCAAGTGTGAATGCAATCGCCAAACCTAAAAACAAACTACACCACGGTCCCATGAGCGGGAGTTTACACAACAAGGCTGTAAAGGCAGACCAGTTGGCCTGATGATGTTTAGTCATCTTACTGAGCCACTTATTAGCAACCGCCTTTTTTAGACACACAAAAGCTTCAACCTTCACGACTGGGATATATACTGATGTACTTTATGTCAGTACAAAATGTTAAAATCTCTTAATCTTGTGTTAACCACAGACCTTATTTCAGGCATCTAACATCCAGACAAGGGAGCTCAAGTGCTAAAATACTAACTCATTTCCAGGTTTTAGGACTCATTCCTATACCACTCTACAGCTTTGATTGTTAGCTGTATACCTGCTTAAAAGCCTGCAAGACTTCCTGCCTTTGGCTGAAGTGCCTGAAGAGCAGGTGGAGGGCTCTGGACACCAGAGGAGGGTAATCATGCATGGTTAAATGAAGAAGGACCCTCAAGAAGGTACGGCCACCGTGATCGTCCAGGTCCAGTGGGGTGTTTTCTTCACTAGACACAGAACAAACACTCAAATGAAAAAAAAAATCCTCTTTCTGTTTCCATTTTGAGGCTCTTCCTTTATTGAAAATGTGATTACCTTCCACCAAATATCCCCTCAGCCTGCTCTTCTATGTGCTCAAAATCCAAAGCCCCTAGAATAATAAAAAAAGATATATTTGTAACCATTAAAGTCTATTTCACTGGCCACATATTTATGTAAAATGGAGCCATGAATGTTACACTGACCGGGCATGTTGTTCGGTCCTTCAACTGCTCCAGTTACAGATAATTCACTTTGGGAGTTACTCTCATCAAACTCCCTCTTAAATATAGACAGTAGGCAGGAGATCCTGTAGTCCAGGCGGACATTCAAGATGAACTGCAGGGCAGGACAGAACAGAAGGTATTATGTGAATACTTTGGAGGATGTGTAGACACTGAGTATGAGTGTACATGCGTAAGTATAATACTGCATGTCCTTCACCTGCAGGATCTCAATAATCTTGAGCTTGGTGTCCATCACCAGTATGTCCTGCTTCTCAGGTTCAGTCTGGGTCTTGACTGTGACTCCACTGGAGCTGCTGTTTGAAGTTGTGGGGAGGAAGCCCCCTCCTCTCAGAACCACTTGGGACATCAGCTCTCCCACGCCATGAATGGACCGCATCACATTGCTTCCTGGAAACAAGCACACGCACAAATAAAGACACCAACTTCAAGTCCATGAGATATTTGGTGTTTCGCTGACCAACCATAGCGTTCATACCTTTACTCTCTTCTTCTTTGTCCATCTTGTTGAAAGGGAAAACTGTGCTCACATGGACGCAGTCTAAAATTGCCAGCAGGATCTTGGTTAGTCTTAGGAGGTCACTGAAGTTGTAGAAGCCAAAATAAATCAGGTTCCTGGCCAGATTCACCACCTAAACATGGAAGATATATGAATTAAAAAAACATGACGAGTTGGATTAGATGTCCAAGAATGTGGCAGACTCACCTCAAAGGTGAGCTTATTCTTCTCTTTATCTGCAAAAGGGAAACTCTGACACACCACGTCTCTCAGGTAGTTCTCAACAAACTCCATAGTCTGACAGAATCGCTCCTTAATTTCATCTTTAGATGTTCCGTCATTGTCGTAGCTACAGTAAGACAACAAAACAAGCACAAATGAATCTACAATATACTAAATATTCTACAATGAATAACACATTACATTTGTCCATTTACTCACTCATCAATGGCGATCTCTGAGGGGATCTCAGACCAGAGTCGAGCATATTTGACAGGCGTAACCTGCTCCTGAGGATCACGATCCACATGCATGTGCAGCATCATGCGGCAGAAGGAGGCTCGCAGATCGTAGGGCAGGTCTTCATCTGACATGCATCGCAAGATCAGATCCACATCCAGCTGGCCAGAGATCTTGTTGATTGCCAGGTACTGGCGGTCCAAACACATCCTGGCAAACAGGTTCAACTGGTATCTGTAGCAGTAAGTACACACAGTCAGACTCACATTTGAAACAGCAAAATACGATTTGTGACCCATTCTGCATATGCTAAACTATTACAGTCATCAGCACCACATTGCTGCCTCTGCTCTGGCTCAATCTTTAGTCAGATAGGGGACTAGCATGATCTCGTCTCTCCCAGACAACCACATGAACAATAAACCCCAGTAGCTACCTGTAATAACTGATCACCTCCTGGTCCTCCTTCTGACCCTCCTTGGCATCCTGGGCCAGCTCCCTGATGCTTTTACTGCGGATCTCTTTATTGCTGTCTTTCCAGAACAACCACACCTCCTCTTCATCCTCCTCTGACTCCAGAGAGTTTTCTCCAAGCGGTGCTCCCTCGATCTCAAATCTCGACAGCACGAGTCTGCAGGAAAGGGGGATTTTTCTTCTTTGTTAAATCTCGATTGGAATAAATGAGTGCGCATTTGTGACACATTTAGCATTAGGATACAATGACTGCCGATACCGTCACCATGAGAAGCTGTAATAAAAGGATGGGACAAGCCTTGTAAGCACATCTGTGCTTATTTCGCTATAGAGACTTATCAGCTTATTAATGTACCCCACAATGGCTGCCATTAGCAATTATTCTCATTATTGATTAACCTTCTTCTAGAGCTCAAAGTGATGTCTTCAAAATAGTGCACATTGTCATTCTGAGGAGAATAAGACAGAAGGAGGTGGAGGAAGAGCGGGAACTACTCACTTAGTTTCTATGAGGATGTCTGCATTAGCTGGATCCAGCACTGCATTACAGATAAGCTCCTGTGTCACAGGGATGGACTTATTCATTGACACACACAAGTCTGACAGGTAGTCCAGGAACCTGGACACACACACAAGATATGCAAAATTCAATCACTCATGAAGCTTTTAAGAAACAATATCAACTCTTTAGTGATGCATGTCTGTCTAGACTATATGAAATAAACCATGGTAAACCCTAAATCTTTGTATACTTCTGTGTGAATTTAATCCAGGACAAATGAAAAGTACTACGTATTTTCTTGTTTAATTAAGAACTTTAGTGCAAAATGAAAAGAACATTTTCATGAATTCAATGAAATTATAGAGAAAAAAATGAATACAAATTTTCTAGCTATACATTGACTAGTTCTACATGCATGCACACAAATATAGAGCAATTATATTACAAAAATAGTTTCACATAACTGAGTTTGATCAGATTTTATGCAAAATTAGCTAGCATGTTAGTATGTGCCTGTTATCATGAATGTAGACAATATAATTGTGTATCTCGATATATGATTTCATCACGATACAATTCCACTGCTTGAGTGGTTTAAGTGAACTCATTGTATGAACATGTATAGAGGATACTGCATGATGAAGATATGCAAACTGTAATCAGGATATAAAGAAAGCCTATTAACTCATTATCTGGCAAAATATTTTATCTTTAGTGCTGTTTACCCAGATCACTGTGTTCATGGTGTACATACAGACACACAGACAGATGGACACACAAACCTGGGCTCACGGTTCTTGCGGACCAGGCTAACAAACGTGTCGATCTCTGCAGCGGTGATGTGTTTCTCTAGCAGCTTGCGGTTGTTGTGGAGCAGAGCTGTGATTGTGTCCTCAGCCAGGACATCATAGCCAATCTGTTTCTGCATGAAGCGAAACTGTTTGGCAATATATTCCTGCGGGACAGACAGACAGTCTGAGCATACAGCAAACAAAACAAGACCCACTGTAAAAAATGTCCTCATTAACTTAGCCCCTGTTATCTTTATCTCTGTACATTCTCCAGGGGGACAATGAGGCATAACCTTGTTACGTCTATATCCATTACTTACATATTGATTGAGGTCATTTTGATTTGTTCATCTGTGTGCAGGAAAACAGAGCATGTTCACAAGAGTCAGACTGCCTCCTTATTCAACCTAATTAAATGATCTCTTTAACAATTACACTGTAATGTGTTTAAGAGAAATCGATTTTTCTTGGGAATTGGGGGAAGTTGTATTTCACATTGATAAGCGTTCGTTATAGGATGAGATTGTATCACTGTGTGGCTCTGTGTGTTCTTATTAGTAGACAATTTGATAAAGAGGCTCAGCAGTTGAGCCTTGCAATATGCACAGGTCATTTCAGTTACACATCTTCATATCAGAATTGCTATAGCAATTGCCTCTTTCACTTAGTATTAGGGAATCAGGAATGCACCTTTACACAAAATAGACCCATGTATGTCAGAGTGCTGGTGCTCATAAAGCAGGCCTCAAGGCCTGACGGACTGTACCTGGTTCTTGCGGTAGTCCTGCTGAGAGTGACGCAAAACCCGGTAACACAGGCGGCAGATGTGTCTGAAGGGGGCATGACGCTGGTCAGCCAGCTCCTCCAGTCGCAGCATGGGACCGTCCCCACTGTCTGTGAATGGAGCCTGCAGCAGCTTGAAGATCTGAATACGGGGATAAGGTTGAGACAGTTGTAATCACACTGAAGTGAAAGCCAAAAGGACATGCTGATTCAGATAGCAGGTCTTAAGACTGTACCTCTGAGTTACAATAAAGAGCCGAGGTTAGTTCAGTGGGGTGCAAACAAATGTAATCTAAAGACTGTTTTCACAATGTTACTGTATTCAGGCATTACCTGTTTGAGAATATTCTGTTCCCTCATGAGTTTCTGTCGTTCCCTGTTGGGTTTGTTGACCATGATCTCTAGAACATCCTGTCCATTGTTGGGAATATCCACCACAAAGAACACCAGGTCCTCCAGAAGCTTGGTAACCGCTCTGATTGTACATAGAACAGAGAGAAACAAAGCAATGACACACGGCTGCCTTGTTTCCTGTTAGAGGTTGAAAATCTGGCACTGCTGTGTATTCTATATACCTCCTCTCATTCTGTGTGATGGTGCCTTTTTCCAGCTTTCCAGCAATCGAGGCCAGCACTTTACTGGCATCGTTGGCAAAGTCGAGGTCTCTGACTTCAGCGGGAGAGACGGGCACAATGGCGAACGCTTCTTTGTCCTCTTTCAGTGCCGAAGTGCCGATCTTGAATCAGAAAAGAAATGTACAACTTTGTTATCAATTAGAGAAATAAGAGATATTTCTGAGTACTTTGATTTGGACCTGGCCTACTTGTTATGATTCTTTCCCCAATTTGTCTAGAAACCCATGAAGAAAACTATAATAGTACATTAATTGCAAATAAAATAGGGTTGTCAATCGATTAAAATATTTAATGATGATTAATCACAATTGTCCATAGTTAATCGCAATTAATTTTCATTTCTTTATCTGTTTAAAACGTAGCTCAAAAGGAGATTTGTCAAGTATTTAAGTATTAGTCCCATCTTTTATCAAGTAGCCTACCTGAAAGTTTAATATTTCCTGCAGCTGTAGTTGAACTGAATTCAGATATAGAGCTATTAATTAAAACTTAAAGGGGTTTAAATTATTGCGCCAATCACTTAAAATAGTTCATCGTGATTAATAGCACATTTTTTTATTTTTACTCTATTTGGGAGTGGGCAAATATGCTTCTTTATGCAAATGCATGTATATATTTTTTATTGGACATCAATTAACAACACAAAACAATGACAAATATTGTCCAGAAATCCTCACAGGTACTGCATTTACACAAGAAATATGCTCATAACATGAAACTCAAGCCAAAGAGGCAACAACAGCTGTCAGCTGACTATAACTTTCCCCAAACTGCATGTGATTATCATAAAGTTGGCATGTCTGATAAGGGGAGACTCGTGGGTACCCATAGAAGCCATTTACATTCACATATCTTGAGGTCAGAGGTCAAAGGGACCCCTTTGAAAATTGCCATGACAGTTTTTCCTCACCAAAATTTTGCGTTCTTCGCAACGAGTTATTGTATGATATCGGTATCTTCACTAGCATTAAAACTGAGCCCGCTACAGCCTAAAAATCCCAACTTGCGTTAATGCATTTAAGAAATTAGTGACGTTAAAACTAATTTGCATTAACTTTGACAGCCCTGAAATAAACATATACAGGGTGCTTAATATTCAATTCCAAAACATTTCAATAACTTCAATAACTAATTGATGTTATAACGAGAATTTCACCTCGGCAGCATGAACAGAGTCAGTCGTGTCAATAGTTTATTAGAGAAATACTGTTACTGTTACGTTAGCGTAAATGAATTGTTGCTCACACGCAGCATGACAGGCTTTTCCTCCTCCTTGTCAATTGGTTGGTTGGTGCTGTGAACCCATGTGTTTGTGCACAGGTGTCTGAGACGTACATAGGAGTTCCTGAAAAACACATGAATAGATTTGATTGATGATCCCATTTTATTTCTGGAGAACAAATACTTAATAGAACATACTGACACTTGAAAAGGTAATGTTTGAAATAACACAAAGTAAACACACAGCAATATTCTTAGACATCCCTGAAATTTGTAAATCTATGGACATTACAGAATCAAATATAAAGCAGAAATATGATAGAAATACTATAGATAAAATAGATAGATAAAAATGCTAAAGTGCCTTCCATGGTGGCCCAGTGTGCAGAAAAACATAGTAAAAGGCCCTCCAGGAGGTAGAAGAGAAGTAAAGATGCACAAGCCACTTTTTTCAGTTCCAATCAGATTCATTTTTGCATAAAATTTGCATTGCATTGCTATTTTACATTTCTTTAAATTCAAATGTATTTCAAAGCAATTTACGAACTGAGTGCAAACAGCTCTGGCAACTCTCATGTTTTGAAAAACTTGAACAAATCAAGTACACAGCAGTTATCAACTAGTAGATTTTTATAAATGAGTTAAAAGTAATAAAACAATTTCAAAGAGGAGTGCAGTGGCAAGTTAACATATTATTATTATATTTATCGCTGCAAGGATCAATAATGAATAATAATCCTCTTCCTTCAGTTTATTCTGGTGAAATTCATTGGTATTTCCAAAAAAAATGTGAGTCAAACACACATTGTCATAATAATTTGTCACCGATGCTGAGGAAATTCAGCTTCCCCACAAACAAGCACAAACACATCTGCTCAAATACAAACAGGCCTCTGGCAATCGATTTGTCTGAATGTCCTTATCTGCGTCACCACCATGATGAAGTGCTCTACCTGTATGATAAAGTCTGTGTGTGAGTAACAATAAGTCACACACACTCTTACATTATCAAGCAGGAACACATACATACTCTTTCCATGGCTTATTGTTCTGCAGACACGTTAAGATGACTAAATATACAGTGGAAGTCACCGATTTGTAACATGCCTGTTTGGCGTTTCAGTGGAAAGAGTGACACACCAGGGAATGGACCACACTTTTCTCTGTGTGACAGGTCTGAGCAGGTCTGGGACACCTTAACGGTACTTCAACGTTCCTACCTGGGCACCAGTGAGTCCCCCCTCTTAATGTGGTAGGGTCAAGCTCAAAAATGGAAGAGATGTCGTTTCCATCAGGTACAGACACGAGGGTGTACATGACTTTGTCCTGGACATTTCTCAAACGGGCCCGTAAGGCTTCTTGCTCCGAGTCCAGCTGGAGGGAAAAGTCAAGACAGAGCACGATTAGAAATTGCCAGCGTAACAAAAAACATCTTAAAACCACATATAGATTTTCATTTTCAGCAACTGAGATTATCTGCCCCGTTCGAATCAAGATAGATAAAAGTGAATCAGTGGCATGCCACAGTATTACTGTGGGAAGATTTCTAGGAAAATTAAGTGCAGTGGATAAGTACAAAGACTCCTTTTTGCCAAAGAACTATTTTTTTTTCTTTTGCAAATTGAATTTTCCAATATAAATGTCACAGTCTTAATTCAATAAGCCAATAAAGCCAGAAAAGACAGTGCTTTAAATTGATTTCCAGACTAAGCACAATTAGCAAGTATAATGGTTTGTTTTAGGCTCAACTATAATAAAAATAGTCAACAGAATAAATTGGGGACAATATTCTTTTGCCTGCCCTACTTCAGCTCCTTTGGGTACAGTTTATAGTTTTGTTTTTGACTGTAGCAGTGAGGCAATAAACTCAGGAGCTGACCGACTGTGAGCTGGTTCACTTGTCTCTGCCTGGTCAGCAGATGTGAGCAGCCTCATGTTGACAGTCACAACCAGCTCAGTCATCTGTGGAAAAGCACCAACCAGAAAGATGCATTCACAGTGAAAGGCTGCCATCTCCTGGCACCTATGATGTAACACCACCTGATCCTGCAAAAATGCATTCAGCCATCTGTTGCTGGAAATAGTAACTATAAATGCTGTACAGCTTTCATATTTCAAGGGACATTAACCCTCCTTCTGCTACTTTACTGGCACCTTAGCTTTTAGCAGTAGCTAAACATTGTCTGGGCTTGAGATGTCCTAATATACTGTGCAATTTTAACACCTGCCAGCCAATCAGAAACAAGTATTTTCTTGCTTAAGATTATTACATCAACAAGTTAGGTTGGGTAACCCATTGGACAATAATGGACACATTTCAAACAATGACAACGTGTTAGTGGTTGCTGACATGTCTGGCTCACTTACTGAGGAGCGGGACTCCAGGCACTCCTCTTCATACTCTGGATTCACCTGTAAACATAGAAAGAGTTTCACTGCTTGGAATAAGTTAATTCAATATCATAGCTTAAATGTGACTTGTTTGTGTTTCCCTGGTCTGACAGGCTGCTTTACACCTAAGTGACAACACTGTCTGAGTAATGTAAATAAGTCAAAAACACCAATTACAATAGTATTACCTAAAATATAATCAAAATATACTAAAAGTATTTGATTTTGTCAATGTTGCCTTGGTCTTGTTTTATCATTGATGCACAGGCCACTACAAAAAACAGAATACAAAATGTGTACAAATACATGGGTATAGACAGAAACAGGGTTATAAATGAAGCAAGACAGACAAAACAAAGAACAAGAAGAAAACAAAATAGATATAACATTATTATTTCTATTATAAATATGCAAACAGTTTTTTTTTAAGGGTGGTTTTGTAGGGCACACATGTATACGTGTATGAGTGTGTCTATTTGAAACAGCCTGAGCAAATATTACAAATATAAAAATACAAAATAAGAATAATAACAACAATAATAATAATAATGATTGAATGAATGAATGTTGCCTTGTTGTAGTCACAGTTACATAGTGTCTAGGCCCCACTGACCTCTGCAGCCAGGTAGTGTCCAGTGGCCAGGTGTTTGAACCTGAACAGGCTGTTCCAGTAGCCTGCCCCCCCTCGACATGGATCATGCTGTACCACCTGATACCAGAGCACACACACCAGCAACATCTTACACCAATACAAACAATTTATTTAACAAGGGGCTGTGGACTGAATTATATGGTGTGCTGTAAAGAAAATGATGGGAAGCATTTATGGTTTTCCAACAAAACTGGAAAGACTGAAAAAAAACAACACAGATTACTTTGTTTACTGCTGGCTTACAGAGGACCACTACACTTCAGTACACTTCAACACCATAGAGCAGTACAGCACATACAACAACCAGCAAAACCAGCTCTAAAAATATTCTTCCTCACCTCTATCTCCCATAGGGCTTTGCTACTGGTTGCTGAGGTAGCCGACTGCCGCCCAGTAGTGCGGAGAAAAACATACTGTTTTTTTCTGTGATCATCACAAGTGAGAAATTTCTCCTGCTCCGCATGAAATAACCGCACCACATCGCCCTGGGGAGAGGGGGGATATTTGTTACCATCAAAGATGCCCTGCTTAACCTTAAAACCATATAATTACTCAAAATAAAAAAAAATATATTGAACATTGTGTGCTTATAACATTTCAAATTTCACAAGATGCATTGCTTGTAATAAACCAGAAGTTATTCCGATTCATATTTACAAAACAAATAAGATCTCGAGACCTTGTTTGCAATCTGTGGGGTTCCCCAAAATCAATTCAATACATTCACACTTTTGTCAAATATTTTGAAGAGGCCATTAGGCCTACAGAACCATAGGCATATCTAATTTTAGTGTTAAAGCCCCCAATGTACTGTAGAGCTGCTGAGTAACCATATCTCAACTGTAAGCACATACTGTACACTGATGATACTGAACTGAAAAGAAAGCCACCGGCCCACTCAGCTTTGATGAGGCACATTATACAACACTTCTTGGAAGAAAATCAAATGTTTTAGACACGTGGGAAAGAAACATGCAAACTGCTGCTAGTATTCCCCCTTGTTTTCCCAGTTCTCTTACTTGACTGTTCATTTACTGTATGTGTTTATACTGTATATCTCCCTTTTGTATTAGATATAAATGTGTTTAGTACCAAAATTCCTATAAAAATAGTTTGTAAAAAAAAAAAAAAAAAAAGACATTTTTTCCTGGTAGCTACTGTGAGACAAACCCCTTTTAGGATGATCTCCTGATTGTCACTCCATTTCATAAACAAGACAATCTTCCAGCTGGTGTTACAGTTGACCGAGTTCACCTGAAAAACAAACAATCAGAGTTTGACATGACTGTAGGTGTAATCTCCTGGCAGAAGTCCTGCACAGTCAGAGCACTGCAGCAACACTGACTAGGTGAAAAAGGGATAAAAATCATGTTTTTTAAACATAGGGTAGGATAACAGATTTCACTTCCTGTTAATGTGTGCCACAGCCACGGCAGCAGAAACAGTAGTTTAATAACTTCAACGTCTGTCTATTGCATGTACTTGTAGAGATTATAGAAGTATAATCCAACATTGAAAAATGTGTAACTTCCTTCCTTTGTTAAGAGTTGCCACTTTATGTCATAAACATCGATGGTTTGTGCTTACATTCTTACTATTTCACATACCTTTAAACTGCTTGCAGAGTCATAAATAAGGAATAAATGATTTTGTCTCGCTCTTTGTAATCAGGAAAAATTGTGTTTCTGGAAAAGCACTTTGATAAAACCAGTTGTTAAGGAGCTGAGAGCAGTCTAGTGTTTATGAGAAAGGAACAGGACGACCTTCCAAATGCTGTGTCATCTGTAGCCCACTCCTTAACTATGCTAAAAGCAGAGGGCAGGAAAACAATGCTGTAGTGTTTGATATCAGGCAGCTAATAACCCAGCAGCAGTTATGAGGAAAAAAAGAAGCTATAATTAGATTCCGACACTCCCACAGAATGAGGATGAGTTCAGCTAAACCTCGTTGCATCCTGGATTATCCACGAGCTGGTGTGTGCTGGCGTGGAGTGGCTGACCAGCGTTCACCGGGTTAAGCACCACTTTGTCACCAATCACCACCTGCAATCACACACAAAAACAGAAATGAATAAAATAAAAAAAATCTTCAAGCATAGAGGAACAAAAGTTATGCACTGTAACCTGAGCACAAGCAGAGGTAGCTCTGAGTTAGTGAAACTGGAAAGCTATCAGGACCATGATGATTGATCAAAACATTGTGGCATAATGCACATACAGAACTCAGTGGGTCTGGGCAAACAACAAGGACTTGAACTGTAGTTTGACTTAATTTATGTCATTTATGGAAGGTTTTAGTTGAATAATATTTCCCTGTATTTAGCAGTGTCTATGCTATGAGAGCAAAATGTATACATCTGCCCTGAGTATAGTGCAGCTCAATAGATCACTGCAGGGATGGCACATTTCTGTAGGCATTGCTTGGTTCCATCCACAAAAAGCCAATGGGATTTTTCGATCAGGTTTTGTATTACTGCAGAAAATGAACTCTGGCAAACACAAGTTTATGATACTTACATATTTTGTTCAGCAAGATAATCTTCACAAATGAACACCACGTTATGATCTTTGAAGTGTGAATGAAATCACCAGAAGTAAAAATCTAACATTAGGGTATAAAACTACAACATGTTTGCATGAGTGCAAGTTTACACAACGAGGCTGTAAAAGTCAGTCTGAAGTCTGAAGCTGGTATTGGGCGAAGGCGGGGTACACCCTGGACAGGTCACCAGTCCATCGCAAGGCTGACACATAGAGACTGACAACCATTCACACGCACACTCACGGGCAATTTAGAGTCATCAGTTAATCTGCATGTCTTTGGACTGTGGGAGGAAGCCGCAGCACCCGGACAAAACCCACTCAAACACAGGGAGAACATGCAAACTTCACACAGAAGAGCCCTGAACCTGTGACCCTCTTGCTGGGAGGCGACAGTGCTAACCACTGCAAGCTTGTGTTAACCACAGACTTTATTTCAGGCATCTAACTTAAAAACCCATTGACTTCTAGTGGAGGGAATCAAAGAGCTAAAACTCTTCTAATTTCTGGTTTTTAGGACTCATTCTTGCAGCTCAACCTTGAATCTCTTACAGGACAGAAAGCATCAGTATCCATTTGCATGTCACTGTCTTCCATCTATTCTCAGCAGGGATGGAGTGACTCCACTTTTAGTTATTGTCCAAGGCCTGCTGCTTAGGCCTCGTGCCATACCTAATTCGAGAGAAGTTAAGCAGAGAAACCTGCTCTCTGTTGTGGTTCATTTTGTCCTTGGGCACCGTCCCACTACTTCCTGCTGTAGGGAGGACGAGCTGGTGCCAACAAGAGCTTTGTAATCAAGTAAACACCAATTGGTTGCTGGCACAGGCCCATCCAGGGATATATGTGATTAGAGAGATGCCTCGCATTGAGGCTTAGGAAAAGGAGACTTGTGTCTTTGAGGTCTGGACTTTAATTCTGCCATCTTAACCTTATATTACTAATTTACTGCTGAGTATGCAAATGAACAAGTCAATTTTGAAGACAGAGAAGTGACATAACGCTACTGTATTTTAAAAAGAACACATTTTAAAATGTAAAATACGCATCATTCCAGGCATGATTTAGACCTTTACATGACATTGACTGACAAAGTGCATGGCATTCACACAATGCACCACTTCCACAGACGTGTGCATATGATTACTCACACTGTCCCCAATGGAGCGTAGTTTGTAGAAGGGCTGGATGTAAAACCAGGAGCCCTCGTTTCCAGCGGTGTCCAGCATCACCCTCATGGCGTTCTTCTCTAACAGCGCAGGCAGACGCTTGTTCACCGTCAGGTATTTGTTGCTCTTGAGATGGAGTAGCTGGGCAGGAAAACAAGATAAAGTGTAAGATAATACAAGCAAATGGGCATACTGAAATCTGACGTAAGGACTAAGTGCTTCTAATAGTGTACTAATGTACTGACTAGAGGAAAGCAACTTGTATTTAAAACACAAACTGCCATTTGTTTTTTTTTTAATAAACTATTGTCATACAACAGGTAAGAAATCTCAACATGGATTGCCTGCAGAACTTATATATTATATCTAGTCTTTGGGCACATGATGGGACAACTATTTTTGCAAAAGACTCCATTATATTTCAGGAAAAAAAAATACTGCAATACTCTTAGATGAAACTTCATTACAATAGCCTTGCAATAGCTATTTTTCCATTTGTGCAATAGTGTTATTAGTCTGGTCATTGTCAATCCTGTATTTATTGTTCCTATTTGTAATATTTCTCCTTGTTTATATTGGTCATATTGTTTATATTCTCTTCTATCTAAATTGTCATATTTTATGTCTATCTACTTTTGTTTAGCTTCTGTTTTTGCACTATTCCCTTTGCTGCTATACACCACAAATTTCCCCACTGTGGGACTAGTAAAGGAATATCTTATCTTATCTTATAGAAAGATATCTCAGAAACTACAAGGAGCACAATCAAGTATTTGATCTATATGAATTTGAACTATGAATATATAAAAATATGCACACACATGAAGTGTGAAAAAAACATTTCACATGGAAAACATTTACTAAACACAATGTAACTGTTTTTCATAAATCCTGACTTTGATTACTAATAAAAGTTGTGCTTAGAAAACATGTATCACTCATACAAAAAGACATAAGGTAAGTACAATAAACACTGCATTTACAAATCTCTAAATAAATGTACATACCAACTACTACTTTAAACCAGATAAAGGAATAAAGGAATACAATAAAACAGAATGAAAGATATACGGTGTCTCTGCTGTGTAAACTTGAGATAAAACATACATTGTACAACCTGAAGCAGAAAATACCTTGTGCATTGCCACTCAGAGATAAGTCTTCTCTCCCGGCACAGAGGAAAGGAGAGTCATTGTATATTGTAAAACTACGTTCATAGCAAATTTCAAGACTTTTGACCAATCAGAATAAATGTAGCATTTTTCCTCATCATACCACAGAAATAGGTTACTGACCTATGAATTTCTTCTATATATTTTGTGGCTTATATTAGAGGTTGACCTATTAATCGGTCGGCCAATTTGTTTGACATATTTTCATGATCGGCATCGGCCCATGTCTGAGTATATTAAGTCAATTATCAAGCAGGCACATCTGCGGGCAGCCCTGCAGAACATGTGTAACAACGCCACATTTGTTGTTATTATATAGTTATATTTTATCAGATGGAGGAAAAAAAAGAAAACCAAATAACGATATCATCAAAAAAATTAATCAGCATCATATATCAGCTATCGGCTGTCCTATTCTGTAAAAAATCAGCATCGGCATCAGCCATAAAAAAAACATATCTGTCGACCTCTAGCTTATGATATGATTTTATTATGTGTATGTGCGTTTAGTTCATTCATGAGTCTGCTCCAAGGATGCGTTATGGTATATTTGTATCATATCAATTTGTGGTTTACCTGTGACTGTAGGAGGTTTCAGCCTCCATCATTTTCATTGGGGCTGTGGCAAAATTCACAACATTATAATACGCAATGTATGGTTCTGGTTTTCTTTTATTTAAGGGTTAATAGGGGGGAACATGCTCAACATGCATTTAAGCTGAGGCACATTTCACATTTAAGACAAGAGGTGAGATTAAATCACGTCCATTGATGGTTTAATCAAAAGTCTAAACAAAGTTTATCTGACTAAATACCAAGAAGATGACGACTATTTCAGAGGAACAAACCTGAATGACATTCCCGTACTGAATTACTGTTCCAAGCAGCTTTTTGTTTTCAGAGTCATTTTGCTTTTTCTCCAAGTCAGCTGCATGCTGGAAGGCAAGAATGAGATAAAAATCAACAGTAAATCTTACACCAACTAACTGCCACACAACATGATTCACTGATACCAGTCCTACACAGTAATGCAGTAAGAAGTCATCTGATTTTTTAAACAAAGTATAGCACTAACAAAGTTGTTAGGCAAAAACACACACTTCAACAGAAGGGTTTTAACCAAAAATTGTGTCTCAAATCTCCATGGAAACGCAGGAGAGTTTGCAGTCTCATTTTATGACTGTGTGGTCAGAAAGCAGATTGCTTTAAATGGTATTGTATCGCTGCAGAAAGAGAGAAAGGAGAGTGTAGAGGGCAGAAAGGTAGGACAGTAGGAGTGAACTGTCTATAAAAGGACTTTAAGAGCAGGTTTCAGAGTTACTATGTACATTTTGCTGAGTGCAGAGTGAACATTTCTATACATTTACTGTGCAGCTTTGTATTCAGTTTCAACTACATCTACCATCTTAAAATTCAGACTCTACCATTTCTTTACCCTGTGCGCCCTGAGGACAGGTCTGTGTGTGGTGTACTGGTCTGTGGTGACTGCAGGCAGGCGATCATGTTGTCACTTCACTTACATGGAGCTTGTTGAGGAGCACCGTGTCCGTGTTCCCTCCAGGCTTCGCCGCTTTCCAGAACTGCTTCTGGGCCGAGTAGCGGTTCATGGGACACAGTCTGAACAGACAGTCTGGACAGAGAGATGAAGATGCATAGATGGTGATAGAGATAAACAGAGAAAAAGATGGAGGACGATGAGCAGATATGCATGTAAAGTGGTGCATATACAGGGAAGGAGAAAGAGACCAAAAATAGACAGACAGAAACACAGACTTTGATAATCAACCGGGGAAAAAATGGAAGCTAAAAATGGTACTGAATTTCAATCAAAAAAAAAAAAAAAAAAAAACACAAATAAGGAGAAAATATGCTGATGCACTGTTGTGAATGAAGCCTGGAAATGTCAGAGATACAGTGTGGGAGACGGGTCACAGCAACAGCTTGGTTGCTAAAACAAGACGATACGAGATGTTCAGTAAACACAGATAAAAAATACATGAAAGGCTTAATTTAATAAATGACCCGTCTCTGACATGTCAAGTGATGTATTCAAAGACCTAATAACCAAAAAATATAAACAAAATATAAACACAAACTATTTCCACAAACTCCTATCTGTGAAAGTGTGTGTGTGTGTGCGTGTGTGTGTGTGTGTGTGTGTGTCTGTGTGTGTGTGTGTGCACTTGAAACAGATATTCACTATTCTCCTGAAAGCTCAAAGGGCTTTGTCTGCCTCGAGGAGGAGTGATGAGGGACGGGAAAGCGTGTGTGTGGGCTATATATACAAGTATAGTAATATGCAGTTACATCCTGTGGTTAGAATGAGTGACACCACACACTAACCTCTGTGTGTGTGTGTTTTTGATGTGACACAGCAATAAGTCGTGGTCAGTCAAAGTGCGTAACCGCAGCAACCGTGAGACGATGCTGTCGTCAGCAGGACTCTGATTCTGCTGCTCATTTGCATAGATACCATAGAAACCAGCCAGGAGGGGAAAACGGACCCACGATTTGCATGTGGAAACAGTTTTAGCATAACAGAGTTCCTCTTCTATATCTATGAGCGACTGCGACTTAAGGACGCAGAGACGTTTACACTGGCTGAAAGTTTAACCAGAGCACAGTAACTACAATGACAGCTCTCCCTGCAGAGTTAAACTTCTGACCATCAGCGACTCCTCCCTCTGAGTCCTGGCTTTCCTCTGATTTCACCTCTCATCTGACGAAAGCTCTCTATTCTAAGACGGCGAAAAGAGGAGAAAAAAAAGAACAATCTGTCCATCCTTCCCCCATTCTCTCTCCCTAGTTCTGCCTGTCCTCCTTGCTATAGCCGCAGTAACATGACCAAATAAGGCCAGCCAAGAGAAGGGGAGTGGGACGACAGAGGGAGAGAGAAGAGGGTGGGGACTCCCTATCTTCCCCCCTCGATATTCTGTCATCCCTCCTTCTTCTTTCTGAATTCCTCTAACCATTTCATACACACCACTCTCTCCCTCCCAGTTAATGGTGTCTATCTTGCAAATCTTCCTCTCAGCCCCCTCATCGGATATGGTTTACTTTAGTTTGAGCTAAAATACTGTTAGAACAGGGAAAAGGAAGTGAAAGAGAAAAGAGGAAGACAGAAAGAAAGTGAAAGAATGTGAAACAGAGAGAGAGAGGGCATAAAGAGGTTAAGGAAGAGAACAAGTGGACCTATTTGCTGAATAAATGCAAGTTTATGTGCATCCCACAAACTGCATGTCCACAAAAGTAAATGAAACTCATGTAATAATCTCATTGGAACTGGATCAAACTAGCAAGTGGAAACACCAATTAAAAGTGAACACACACGGGGCACACATCTAAAAAGTGAGCGAGCTTCCCTTAATTTGACACAGACGTTTTATCACACACTAAACACACAATCACAGCTGAAATACGAGCGCAGTGTGAGACAGACGAGAAGCCTGCACTGAACGTTTGCCTTTAATCACAGTCAGCTGGGAGAGAAAACATGTCAGTTCAGTATTGCTGAAATCTGGGCTGAGAATTCCTTCTGGGATCACTGGGCAGCAGAAATGGTGGGACTAGACCAGAGGGCAGAAAACTCCAATGATTCATTAACATTCCTCCAGCTCCAACATTTATTACTGGAGCCCCCACCCCATAAACATCACTTTATTTAGCACTCAATTAACTATTTGAGTTCATAAACAAAGACGATCTTTGTTAGGAGTCGCCCCGCATGCTCTTACAAATATTAACCTACAATCGTGTACCGCAGCATTGAGATATGCGTGATGAAAACCGTAAACACTGCCAGTGCTGTTTGCATGTTTTTGGGGCAAAGCAAATCAAGTCAAAAGTCCCTGAAACAAAGTCACAAGCATTTTAAGAATGCCTACCTATTAAGATGACATTTTAATTTAAAGCTGCGTTTATAGTATTCTTTCCAGAGCTGACCTGAGTCCTTTCAATGCAGAGGCCTAAAGATAAGGAGATACGGTGGAAATGGTTGTATAATGTCTGCGGCTTTGGAGGGAGGGAGAAAATATCCTGATGATATCACCGTCGTTGAGGTGCTTTATGGGTTGTGTAGCTTTAAATGTTTTTAGAGCTTGACCCCTACTAAGGGTGAAAATTTGGGACATCTTGTCCACAGCTACTTTGATTTTGACCATGTTCTGATCTATTTTACCCCCCTGCATCACATAAGACGCCCATATTAAGAAGTGCAATACCAAACTGCAGGAGTATTCATTTAAAGCAATCCACTAATTTGATTCCTTTGTGAAGAGTTAGGTAAGAAGATCGATTCTTAAGTTTGGTTTATGCCCCAGACAGGGAGGCCTCTGTGAGGTGTTTGCACCAGTAAATAACAATTATCACTGCTTTCACGTGGTGCGCAAAGCTTTCACAAGATGCTGCGGTCCTCTGTCGTGCACCTGTGAATTTTTGTAACTATGCTTTTGAGGGAAGACTGGCCATGCAGGTAGGCCTGTACAGACGTCTCTAAAGCTGTTCACTGAGAAACCACAGGGACAGTCAGAGGTCATTCAATTCTTGGAAGGAAATAGGCATCACACTAGAGAGAGAAAAGGCTTTTGCTGCAGGCTGTGAAAGAATAGGATAGATCGTTTTGTAAAAGCTAAAAAAAAAAAGGTCTCATGACATTTTTCATCATTGTTTGACATTTTATAGACCTAACAACTAATTGATTAATTGAGAAAACATCTGACAGATTAAACGACATTGAAAACATTTGTCTCAAGTCTCAAGTCAGGTCAGCTTTTCAAGGAGTCTGCAGTCAAGTCTCACATTCTCATTTTTTGTGACTTAAGACCAACTTGAATCAAAGCCTCAAGTCTGTAGGACCCTGTGCTTTAGGCCCACTATAGTCAAAGTGATGTACAGTAAGTTATAGATGACTGGGCAGGACTTTGATCCGTTAGTGGTGAGTATGTGGAATGTATGAATGCAGAGTCACGCTGAAAGAGTTTCATAATGGTAGCATGATGACACACGTTAACGAGATGTTGTGTCTTAACAATAATTACTGTTCTTAAACCAACTCACAACAGCGCTGCTCCCTCCCTCCCTCACACGGTGCAGAGTACAGAATAGCTGCACTGTGGAAGATGGGGTTAGATTCTGGCATTTAAGCATTAACAGAGAGCAAACTTGGTGCTGATTACATGCACGTGAACATCTAGGTGAGCAACACAACATGGTAACAGTTTCTTTTTTCTATGACTGTTCACCATTTAATGTGACAAACTGGTCTGGAAACATGTAATAGCTTGTTTCTTTACAGTCCTGAATATGGTCATAACGTGCGAGAGATGAGATGAGAAACAACACAACAGTTATTAGGCCCATATATAGCATTTATTACAGTGCAACTGAAATGTAATCACCTTCACTGTGCAGAGTGATGTACTTGAAGAGCCTTACACTAAAAGGCAAAGTTTCTCTGCGCTCACCTTAAAAGGTATAATATGCAGTAATTTCCTTAAAAACTATGTATAAACTGATACAGAAATAATCCCTCTCAATCATCACATATAACCCACTAGAAGCATGTGGTGGTGTCTGTTTCTACAGAGACCCAGCCCTCTGCCTGTATGTTCTCTTTTTTTGTTATTTTGCTGTGTTCGAGATAGGGATGCTAATCTTGAAAAAAATAAATAAATAAATTACCTGATAACCTACCCTTGTTAATTAATGCATTGCATACGGCGGCGCACCAGCTGTAGTGGATGAGCAAAACAGACAACCGAGTCCCCAGGTCACCTGTCCGGGAGTTACTGTAGCAGCCATGATGCTGTGTGTATTGTCAAGGACACATGCACCCAGTAACTCTCCACCACATCATTTTTATTTAGTTTAGCAGTTTGTTAGCTGTGTGTCTGCTTGGCATAACGATAGTGAGTGTCTGACAAACTGTGTGTGTTTGTGCTAAGTTAGCAGTTAGCAGCTGATGCGTTGCCGGTGGCTTTGTGCTCGCCATTGTTACACATATACGGTCTGTTAGAGCGTCATAACTTTAGTGATTTTCTGACAGACCGCGCGTGTGTGGCGGCGGTGAGTATGGAGTTGACGGTGGCGTTATAGCTGTGAACGTAAGTGCAACAGCGTGTGTACAGTTTATTTACTGATAGTGTTAATTGGTTAAAACTCTTAACGGTGGTTAATTGTTAAATGGTCAATTATTATTATCCCTAGATTGGGACACTTCAGGGCTTCAGCAATAACATTTTATTTCTCTGATTCACTGCTTAGATCTCACTAACGCCGCTCCCTCTCTTCATTCACTTTATACCTTGCTCAACAATCACCGTTCTCACTCCCTCGCTCGCTTGCTGACCTGTGGAGGAGGGGTCAACTTTGAATGCTGTGTGACAACTGACAACCGTTACATATTATGCCTTTAAATCTGAGTTTAATGCATGTAAATAAAAAAATGATTTGTGACATCACAACCAGTTTAGAAATCAATGATGGTCCAGGATGCGAGTTACACTAGTGTGATGAGAAAACTTCAAGCCTTCAAGCAACATACACTGAGAATGAACTGAGTGAAGTAGGAGACATCTAGGGCTGCAACTAACGATTATTGTCATTGCTGAAAATATACTTGATTAATCGATCAGTTGTTTAGTCTATAAAATATCAGAAAATGGTGAAAAATGTCAGTGTTTCCGAAAGCCCAAAATGACGTCCTCAAATGTGCACAACTCAAAGTTATTCTGTTTACGGTCATAGAAGAGTGAAGAAACCAGAAAATTTTTACATTTAAGAAGCTGGAATCAGAGGAATCAGATTTAATTTTTTCTTTAAAAAAATTACTGAAACGGAATAAGCGATTATCAAAACAGTTGGCAATTTATTTAATAGTTGACAGCTGATTAATTAATCGTTTCAGCTCTAGAAACATCTGGTGTCCAGTAGTTAAATTTTTGAAATTATCAATAATTTTATACTCAGATCTGGATTTTTCACTGAGAGCAAAGTAGTCTTATATATGCGTAAAAACGTGTGGATGTAGCTTTTGAATTTGTTTTTAGATTTTGCCTAGTGACGGGCTGGTATATCAGTGCTCTGAGTGGTGTTGCACACGGGCCACTCAGAGATTCTCAGCATGACTCAGAGAGATCACCAACACCAGCTCTTCTTGACATGCACAGTTCAACAATAAAAAAGATCCTGCAGTCACTGACAAACCACCAGATTTAAGAGGATCAAGAGGAAGATCCTTCTAACCGTTGCGACAATAAAACCTTCTGAGAGGATGTTAAGTCAACAGAGATGATTCACCTCTGAGGCAGGTTGATCAGAGTGTCAGAAGTGCCACAATAATCTGATACTGTAAAAGAGCAACAACACACATGACTGCTTTCAATTAGATCTACTGTCTGACAACAAAAGGCTGCACAATTCACAATGGTGCACAATATAAAAAGGTCATGGTTTCAAGTGTAAACCAAGTAAAGACCCTAGAATTCAAATTCCCAGGTCATCTTATCTACATTGACCGTCATAAAAGCAGATAATGTGTCATGTCCACATTACAAAGAAGTCATCAGTGTTCAAACACAAGCTGGGAGGCCTGTTTGTACCCTGTAAGAGGTCCAATCTACTCTTCCCTGCAATAATTAGACAACATCAGTCTGGCAAGCGGCCTAGAGAAAGACATTGTATAATACTTCTTCTATTCTGTGTTAAATCAACAATATCCTCAATGATCTGGCTTGTATAAACTGTGGTTTGCTCCAAGGTTCTTATCCTGTTGGAGATATTGTAGAGGAAGCGACTAATCACTTATAGTGCATCTAAGACAATAGATGGGTCTACCGACAACAGCTTCACCGTTTCCTGCAAGACCTCTTCTCTCTCAATAGACAGGAAAGCAATATATGTGGTTATTAGGAGAGGAAGGGACTTAAGACAGAACTGGCCCTGGTGTTTATCTCAGACGAACCACCCAACTAGTCTGCAGTGTGTCTTGACGGCAACAGCGGTTTGAGCTGACAACAGATGTGAAGTCAAAGAGTTAATGCTCCAAAGTTTGTTGGGGTTTCTGAGGTTTAAATGTTTCTGCGTACGTGCAAAAGACATTTGAGTAAACTGAGGAAGGAGATGAGATATAAGTACAAAAACAAACAATAAGAGCTGTAGACGTGTAAAGCCAGCACAAAGGAGATGCTATCCGCTATAATGGTATTCAAATGTTAGCAATGAAAATGTCAGGATAACAAACAAGCAGAAGAATGAGCTCTTTTTGTTCTGCTGCCTTTCTGTAAAAGCAGGGCTAAGCTTTGATGCCTCAGTCCTTGTTCTTGTGTTTAGTGGACTGTTGGAGGGCTGCAACTAACAATTATTTTCATTGTCGATTTATCTGTCAGGTATTTTCTTAATTGACTGATTACTTGTTTGATCTATAAATGTCAGAAAATGGTGAAAATGGCCTATATGTTCACCACTGGACGTTAATCAAACTGTTACTTTATATATAGGGCTGCAACAAACGATTACTTAGTTGTTTGGCCTATAGAATGTCAGTGCTTTCCAAAGCCCAAGATGACATCCTCAAATGTCTTGTTTTGTCCACAACTCAAAGATATTCAGTTTACTGTCATAGAGGAGCACCAGAAAGGACCAGGAAATATTCCCATTTGAGAAGTTGAATCAGAGAATTTTTAACTTTTGTTTCTTAAAAAAATTACTCAAACTGATTAAAAAATTGATTATCAAAATATAGAAATAATAGTTGCTAACTAATCGATTAATTGTTGCAGCTGTAATCAACATTTTTCACTCAAAGATTTTGTATATGCATACAGCCTCAATGTTCAACCCCGTAGATAAACAAAACGAGACAATTAACAACATTAAACATGCAGAAAGCTTAGGTATGTATAGTCATTTTCAGCTTTTAGAAAAAAAGGAAATAACTGCTTTAAACATGTTGCGACAATAAACCACACAGATAAAGTAACAGCCTGTTGACCACAAACCGAAGCAGAGGATGGTGATTGATGATTCAGTGGAGGAAAAAGAAAAGCGGATGGCATTTAAACAATGCAGCATCCAATTTACACTGCTACTTCAATGCACAGCAGAAAGAGCTGCCGCCATAGCAACCTCAAAATCAGACAACTGGTCCGACATTCAAACAATCGAGTGTCAAACATCACAAATAATCCAAAAGAGGATTAATTTAAAGGACTAATACAAACTGCGTTCTCTGCCTTAGAAGTGCTGACTGCTGCTCGGTGGACTCTGCTGAGCTCTGCAGTCGGGGAATGTGTGCAGATGTGTATGATGTGATGGCATTTCACATACTGTCCAGGGTGAAACACAAAGCAAGGCTCCTAATGTCTCAGCATGTGCATACAGACAACATGAGGGAGTGTGATTGTGTGGAGGGTGCTTGTGTTTACATTAGGAGGAAATGTTACACATACCCCAGCAATGACAGTATAAGGCGCTGCATGTGGACATAATGGCTAGTCTGGCCTTGTGCCCTTATAGCATCCACTAAGGAGGATTATCTTGGCACACAATTGTCCCTCTCAAACAGCGTGCCTGCCAAATGAGCGTTAGCTCTGCCAGAGGAGACCCAGACGACTCAAATAAGAAGTTCCCAAAGAGGTTTGGAGATTTAAAAAAAAACATGCATACATATGTAAGCACACTTAGCCAGACTGTGTTCGTGGAGGAAAGGAGGAAAAACCTGTTTCTTGTTTGATTGTAGTAACATTTCACACTTCTCAAGGGTTATCTACATCAAGTTCAAGTCCGTAAGGCAAATACTTCCCCTAAAGTCACATAAATGAGGTTCTCAAAGGCAGCGTACTATTTTATTTGTACAGATCACATGAAAAACTGAGACTTCAAAAGTAAATTTGCTCACGACATCACATCATTACATTTGCTGTGAGCAAATAATGCCACCCAATATGTAAACATCTAAAAAAATGATGTGTCAGCTGTTTAATTCAACATCAGTTCAGCAGTATATTTTCAAATATCTTACTGATTCATAATTTGAATTAGTTATTTATCATTATCATTAGTCATTTTTGTGATGACTGTAACAGTGATAAATCATAGCTCAATACCAGGGAGAAGGCATCAACGACAACAGCAGAGACCTTTTCACAGACTATTAAATACTACATGCTGATTCTCAGGAGGCTTTAGCATGTATGTGTTCACACTGGAAAATAACAAAGTTAGGTGTACTCAAAAAAGACAGTATGCATATTAGAAATGCCTGATTTTTGAGTGTGCTGTTGAGCTACATATTTGTCCAAAAATGCAATGCACAAAGGAAACAGAGGCACAGTGCTCACATGTCTTTAGAGAGACATTTGGTCCGGTGTTTTAATGTAAAGCTGTAACGATTCCTACCAATAAAGGAATATCTTATCTTATCTTAATCGATTAGTTGCCAGATATTTCGATATTTTTAAGAAAAAAAAAATCTAATTTCTGATTCCAGCTTCTTAAATGTGATTTTTTTTTTTCTGGTTTCTTTACTTCTTTATGACAGGAAACTGATATTTTTTTTGAGTTGTGGACAAAACAAGACATTTGAGGACATCATCTTGGGCTTTGGGAAACACATTTCATAGACCAAACAACTAAATAATCATTTGTTTGCAGCCCTATATATAAAGTCACACTTTGATTTACATCCAGTGGTGAATACATAGGCCATTTTCACTGCAGACACTTTGTCACAGTGTAAAACAGAGACTGCCAATAACATTAATGATGACTTTGTTCTACTCAAGCGTCCCAGTAAGTCACCACAGTGTGATGATGAGTCAGCATAAACAATAACAGGACCCTGACACTGAAGCAGCGTAATAAAATTTCCCCATCATAAATTGTGGAATTTACATCTGAGTTTTTCCTACTGTGGCAAGTCAAAATATCCTCTGTGAAGAAAGGCCTATTGTATATTTATTGTATATTTCTTGTTAGTATTAAATAATAAAAGTATGTTGATTTATGGGATCCCAACTGCAATAGTATACTATATATATATATATATATATATATATATATATATATATATATATATATATATATATATATATATATATATATATATATATATATATATATATATATATATATACTAAGACTGGAATAACGAATGCAGTTAGTATGGGATTATGGAACTGGGAATCACATTTGGCCTGTCATGGTAAGAAAAGCCCAGGTGGACCTAATAACATGAATGATGGCTTGGGCTGGGCATCAGTACTCCATACCATTAAAGGTCAATATACACGTATATCGCCTCCACAAAGCTCTCAACATGACGACAACTGAGCCGCCCGCTAGCAGCTAACGGTGCCAACAGCGTTAACAGTGCAAACAACAGCAACAGTGTTGACAGAGCTAACAGTGTTTACCTCAGGGGAAACCACAACACTGTCCGTTGGGACGGCGTTATCAGCTGTAACACCATATATATTCAGTCCAGAGTTGCAGCTGTGAGCTAGCCAGTCGGACACACTCACATGCACTAAAAGCATGCACTGTGGCCGCTGCTATGGCAACAAAGCAAGCAGAAGCTTGGATCGCAACACCCACAGAGAGAAAGTGACTTCATTCTCTGCTCAGGTAGACATTTCTCCTCTACATCTATACATAGCAAATAGTTGTTTGCTGCTGTATCAATACTCTGAATATCATAGAGAGAACCATTAAGGTATTGACCAAAATAGCCCAGTGCCAAGTAGTATTAAATCTTCTCCAGTCAAACAATACCTTCAATTGATCCTTTTTGTACCCAGATCTAAAAAAATACTATTTGTATGGTTCTTTGATTTAATGCAGTGTGTGATTGGCCCACTACCACAGCAAGAGTGTGTATTTGATAAGTGACGGAGTTGGAAGTTCACCGTGTCGAGATGCCACCAAAATGGTGTGGAAGTATGCGTGTACTACACACCTGTGGTGTCTAATGTGTTTTTCACATGATGGGTATCGAATGAAGTAGGAAAAAAGGTATCACATGAATGCTAAATGGACTCGCATTTATATAGTGAGTTTCTAGTCTTCTGACAAACTCAAATGGCTTCACACACATATTCATACAGTGATGGCAGAGGCTGCCATGCAAGATGCCAACCTACCCATCAGGATCTAATCTAAATACTCATTCACACATTCATTGCGTCGGTATTTAGCTCGAGAACACTTTGACTGGAGGAGCCGGGAATTGGACCCTCTGACTGATGAACGACATACTCTACCTCTGAGCCACAGCCGCCCAAATGAAGTTCTCTACTGTACCGGTGTCATTTTAGGGGCACTTGTGTCGCAATTTTGTAGCTTTGTATTTCTATTTAACTGTACCAGTGAGCCAGCATGCACAACACCCTGATACTGGCACAGCTGATAGCAGCCTTCATTTATATTATTAATTACGCCTGTGTTTGAAGAGTTATGTCTGCTTTAAGCTCTGTTGACCTGTGAAGTCCTCTGCACGTCAAGAGAGGCATTCAACAAAAACAAAATGTCCTCTGCTTACACTTTGCAGGATCTTTCTTTGAAACACTAACTGAAGTTACAGTAGGTACATACATCCTCACAAATTTAAGCCAGTTCTCACGCCAAAAGGGCAATGTCAAAATAAATATTGCCATTTTAAAAAGGGTCATTCCACCAATTTATTTAGTATTTCATTTTCATGAGGTCGGAGCACCAGAGAGAGACAGATTTTTAAAAAGAAAAGGAAGGTCAAAAAGACAGCAGCAGGGCTCGGCAGATATCCTGACTTTAAGACCCTAGTACTGGTCACACTCCCTAGTACTGGTAACGATTTCCTAAAATTTCCCATAGTGCAACCAAAAGCATATTTTCATTAGTTCCTGTCTGGGTTTTAAAGTGTGTCTGAGATGAGATGACCCTAAAGATATCAAGGATTATTTTGTCACACTTGATTAAGGTCATTCAGAGCCAGACATTACACATGAACTTGCTAGTAGTACTCCCCATGATAAGTAAACTGACATGTACGTGTAACATAAAGGAACTGGTGACTATCCGTCAAATATGTCCACATCTATTACACTACAGACTACAGTATGTCTGGCTTCACTGTAACCTATTTTACTTGCTCTTTTCATTATGATCCTATAGCACCCATCTTCACATATGTCTGCATTCTGGTAGAGATCAGAGGCCTCGCTCAGTGACATGAAGGCCTCTTCTGGTCAAGACCAGCTGACATGGTGAGGACTTACCAACATGTTGCCGAGACACATATACAATTACAAAAAAGACTTAATGCACAGCTTTAGCCACAATACCATTTTTGTGTTTTTTGTTGCAGATATTGAAAAAAATATTAATTTTAAAAAGGCAGGTCAAATTTTCTACACATTTACAATAATTTTAAATTCAGCAAAGAGATTTAGGGTCCTGCAGTGACCCACTGAGTGTACTGTACCTTGTCATGAGTTTTATAAGTGAGTCGCAAGAAAACGGCCTGTGAGAGGATGGAAGACCAAATGAGGTGAAGTGATTAGTGAAAGCCTTCCTGTATAAGTGAGCCAATAGGCAACTCCCTCACTATAATCATGTTTGCTGCTGAAAATAGTCATACAAAAAGAAGAAACAACAGTTTGGATAGCACGTGATTTAAAATCTTTCTTGCCCCATACAGTTAATACACACATGCTGTCAAAGTCCTGCTAAATTACTATATGAGTTAATCTACATCTTGAGGTTTAAGAGCAGTTTGTAGCAGAGACAGGCAGACACAATGAACTTAACTGCAGATGTTTACGCTTGGATAACTGGTGAAGATCATGGTTTGGCTGGAACGAGAGATGTTAGATAAATATAGGCACTGCTGGCATGTTTTTGCCACTTATTCCCACCTCTTGGTCCAGATCTATGGAACACACTTGACAGTTGTTGAAATACACACAGCAACAAAGACAGAGAGCTAAAGCCTCGTCCATCATGTTGTTGCAGGAGGTGGAGGAATCCGTCTGCAGCCTGTGTTTATCGTGGTGACAGCGATTGTCTCTAGCGGGGTGATAACCCATCCTGGGACACCAGAGAGCCACTGAACAGCTGAGCGGTGTGGGCACTGCTCGGATCAAAGCTTTCTAAATACGCTGCAATCTCTCCTTATACTCTGGAGACAGCAGATAGCTTTCTAAATGCAAAGTGTGAGCACTGTCCAACAAGCTTCAAAGTCAAACTGATATAGAGTTAAGTTGCTTGACATCATAAAGGCCAACGGATATGAAAAACATGATTTTGGTCTTACATACTTTCTTAATCTAGCAGACATAATTTACCTAATAACAGCCCAATAATGTTGTATTTTAAATACAATATTCATTCATCAGTGACCAAGAAAAAGTTCTGTTTTCATATTTTGTACAAGAACGTGTAAGACATACTACACAAGCCTTCAATGCACTCATATTCTCTGCACAATGTCAGGCCAGGCCTCTCCCCAGAGATATAAACTCCAGCCTGAGAACCAAGGGTCATGAGTTCCACTTCCTGTATGGGAGCTAATAATAGCAGGTTCACCCAAACAGGCATCTCAAGAGTTTTGTTTGAAAAGCAGCTTTTCAAGCATGCTGCCCCCCCCCCCAAAAAAATAGACATCAGAGCTGATTATCTCCATCTGCCTCCACCTCCATAGGCGAGGCCTGTGAGCGAGCACACACACATACAGCTATAAAACACATGCATGGATGCATGCGCGTGCAAAATGCACACACACCATTAACAGTATGAAAGGCAGCCCTGATTGAAGTCCAGTGGGCAGAGATATTGTGACTGTCACCTAAGAAACGCAGCATAAAACATTCAGCGGCCTCTCTCTCACAGCGCCCATAGTGTAAACAGACAGCAGTTAGTGTGATGATGTGAGACCTCAGGAGGACGAGGGGAGGCGGCTGTGTGCGTCTCTTACCTCTGAACTTCTTCGGAGGGTTGCTGAGGTCCCCCGCGTCAGGCTGGACGACACAGCGATCATCCACCAAGCTATGGATATAAACACATAACCACACTGTTAATCATTGACAGCAATTTTGTTTCTGATGTTGGTGCATTTTGTTTAACATATTGTGAATATTTAAATATAAATAATTGAAGTATATTGTGTGTATTATGTACTGATGACACTGTCAGCTGCCAGGTTTTCATAATAAAGTAGGGCGGCAAGTTTTTATCATTGATTCTTGAGCTGAAACAATTAGTCAATTAACAACATGAGAATGTTGACTGCAAAAAAAGTTTAACAACTAAATAATATTTTAATCAACTAATATCTTACATAATTTTCTAAAGCAAAAAATGCTTAAGATTTGGTGGTTTCCTTATGATAATAACCTGAAATTTAAAGATGTCGCATTGACCTGGACTCTGGGAAACTGTGATGTGTGACAGCCCAAACGATGAGCCCAGAAAGTAATCAGCAGAATAGTCAAAAATAAAATGGTTAGCTGTAGCACTAAATTACTCATCTCTGAATTATTGTTTGATTAATAAGTGAATGTAGTAAATGTAAAAAATTAACATTTAAACATGATTTAAAAAGCTGGAAGTATATTTTTTTAATAAATAACCAATTACTGTTTTGACAATCAAATTAATCAATCAAACAGCCGACATCTTTAGCCCTATATTTAAACATCATTGACAAACATTTATGGAGATGTACTGAGATTGTTATTTCAATCGGGTATCTGAGCGACTGTATGCCACTGCCACTCTATAATCCCTGTGGGTTTGTGTGTAAACTGGTTTGGGTGTGTGTTAAACATACAGTGGTAGTGGCCAAAACAAAGTATCCCAACCAAAGCTTCTGCATGCACAAAACTCCACTGGTGTTTCCTATTTACAGTGAGAGCTCTCGCGTATCTGCAGCATGAACACTCTTGTCTGCGGCTGCACACAATAATGAACTCATTCTGGATTAGATGACCTGTGGGCAGGCTGGAATTTCTGGTGACAAATTTAAACTTTTACTGGCTTAGAATAGCACTTGTCTGGACACGGGCCAAATCCCACATCCATTTCAGGCCTTTTCACGGGGAATGTCTACAGTTGTCCAAACAGACCTGTCTGCTGCTTCAGTCTGTACACCTCAAGGAACAAAGCTGCGGACTTAGATAAAAAGTGAGAAAACATCCGGGTGTCAAGAAATCACAGGGTATGTGTGAGCAGTCATCAGCATGTGTGGACCATGCACACAATCTAATACTAATCCAGTTTCACCTTTTACCCCAGCATGCTCTCATCCCACCTCATCACATGCTGACGCTTTGTCAGACCTCTTGGCGTCACTTTTATGCTCTCAGTCAACACATGCTTTATGTTGTGAATTAAACAAAAACACTTACTTGGGTTTAGGCAACAAAACCACTTAGTTAGGTTTAGGATAAAACCTCATGGTTGGGTTGACGTTTGTGCAGTTGTTGGACCCATCTACCTCCCTTCCCGCCTACCCAGTCTCTCTTTCACTATTTAAATTACATCACTTCCCCTGAGCGTTTGTTGTTGCTGCAGATGGGTTTACATTGTAGTTAATGGAAAGCCCGGTGTGTCGCATTCCGGCACTAAAGGGTGCCTTGTGCCGTGGTATCAAACACTGACGGCCGTGACAAAGCATCGGTATTTGACACCCTGGGAATAAGAACAGGTTGATTAAACAGGTCCTGTTGAAGGCTCACTGTACAAAACAACATTTCTAACCTTTAATTTGCCCACAGACTCATATCTCCGGTTACCAACCAGGAGCTAGGAACGCTGCTCAGCTGGGGAAGTTGTAATGGTCAAAGAGCTTTCTCTCTTCTCAATATGATCACTTCCTCGAAGGACATATGATTTGGAGAATGCTGCTGAGTTGGTGGATATGCGTGGAGAAGATGGCTCTTGGCCAAATCTGTCATGAAAGTTTTATAAATATGTGCACTTGTATGTATGTCTGCATGTGTGAGAGTGTGTGTGTGTGTGTGGGAAGCGCAGTTGAGAGGCAACAATATCTCTATAGTGACTCTGTCTTTGCTGTGCTAATTCCTTCTTTCATGAGGGGAAGAAAGGCACTGAGCTCATAGTCCTGATAGCATTACAGATGCTAGATAATATACAGCACCTTCCTGAACATATATTGTGGTTTCTACCAGCAAACCATGCATGCAAGCTTTCTTGTTTTGCCATGTTTATGTTCAGATCGGAAGAGTTAAATGCAACGTGCAACAGTGTGAATCGTTATGTGGCATCTTAAGACCAATATATCCATGCTGTAGGCCATTCTGCAATCCCTACAGATACAGTTTGTTATCAATATGCATCTTGTACAAAATCAGAAATGCTTTAATTGTGTTCCAAATATGAGGCAGAAAAAAATGCACAAAAATAACACATTACTGCAACTGCGTGGGTGAATGAGTGGCCTGTAAACAGAGGTTTACCATTAGTGCTGAGTATTGTACACTGCACCACCTCTCCTCCAAATCTGCCATCCACACCCACTCCTGCCACACTTTGTCAAACACACACACACACACACACACACACACACACACACACACACACACACACTTTATCATTAACTGTACATCTGCCGCCCTACATTTCCTTTTCTCGCAGCGCTATCAGTGGCAGGGTCAGTCATGACCAAAGCACCTCTTCAAAAGGCCTCCCACTGTTCTCACAGCTTTCATCTGAGGGATAAACTGCAAACTTGCTTCCATTTATCTCTCCTTGTCTACCAACAGTGGGACGTGATGCCCACAACACATGCAAACAAATGTTCATCAGGCATGCACAAACACAGAATCCACATGAAATCTTTTTTTTTTTTTTTTCTGATCGTTCACACTAAATCTGACTATCTAAAAATGGCTAACAGCCACCACTAGTAGTGTGACTTCCTTTCTTCCAAATACGGCGCAGCTGACAGTAGAGCAGAGGAAAGTGTGAAGCAAGCCCACACACAAAGTGTTCAGCCGTGGAGATGGACGTACCCCAGGGTGCTGATGAAACCGTTGGTGGATCCCTCTGCATACAGGGAGCAGATGTCCCCGATGTGTAGGAAACTGGACATCTTATCCGACATGTTTGACACACACAGGGAACACCTACAGCAGAGGAAAGGAGTCAAAATTAGCAATATATTCCCAATATTAAACACGTTATTAGCACAGAAGTCTAAAAAGCAGCGGAGGCATGCTTACTTTCAGTTCTATCATCATGACAACACCTTGTGAAATCATGAGCCACAATTACATTTATTCTACTTAAACTGTGTATCACCACTGGTGGATTCCCATAATTACTGAGCATGCACCTGTGATTTTGAGTTTGCATTTGCAGATACAAATCACACAAATCCATGTAGCTACAGAGCTCCCAATTAGTTGGCAGTGTCATTTTAAAAAGAGAGGGTTTCCTGAGAGGTCGAGACTACACCAATACCTGGCTAAGGATTTGCATAGGAGCTGCAGGGAAATGCTCTGATGATACAGCAAGTACTGTTACCTGTTTGTGTTATGTTGTGGCTCGGGGCTGGACAGTTACTGATTAGGAGCTGCAGTTACCAGGAAGGTGTATGCACCTGCAACAGGTCACTTCCACAGGTCCACTTCACTCAAGTTGTCTGTTTTTGAAGCCTCTCACCGAGGTCGATAAACCATGAAATGAACTAACGGGGGTGACTTTGACTGACAGCCGTCTGTTGCAAACTTAAATATAAAGCTATAAATCATTAACTGGTCAGTAGAAGTGCACATCTTCCTCACACGCCTGTTAATCCGCCCAATAAAACACATGAAACTTGAGTAAACGCGTCCAATGGTAGTCTGTCATTTGAGTCGGCATCCGCAATCACACGGTTTCACAGCAAACCGACATGATCTGGCTCGTTTCCTTGCTTGTTTTTGGTCGCTGCTGTGCAAATGAGGACACCACAAGCGCTGGTCATGAGTTGTGAGCATTTTGTTAACCATTTAAGGAGAGACCTCACTGTTTTCCCTCCGCTACGAGATGATAGAGATACTAAGGGAGGATGGTAAACTTTCTACTTTACCTCGGCCGTGGTAAACGCTCGGGTGCTCAGCTTTCTCCGGACCGGCTAGGACATGACTGTCTCCTCTTGACCACCGGGCGGAGGGTGAGATCCAGCCGTCAGCGACTGTAATAATCCGGTTTTTGTATGACAGCTCTATCACCTTTCCGCGCCTGTCGGTGCTCCGGGGCTGTGCTCACTGAGGCAGGCAGCACACTGGCTCGCTGCCACTTCTTCTTCTCAAGCGGCCGTAGTGTTGATAGCTGGGAAATGATGTCCATGTGGTCCCATCCCACCACCAGGGGAATCCGGGCTGTTTTATCACTCCCACCGCGGAGTCTTGATTTTTACGTTACGGGAAAACTCTCCCAACTAATATAAACTCTCAAACAGCACATTTGAGTTTTTTTAAAATGGTATTTTCTCAACAAATATTCACCTTACAACAACTGATATCTGCTATATTTACAACCCTAATCATAATTTGCAGTGTTGTCATATATTTAAAAAATAAAACTAAACAAATACTCACTCCGGGCAGGGAAGGGTTACGTTTTGTGACACTGTAGCCAGCTGACTGACCACGTGACAATGCGGAAGTAGGAGTACAAACAACATGGGCAGATCTTGAGCCGTGTCCTGTAAGAATGGTGCGCCGTTTTGCTTTGTTTTTCGTCTTTAGTTGCGTGAACACAGTGTTGTTTATTCGGGGCTCATGCGGGGCTCAGTCAGAAGCCGCCGCCCAGCAGGGAGCAGCCGGCTGCGGCTGTGAGAACCTGCAGAGAGCCGCTGCTGCTGTGGAGCCCGCGGAGGACACGACAGCTTCTGCAAACCCGGCTGACAAATACTCAAGAGGCGCCAATGAGAGGCCGTCAGGGGCTCTGGGAGATGAGATTAATATACAAAGTCAGGTAGTCCATCTCTGCTGTCTTTTTATTATTATTATTATTACTGTATTAGACAGTTCACAGTAGAGAAGACACACAAAGAAGGCCCCTCCTCAGACTTTAGCTCAATGGACCACCAGGGAATCCTGAAACGTTATTTACTTTTTAAAAACTTGAATTAAAAGATAAGGTACATGGATTTGGGTGACCAGATCCCAACAAAATAAAACTATGTTTGTGTGGGACAATGTGAGACATGTTACCAAGGCTACAATTTAGATATGTCTAAATTAAATACTAAAGATGTTTATTCTGTCTTGTAACATCTCTATGCTCTGAATGCATCTGTAGATCAGCACATCTCTTTTTTGAACCACATTTCTTTTCGAGACTTGCATAAACTGTGTTGCTTTATGTCGTATTCCCACTGTATGCAATTGAAAAATAACAGTCAAATTTCACAAAAAACTGAGAATGGCCTTCCACTGGCTTCTCAATATTAGAGTAGTTTCACAGTCTTTGTTGTAGCTGCTCTTCCTTTTTGTCATAGTTTCCATCATATTCCACCTAAATCTGCATAGTTTGTGACTTTATGGTGACTCAATTTTCCCCATTGAGTGTAGCATAGCAAATACAATGTTACCCTGAACTTGACCCATGTGTGCACGGTTTCACAGCAAACACAGCCCTGTGATGACAGGGCTTTCTTCACAGCCACTGGATAAATGCCAGATTTTAAAAAAGCATCTGTCCTGTAGTGGTTTGACTTTTGAAAACTAGAGCCGATGAAAATGTGGGACATCTTCTCAATATGTGGGACAAGGGATACAAATGCTGTGCAGTCCTTCGTAAAGTTGGACACCTGGTCACCCTACACCCGCTAGACCACTTTAGGTAAACTAAACATGCATTGTTTTAAATCAAACTTAAAAAAAAAAAAATGATGATCTGAGATCCTGAAATGTTGACATCTTCCACTCTCAATACAACCTCTCATCAGTCCGACAGCAGGCTGATGTAGCATCATTGCCCTAAGACACTGAAACCCTCTCAACAACTGCACAGTTTTGCACAGCAAATCAGTTGTTCAACTCTTCTCAACCAGGTACCAAATAGGGAAGTTAATGGACTAACAAGCCTACATTTCCTGCAAGTTAAACTACTATTGTTTCAGACTGTGTCAGAGAGATACTGTATGTTCATGGCATACTGAGTTTGATATTAGTAAACTCTGACTAGCTATATTAGTCCTGTTTCCTTGTTCGCGCTGGATTACTCTCAGCTGGTTCTGGGGAAAGGACAGTGTGCTTTATGCTCCAGTCCCCAAACAAGCTCCACCAATTAGATTGGTTTTATTTTGGGGTTGATTAGACATATTTACAGTCATTGTCAGGGTTTGCCAATCCTACTGAAGCAGCCCAAGAGTCACTTCAAGGCATGGGAGAATCTCTGCAATTATTACACAGACAGGATGACACAAAACTCACTCTGGTGCAACACATTCATGCTTTCAACATATTTTTTGATACACCATAATCAAATATACTTAATAATAAACATTTAGATGCAATTGACAACTCATACTGAATGGCATAAACACACTACTGAATTATCTTTTCATAGGGATTACAAGTAGCAAGGCAAGTAAGAATAATGGGGAAGTAATGGTTTAGCTGTAAAGTTACTCATTTATAAACAGGTAAGCAGCAACCTCAGTTTGCATGAAAACACCAAGTAATGCTTTATATACATTGTTCTAGTATGTATAATAGTATGTACTTCACATTTATTATATCATACAATGAACTGTTATACAATATATACTAATATAATCTAAATTAACTGTATAACAAAGCATCAATTAGTGTACTTTTCTTTCCCAGTGTACTCAACAGTTATGACAATAAAAACCAAACAAATTGTGAATATTGTGTTAACTCTTATTTTGAAACACCCTTTTAAGGTAATGACGTTAAGGGATACCATAGCTAGCATGCTAGCAGCGATTAGCATTATCATACCGATATGTCCAACCTTTAGCTTTCTAGGCTTCTGGACACCGGCACACAACTTCACTCAGTTGTTATATACATTCCCTCAGTTCAGTCACACTTGACATAGTTTATTGCCAAAATATGCCTCTAAAAGAAATAACGATGACCGTTCACTCGTTAAAGTGACCTCAGCTAACAGAACGGTGCCAGCACGGTCTTTTAGTTTGACTCGGTTTAGCTAGCTAGCTAGCTAGATGAATTATCCCTAAACACAGAAGCTACAGCACTCATTATCGGCGACGATCAAACTCAGTGTCTCCGCGTGTTACAGCTACAAACCAAGGCTTTACTCACATGTTTACTGTCTGTTTACCTGTCGGAAATATGAAAATACAGGTGAAGCCGGCGGCGCTATCTGCTGTCGCGTGCACACTTGAACGTCCCTCATTACGTGGTGACGTCTTCTTCTACTCCAGTGATGTTAGCGGCTGATAACCTAACGCACGGAGCGAGAGCGCCATCTGCTGACCATGCGGTGATTAGCAGGAACACAATGGAGGGGACACCTGGTGCCACCCGGCCATGGTGCAGGATAAATGGATAGAAAAATAACATTTCAGCCATGTTCTTAAAAGCTGCGTTAATGCTGCAGGTTAATAGCATACATATATAAATAGCCAACAGCCTGATATTGACCTGTGTAAATAATTTGACCTTCTAAGGTGTGTTTTTGTTATATTTTATTTCTCGATGTGTCGTAGCTTTTTATTGCTGTTGAAATTATTTCATATCTAACTGTATTATGTGCTTTTTACTGAGCGTCTGTAGTTTATGGACATGTTGTGCAGCGGTGGTCTGATTAATAAGGCTGTCCTGAACACTGTTTTTTTTAGCTTCGAAGCTCTGGTGAGAGTCATTCAACGGTATTCGAAGTTTCTGGAGACACATGTTCTTCTGTCTCAGTCAGTGTTGCTGTCACATTGATGAACACACACTCACCTCTACACACAACAAACAACGATATCTATCTGAGAATAGCTGCAAACAATTAATAATGTTGTGGGATTATTCCTTATTTCATGGGCTATTTTGGGGACATTATTATTACTTATTTGTATAAAAAAAAAACTGAAGCATTCCAGTACTGATTTGGAGGTTGAATACCATGGTAACGGTCAACGCTTCGAAGCATGTGGGTCAGCCTTATTGTACTCCCAAATCTCTTTGCCCTTAGAATATATTGTTTCCAGCCTTTTTAAAGTCTCTTAATCGTTATAATTCAGTAACCTACTTTAAGTTTAAAAGATTAATAGAACCATTTGTCTGCTTGTGAAAAAGTTTTTTTAAAAACAAAAAGTTTATTCTGCATACAGATGGTGCTAATTTCTGGAGGCGAGTTCCTGATGGGAACAGACAACCCAGGCATCCCTGCAGATGGCGAGGGCCCTAAGAGGCGGGTGTACGTGGACTCCTTCTACATGGACGTCCAGGAAGTCACCAACCAACAGTTCCAGAGCTTTGTCGATGCCACGGGGTACATTACTGAGGTATGCATCCAAGGATGAAACCATAAGCAGTATTTTTGAATTCATTAGAACTGAATTGAATCAAAGTGATCAGTATGAAATCAAATCTCTGGACAGTGCTATGAGCTTAATAGGCATCATCTTTGCTCTTAACGTTTTTATCCTTATGCTTTTAGGCGGAGAAATTTGGAGACTCATTTGTCTTTGAGGGGATTTTGAGCGAGAGTGTGAAAAACCAAATCACCCAAGCAGTATGTATAATTATTTAACTGCTTATTTACCAGTTTGACCACTTTTTCTTACGCTACACCAGTACATTAAAAAGCATCTATCTATCTATCTATCTATCTATCTATCTATCTATCTATCTATATATTTGTAGGTCGCTACCACATTACATTTATTTCCAAACAATTTGAAAATACTTTGGGTATTTGAATTACATGTTTCAGATGCATGAAGTATTAGTATTTCACATCTGCTATAAGAACTGTTGGCTATGACAGATTTGTCAAAGAAAATGTAAATGTGTTAATAATCTTGATATTATTTCAATGTCCCTCCCACCATGATGTATTTAAACATCTGCTTTACCTGGAAAACCTGCCAGCCTGTGGTTGCACATATTTTCTGCTTCAGATAGACATGAAGTTATATACTACTGTTATTTAAGAGTCTTGAGAACATTCACAGATTGGTTGAGGACAGTAGGCCTCTCACAACCAGACGAAAACCAGGCAGCAGGGCATTTACTGCTTCATCTCAGCTGTCATGTGCAGCCTGATCATGAGGCTGAGAAGGTGCTGTTTACCCATTAGTGTGGCAATGAGGGAAACCATTAGTACCACCGCAGTTCTGTACGCTAAAGACAATTTAGATGAAGTATGTATGTGAGAGAAAATGGAATAAAGGGTGTGAAAGAAGCACAATAGTAATCAGTAACCATGGCTGACACCAGTTTGTTGTTAGGTGGCTGCTGCCCCCTGGTGGCTTCCAGTCAAAGGAGCCAACTGGAGGCACCCTGAGGGTCCAGACTCCAACATCACAGACAGGTAGAAAGACAAGCCCAAAATACTCTGATTCGCTAGTCTTTTTTTAAATTAATTTCTTTATTTTTAATATTAAAGCAAAGGTACATATTTCTTATAGTCTGTCTTAAAACAATTCTTGCATGTCTATATGTATACTGAAACAGTTTTTGGTCACTGTAATTGTTCTTCCTCTCCTTGCTGGCCGTGGATGTGATTCAAGTGTAAGTGATGGGGGACAAAATCCACAGTCTCCTTTCTAAAGTTCAGCCGAAGCAAATATGAGGCTTGAAGCAAATATGAGGGTTGTGCAAAACCCCTTTGCTTTTTCTTATTGTCCCCATGTTCAATAGTGTTTCAAACATCCTAACAAATGTGGGGTTTCGGTAGGAATACATGTTAGGATGCTTTAAAAGTTTCTTTATCTTTACTGGATGGCTGACAGTTAACACTGGAATGTGGTTTGTAAAAGAACAAAAAATAACAGACATACTACTATAATTAACTATAATATAATTCACACATTACAGCTACATTACAGCTGTGTTGAATTCTTGATTCTGGTTGGTCAATCATGGCGTTCTACGGTGTGTTATTTCTTTATAGCACACCGTTGCAATGTATAACAGACCATTTTTGTGTCAAATTATTGAGTTTTAAATAGGTAGCAGTGTATTAAGTGGGATAATGTACAGCTTGCAGGTCATTGTTCTTTTGGGTCATCAAAACCCATTCAGGGCGTCTGGGTGCCGCATCGCCCTGTTGGGGTTTATTTCACAACAATGACTGGCTCACTGTACATAAACCTAGAAACCTTTATTTGTTCATTTGTAAGGCATGAATTGTAAGACTCACACATTACACACATCAAGCGCACTTCTGCAGTGCCCATGATGCAAACTGGTACCTCACTAACTCTCTGTACTTGGTCTGTACAGGGACTTGAACTCGGTGACCTTCTGGTTCCCAAGCCAAGTCCCCATGGACTGAGCTACTGCCCCACAAAACCTCCTATACAGGCAGCAAGACAAGCTTTATCCCACACACATCCATCAAACTCAGTGCAGACAAAAACTACAAATATACCAACTACTCCAAGAAGTTAGTTGGCTTCTGACATGGGAGCTGCTGTGCCTGAACACTATGTGGACTGCAAGCCTTCTCAATTTCCCCATCACTTATACTGGTATCACAATAAGAAGGGATTATAATAACCAAAGACTGTTTCAATGTACATATGGCCATGGGAGGATTGTTTTAAGAAACACTTGAAAACATAAACTTTTACATGTTGATTCAAAAGCAAAATTCAACTTACCACTTCTGGCAAAAGCAAACATAAAACAAATACAGTACAAGCTCATTAATTAACATTAAACCTGTTCTTTGTAGGTTGGACCATCCTGTTCTACATGTGTCCTGGGCAGATGCGGTCGCCTACTGCTCCTGGGCCAACAGGAGACTTCCTACTGAGGCAGAATGGGAGTACGCCTGCAGGGGCGGCCTTAAAGACAGGTGATATTCACTGACTATGTGACTGTAAAATACACCAGTGTGCTTTCATACACTATGTTCCATGTCAATGCCCTGATATACTGCCCCTGCATGTAGACTTTACCCCTGGGGAAACAAGCTGAACCCAAAAGGACAACACTATGCCAACCTCTGGCAGGGGGACTTCCCCAACCTTAACTCTGCAGAGGACGGATACATCAAAACGTCACCGGTAAGAAAAGGAAAGATGGAGATAGTTATGGGTGTGTTTAAGATGCATCATATTTCAGGTGAGGGAGGATGTGGGTGACTGTCAGCCATTGTCACAAAACTGGAAACAGGTTTATAATGGAGCCACTGGCTTTATAATCTACAGGAAATTACAGGTGCTGGAGATAAGCCCTCATTTCAGAAGTTAATAAAGTCACACCAGCAGCTCGCACCTTGCAGAGATTAAATGAATAACCATTAGATAATATTAATCCAGTCTCTGTCTCTACAAAGCCTTAGCTTTAGAGGTATCAATCATGAATGCATGTACTCAGAAGCAGCTGAAGGAATCTTTCTGATCCCACGAGCTGAACAATCAGGGATGTCCATGCCTCACTGATTATAATAGCACAAATCTAACTGTTACTATCCCTGTTAAACAGCTTTGCATGTTTGGCAATAGAAAATACAATAGAGAAAAACAGATGGGACTAGCTGTAAATCCTGATTAAATGATGTTCATTCTGGCAAACATACAGGTGATGTCCTTTCCCGCCAATGCTTTTGGTCTGTATGACATGGCGGGGAATGCGTGGGAATGGACCTCAGACTGGTGGACTGTGCATCACACCACAGACCATCAACACAACCCAGTAAGACCACATTACTTCTGAGCGTTTTCAGGTTTAGTTTTTGCTCTGATATCTAATCATATGTTTCTCTATCAGACGGGTCCCCCGTCAGGCACAGACAAGGTGAAGAAGGGAGGCTCGTACATGTGTCACAAGGTAAAGAAGACAACCACGGCAACACTTTTATGCTTATTAGGCTCTATAGATTTAATCAAAAAACCAAGGTCAACATCTTGATTATCCCTGATGTGATTGGCCATCGGCGTTTGGTACCGCCACACACGGTACCCTTCATCACTGGTATGAAACAGTACATGCTCTAAGAAAGTGCACCAGATGTATGGCGACATATGGTGCCTTCAAATGGGGTTGTGTTTACCATGTTTACCAGTTGGGCCCATATGAAGTCATGTCATATTCACGACCTCGTAAGTGGAAAGTTTCTGAAAGCTCCCAGTTCACGACTTGTGACGTGTTTGTTGACATTGTGAGAAATGGTGGAGCCCATGGAAGTTCATTTATCAGTGCATAAGTTAATATTATACAGTATATTGCAATTTTACTCCTATATTGTTTTTCTTGGTAATTTTATATGTCTGAGGAAAATGTTGATATTCCCAATGGCTTCATTTTCTCCTCTGTCATTATGTCTTTGCATTTCCTGCATTATGTCACCCACGTGCTAGCTTGCTAAATTGTTAGCCTCTGTGGCTTCTAGACTCGGACAGTAACGACAATATTACTGTTACATGGGTGGGTGGGTTGGAAGGTGGATGGGTCCAACAAACACAAGGCTTTCATCCAGGAGACCGTTGTTTGTGTCCCATTCATCATGTTACAATCATGTTCGTTCGTGTCCCGTGTTCACAACATTCAGTAATTTTCGCTACAGAAATGTAGTGGTTTCAAGCCCAGCTGTGTAGTTCCTAAACCTAACTATAGTGATTTTAATACAGTGATGTCACGGGGCATGGCAAAGCAACAAGATGCGACAAGTTGGGATGAGAACGTATTGCATCATCAAACATGAAATTAGAAACACCCATCTGAATGTCTGCTGACATATTTGAATTATTGGGCGGTTAGATTTTATGGGCATTGAGCTCTTTTGTAATGTGAGCGGATCAGTGAAAACTAAATAATTTTGGCTAGTTGTGCAAATCTGTTTCAAGGCAAGTATTGAATCCAGGCAACAACTGCTCCGACATCAGCATCTCCAAAGGGAAAAGGGGAGCTCTCTGTTACTCTCCACCTGTTTGAGTACAATAGAAAATGCAGCTTGTCTCCTATTCTCTCGCTTCTTCCTGGTATGTTAGTTTAGTTTCGTTTCTGTTCGAGTGCATGCACAGTCATCTGTCCACTTGTTCAGTGACTGTCTTTGTTCTGGATTTAAAGTGTGAAATTGAGTGGACTAGAGCACTCATATTAATGCATATGTTTACATTTATCTGCAACACCATTTGAGCTGCCCACTAATGACCATTCCTGTTTGCTTACCACCAGCTAGGGTTGCCATGGGAACGTGACTAATTGCAAAATAAGTCCTAAAACAGATGTCTGGTTTGTTTCATATGAATAAACCATGTCGGGAGGAGAGGACAGCAGTCAGACATGCCTAATGAAACAGGCTCCGCACAGGAGGAGGAAATCAGAAATAAAGTGATGGCTAAACTAAAATGGTCTAAATGTGTTTTTAATATACTGTAACAATGCACTTTCCAGATTGCTGTTTGCTAATAAAAAACAATTGATTGATGGTAAATTTCTCTCTCTTCCCCCAGTCTTACTGTTATAGATACCGATGTGCAGCTCGTAGCCAGAACACTCCGGACAGCGCCGCCTCTAATCTTGGTTTCCGCTGCGTCTCTGAGGAGCAACGGTGACCTGACCTGCTCGTCTTAAACACATCTATTCCAGCTGCTCTCTAACCCCAATGTTGGCTGTGGAGTAAACCGATGAAAGGAATTTAATAGTCTTTTTTAATGTGCCATTTCATTGGCATGGAGTTGAGAATGTCTTCCATTCCAGCAGATAGTCTTAGAAATGTAAAATTTTCTAACTTGATTAGATTTTTTCATAAATAAATAGAAAAGGTAGTTGTTCCTACGTCGTTGTTGTCTTCATGCCTCTGAGCACAGGTTGAGGGAGCGCTGAATAACTCAAGTGGTTGTTTCTGCTTAAAGGAACTTTCTGTGTGACGAACATCAGTGCTGTCTTATAAATGTCCAAAAAATCTTCAGTTGACATTATCAGTAGAAAAAGGCTGGTTGTGATACAGACTAAAAGTCTATGTAAACTATACTGCTTATGTAAAATGACACTGAAATTGCTGCAAAATTATTTAAATATAATTTTTTGCATTCAATGATAATTGAATTTCATGATCTTTGTTTTATATTATGTGTAATGGCCCTTGCCTGAAAATGACACAATTTCTTAATTGGCCTCAATAAAAAAAACATTTTTTTGTCTTAAAATGACTCAAAGTATTACACTGAATGTGTATGGGAAACTTTAGGTTTAGTTAACTGATGCTAAACTTCAGGGTGCTACTTTGCTGTGGTCTGTTTTATCATGAGCGATGGTGATTAGCATCCACCAGAGGGCAGCACATGCTCAAATATCTGTCTATCTGTCTCGAGAGTGTATCTACAGTGCTTGTTTCTTTCATACCCATGTTCAGGAGTTAAGTTGACACAGTATAAGCTCTTGTCTGAGGATGGTTCAGGGCAGTGAGCACTGACAGACAGTGGTGGGTTTAAGTTACTGTAAGACGTACGACTGAGACTCCACATGAAACCAGCAGCATGCATCATCCACAGGGAGTGACAGTGCCTGTCTGAACTGAGAGGATAAAATAAACTAGTGAGGGAAAATAGTCACATGGAAGCTATTCAGCTATTCACAACTTGTAAAGTGGATTATAATATGGGTGGTCTGGTGGTTCATGCGGCTTCCAGAGTGCTGAAGTTGTTCTGGGACAGGTCCAACTCTGTGCGATTGAACAGCGCCTCCAGCTGAATGAGAATAGTCACACAGCAGCTATTCCACTATTCACAACCAGCAAAGTTAAATATGCTACTTAATTTAACAATCATTAGCTAGCAGAATGGTTTTCTGCAAGAAAGCACTTACTAACAGAAAGATTTAGTAGTAGTAATACTTAGTAGTAATATAAAGAGTGACAAAGTTCCCAAGGTCAAGTCCCATGAGATGCTAATTAGATGACATAATGTTCTGTTTTTATTATTTTTATTTTCAGTTTTCAGTCACAGTTTTGTTAGGTTTGGACACCAAAACTGCTTGGTTATGTTTAAGAAAATATACATACAGTACATATACAAATACAAAATTTAATGTGTGCCCAGGTTAGTTGTTTGCTACTGACACCTGAGTGTTTGTTTCTCTTATGCTCTATATAATAGCCACATTGGATGCAAATAGTTTTGTTGGCTACTGACACACAGGTGCTAATAGCATCATAAATATGGATATATGAATAAAAAAAGACCATATGTCTGCAAAAGAACCAAAAGTATTTATTGTAACTTCTTCAGCATACAGATTGCATGTGAAAATAATAAACTAAGCAATTAGCGATAAAAGGCTAGCAAAACAAGTGAGTAAACAGGGAGAGGGTCAAAAAGTTTCTAGTGCACCTCAGTAAAAAGACTCAAAATGTTTTAACAAACATTTGTATTTCTAGCATTAACATCACATTTATCAGCAAACTACAAATCCTATTCTCTTGCACTTTAAATGAGAAAGTTAAAAGGTATAGTTGATACAACATTACTGCACAATTGCTAACATTCAGTAGACAGTTGAACAAGTCTAAACCCTGCTGTCAGCTTTTAACTGAAGTTCATACAAACTCCATTATCTATCAGTGCACAACAGATTGCCTGTCTTACAAAACAGAGAAAGAAACACTGATTTCTACTAATGCTGCAAGAAGACGGTCAGCCCCTGCTGCCGTATTATTAACTCAAAAGAAAGTGAGTCAAAAAAAGCACCACGCAAACAAGAGCAACTAAGACAACCTGGAGGCTAAATACAGCTGCCATCTTGGAGAGTCCAAAACAATTAAGAGATAGAAAGAATTGAACAAAGGCGATACGCTATACTAATAAAAATCCTGTCCATGATCACTCTGCCTCTTATTAGCAAAGCTGAGAATACAAAAAAAAACATTTGCAACTTTATTTGACTTTTGCACCAAAATGGCAAAAGTGTGTCTTTTTGTGCTGCTAGAGAGGCAGTCAGGCCTCTTCATCAAGTCCTCACCACATGTAATAACTACGCGTGGTGTCGACGGGAGAGGGTTTTCCCTCCGCGCTGCTGTCTTTGTCCTTCTCGCCATCGGCCTCCCACAGGTTGATGAGCGGAGGGTAGAGCTCGTTCAGCGGGATGGAGGAAGTCTTCAGCATGTATTTCTTCAGAGAGTGGTGGTAGTTTTTTCTTTTCCATCTGCGGGCAATGTAGACGGCCACAGTGGCCAGACTGAGGAAAGCCAGCATGGTCGCCATGACAGCCAACACGGCCGCACTAGGATGCTGGTCAGACAGGTCCAGGGCAAAGGTGGCGCTACGTGTTGTCACATTAACACACGACTTGTGCGTCTGCAGGTGCACGTTGGAGACTGTGAGGCATACCTCATACTCAGTTGCAGGTTGAAGGTGCGTGAGGTTGTACTCGTGAACGTCCACAGGGACGCGGGCCGTGTAGGTGATGTGCGGGTTGTCAATCTTCATGGTTGCCGAGGCCCACTTCAGGTTGGAGGACATGACGTTAGAATTGACCTTCCAGGAGACCAAGATGGAGTGCGACTCAGTCTGCTTGACGTAGATTTTCATCACCTGGGCACTGTCTAGCAGGGTGCCGTTTACACGGACGGTGGCGACCCGTGTGTCTGCTCCTTCTGTGTTCTGGGCCACGCAGGTGTAATGACCAGAATCCTCCACCTGGACATGAGACAGCCGCAGGGTCCCCTCATTGTTTAAGTGGTATCGCTCTGACATGGTGTCTATTGTGATTTTGGTCCCGAGAGGAGTCACCCAATAGATCTCAGGCTCTGGCTCGGCCATGGCCCTGCAGTCGAGACTGATGCTCGAGCCCAGCTCGAGGTTCAAGTGGCCGGGGAAGGTGTTGTGGGATATGAGGGGCAGGCATTGCTCCGGGGACTCCAGCAGCCTCAGCTCTCGAACCCGCTGGCCTCTGAGTTCTGGTGGGGAGGTGCAGAGCATGGCAAGGGGCTCCATGAAGCGCACCGTGGTCCTGTTGGAGCTCATCCACTGGATGACACAGTCACAACGCAATGGATTGCTATGCAGACTGATCTCCCGCAGATTGGGCAATGCCTCCACAGTATGCTGGTAAAGGGCAGTGAGGGCGTTACTGTTGAGCATCAGGCTCTCCAAAGAGGACATGTCCCTAAAGGCCAACCTATGCACATAAGACAGCTTAGGGTTGTTGGTGGCCTCCAGCTTTGTTAACTCCGGTAGGTTGTCCAGAGCATAGCGGTCAATTGACACTAACTCCATCATATTGTTGATGCCCAGCTCCTTCAGACGCAACATGTTCCTGAAGTCTCCTTCCTGGATTTTGCGAACTGGATTCTTGTTTAAATCCAAGAATTTCAGGTTGGGGACTTTTTGAAGGGCCAGCTGAGGGATTCTGACCAGTTTGTTGTCATAGAAAGAAATGCTTTCAAGGCTATCCAACCCTACAAAAGCATTCGCCGGAACATCAGTGAGATCCATGCCAGCCAAAACCAGACTCCTCAGACTCCCTAGAGGCTTAAAGTTCATGTCTAGTAGGCCAATAACTGGGTTCTCCCCAATCATGAGGATCTCGAGATTGGGTGTTTCCTCAAACCAGCGGCTGTCTATGACATGGAGCCTGTTGGAGTTAAGATGAAGGCGCAGCAGGCTGTGCAGGCCTGCAAACGCCCGAGGGGAGATGGAGCTTATCTGGTTGTGGTTGATGTAGAGCTCCTGAAGGTTGGAGAGGTTTCCCAGGCAGTGGTCTGGCAACTGGCTGATCTGGTTCTCTTCCAGGTGCAGGGTAGTCAGGTGGTTCATGCTTCTGAGGCCTACAGCTTCCACAGTGCTGAAGTTGTTCTGGGACAGGTCCAACTCTGTCAAGTTGAATAGCGCCTCCAGCTCTCCACTGGTGTGAGAGATGGCATTGCTCTGCAGCAGCAACACCTGAGTATCTGTGGACAGGTTGGTAGGGATGTGCGTAAGCCTCAAGTCGTTGCAGTCCACCGTGGTTGCCTCCTTGTAGGTTGACTGGGGGGTGAACCAAGGGCGGATCTCGCATACGCACAAATGTGGACATTCTTTGCCATATGTGGGAGACAGAAAAGAAAGAAACAATCCCATGCACACCCAGAGTAGAGGAGGCCACAGCTGTGAGCTGAGCGCCATGTTGTCTGCTCTCTCTGCTCACACAAAGCTTAGATGAGAGACAGTGTTCTGGTGAAAGGCTTGAAGGGAAGGTTCGTGAGCATTAGTCTTCTATTACTGCTAGATGGATTCTGTAGGCACTTTCCAGAGTGGCGATTTCTAATCCAGGAGAAAGTTATTTGCAGAAGCCAAAGCAGAAGATCGTCTAGTCCAGCCTGCTGATAGTTTAGTCTGTTCTCACTTCCTCACCCTGAGGTTTGAGCCTTAAAAAGACAGAAAGCAAGTAAAATGTTAAAGCCTTCAACATATGCAACATTATATATTTTCTGTTTGCAAAAAGGAAGTGAATTAGATTGACTGAAAAACAGCTGAACAGAGAATGTGAGAGAGTAAGAGAGACCCATTTGGTTTTCTTGTACAGGGTAACAAATGAGGCAAGTAGCAGTTTCCCACAGTGCCACCCCCACAGATTTTTATGGGACTAAGTTGACGTGTCTAACAGTGCAGAATGAATCTGTCAAATTTGTTTCGTAGCTCTGCTATCGTGTAGACATTCATTCCCTACCTTTTAATGAGCTCCTACACAGTCAGACACAGTTTGAAACTAAGAATAAGTTTGAGAAAGAATTACTTCTGGATCTTGACATGAAATTGAGTCAGACCACGCATGCCAAAAAAACGTCTTACAGGGATATTCTGGTTGTTTGAGGTGGGGTTGTAGAAGGCACTTGTCCATAATCAGTGCCTTACTTACATGGCGTACCCTGAGTTTGGAGAAGAAGACAGGAGCACCTCCATTGGAACAAAGTGATGTACTGCTGTGGACAGGGCCGGGAGAAAAACGTATTTAGACCCCTAAAAGAAAGGCTCACCTTAAAAAAAAAAATGCTATATTTAGAATATTTTCACTGATTTACCTCATTAGACAGCCCTTTCCAACAGGGAACTGAAGCTGTTGTATCCATCTATGCTCTCACCAAAGCCACCAGACTCGATTGAAAAAAAACTGTTATTTTACCTCGCAGAACATGGGAGTTTGATGAATCCGAACCAATCAAAGTCACACAATAACACAAACAAACTGATGGAGGCAGCACTAGACCAGCAACTCCTGTGTTCAACGAGGTAAAATACTGTTTTTTTCAATGGAATCTGGTTGCTTTGGCGAGAGCATAGATAATGGCTTCAGTTCCCCGTCAGAAAGTGTCTGTATAGCTGTCTCACGGCAAGGTAAACAAGCAAAATGATTCTAAATACAGCATACACTTTAACTGATATTGAGTTTTTTAGGTGGGCCTTTCTGTTAGGTGGCTACAATACGTGATGCTGGGGCCCCATCAACAGCAGTACATTGCTTTGCTCCCGTGTGGTAACTCCTGCCTGTTTCTCCAAAATGGGGGCGTGCCGACATCATCTTCTGTAAATAATAGACTGACTATGGGTAAGTACCTCACACAACCCCACTTCAAAACACCCGTACTATCCCTTTAACCACTATGCTGTTCGCTAGGCCATCCTCTTTATTGAACTGTCTAATCAGTGAAAATTAGAGATACTGTTTCTACATATAATAAAGATAGAAAACAACACTTACAACAATGGGATTTCAAGCTTTTGAACAACATACCTATAACTTGGCTACTCCATTACCAAAAATGTCCATTCACATTAGAATACGCACAAAAGCACTGTATTTATCAGTATCTAAGATGATAAGGTTGATATTAGCTCCGCTTCCCTGATATGTTGCATATCTGTCTTCTCAGAGATTACCAACATGTTTCGCGCTCTGTGCCACCGGGTAGATTATCTGCATACCAGCTTGGTACCAGTGATCCTCTCGAACGAGTGTGTGGGGTGGGCACAGCCGGCAGCTCTGGCTGTGAGCCCATTACACAACAGGCTTAATAAACAGGGAGTGCGTGCGCTTCACTGTTAATCACTCTCTACTTATGATACAGGCCCATGAGGAAGCAGTCATACACATGTGAAGTGAATTTAGTTTACTTTAAGAGCCAGAGCTGAGGCTGGCGCTGTGTGCACACTGCATTCGGACAGGTTCGGTCAAAGTGAGACAAGCAACGAGAGACTGGAGGGGACTGACAGGCTGAGCCCCCAAAGGAATTGTAATATTTTATGCTTTGGCTTTCATTTGTCGAATTCACGACACTCACCTCCCAGGACCGTTTGTAGGGATGATCAACTTTGACAAACAGACATCATAATATCATGAGCAGTGGGGATGAATCTGAATCAGTTCGGTTCGGTTTCTTTGAACAAATCTTAAAATTTGTTCAAAGAAACAAACTCGATTCTGATTGGTCAATAATAGTTATTGTTATTTCATTACAACAGACCGGTGCTATGGACACAGTTCTGATCTTGGCCTCTGGAGGACCATTTTGGTGTTAAATTATTGATTTCTTCTTTCTATTGGGATAAATGGAATATAATGTTAATAAGTATGTTTTCTTGAGGGTGCAATTGCCTTAAAATAGGAATTATGTTTTTATTAACTTTGAATGTTTCTATAGGGAGTGGGTCCTCTCTACGGAGTCCGCCATGTTTCTACCGTAGCCCAGAACAGACAAACCACTGTTAACTTTTCCTGCTTGGGCCGGAGTTCATAATGTTACTTGCTCCTGTTGCCGCCGCTCTCTCTCGCTCGCACTTCACCACTCACTTCCCACATACACACACACACTTCGCACTGGTTCTGCTCCAAATGGCTCTAGTTTGGGCCATTAGCATTTTCGCGTCAGCCACTGTATCTTTCCAATGCGCTTGACATACGGGAGAGGCTTCAGTTGGTTGTTATCAACTCACCTCATCGCTAGATACCGCCAGATACTACACACTGGACCTTTAAGGAAGCAGCCACGTAATACGTGGGAAAATGTTCCGCAAACTCTTATTATAACCCATATTAAACTCTTGTGTCATCAATTTAACTTTCTTTTTAAAATGATTTTAAAAATGCAATGACTAAACATTTCTGTGTGTGCAGGAATTAGTTTGTTGTCCTCTGCGTGTTGTTTGTGCGAGATGAGCAAGCTGTCAAAAGTGGCAATTATTACAATAAACAACCAAAAGAAATAATCAGCTTCTAGTTTACATTAGCAAGAGAGAAAGAAAGAGACTCTCACTCACTGAACACCACAGTGTCAGCTTCTAGCCTGACTCACACATAGAGATCCACATTTATCCTCATAAATATACTAAGGTTGAGCATCCAGTGTGTCTGTGACACAGAGAGATAGTTGGGTGTATTTTGTTTCACATCAAAACTGACAAGTTGCTCTAGCATTAACATAAAACAGATACAGATTGTTTTCCCTCTCCTTTCATGTGCTGTCTGGTCGTGCCCTGCCATGCGTTGACACCTCCTCGATTTTTTCTCTGCATTTGCATGTACAATAGTAGAAAATCAGCTCAGCAAATACAAAATGGAAGACTATACTATGCAGAAAAACAACATTATAAGATTGTTTCTAGAAATTTAAACAACAGAAGAGTGGCACTGCGTAGTAAAAGCAGCTTTTCTCAAATACAGTGAATACACAAATAGTTTCAGTCAAACTACCAGAATGTCCAAAAACTGTGTTTTCTTAGTCCGTTCAAGCTAAACCAACATCTTTTCACTCCCAACTTGACAAATGCAGCCGCTTTGGTCAGTGGCCCTCGGCATCGGAGGCTGACACACCGGACACCCCTCTCACGTTACTTTTGGATAATATACACTTGTTACATGCATACTGTCCTTTCAAAACTTCTGTTTTCACAGGAAGTTAGGTTGAGGCAACACAACCGCTTAGTTTGGGTTAGGAAATTGTCGTGGTTGGCGTTAACTTCACCGACTAGCGAATCGCGTGACTCACAGGACTGATGATACTAATGACTTGCGGGACTAACGATTCAGTGACTCGTGACTCAGTGACTCATGGGACCGAAGATACCAACGATGTGACTAGATAGGGTCAATCTTACTTTTTGTTTTGTACAGGACACACCTGGTTGAAAGTCTTGTGTTTGACTCATCCACCAAGCCTCCCACCCGTTTAGTGGACTCTCACGCTATTAATATGACACCTGTTTTTTCCTATAATATCACTTTTTGGGGGGTTTTATTTGGGTTTTGTGAAAACTAAAGGGTGCCTCTGTGCATCCGTTTCCAATGCTATGGGGCACTTAGGCGTATATGACAGGTGGGTCAGCGAGAATGAGTTGGCTTAACATACAATATCTGTCTTTTGGAGAAAAAAAACCCCAGAAAAGCCCCATCTAAGCCAGTAGCTGAAAAACCTCTGTTTCTACGTCTTGCCTTAGACAAATTAACCTTTGCTATCAAAGGAAGGCCTGATACCTTTTATAAAATATGGGGGAAATTCCTACATTTTTTGGGGAAAATAAGTAAGTGCAATCTTGACAAGTTAGTATGACAGATTTGACCTGATAATGTAAAGCTTTTTTAATATACCAGCTTTGTAACTTATTCTTAAAATGTATTAATAGGGCTGCCAATTGATTAAAATATTTAATCGCAATATATGGCATACTATATGTCCATAGTTAATCGTGATTAATCACAAATTAATCTCACATTTTTTATCTGCTCACAACGTACCTTAAATATAATTTAAAGGGAGATTTGCCAAGTATTTAATATTGTCCAGAAACCCTCACAGGTACTGCATTTAGCACAAAAATATGCACATATCATAACATGGCAAACTGCAGCCCAACAGACAACAACAGCTGTCAGTGTGTCAGTGTGCTGACTTGACTATGACTTGACCCAAACTGCATGTGATTATCATAAAGTGGGCGTGTCTGTAAAGGGGAGACTTGTGGGTACCCACATAATCCATTTTCATTCAGATATCTGGAAGTCAGAGGTCAAGGGATCCCTTTGAAAATGGCCACGACAGTTTTTCCTAACAAATTTAGTGTAAGTTAGTGTTATTTAGCCTCCTTGAAACAACCTAGTATGACCTAGTTGGTACCAACAGATTCATTAGGTTTTCTAGTTTCATATGATACCAGAAAAATTGCATTTATGCGTTAAAGAAATTAGTGTTATTAAAACAAATTTGCATTAACGTATTATCATCGCATTAACTTTGACAGCTCTAATTATTAACCATTTTACATGTATTATTATGCCTCTTATATCCATTTAATTAATTTTGATTTATTTGCATCCCTTTTTTATTAGTATTACTATTAGTATTTTTTTATTTATTTGGCTATATATTTACTTGGTTTACTAAATAATAAATGTAATAATAATGTAAATTTTATTATCGCTGCTGTTGTTTATTCCATTTATTTGAGTGAAGATTATGGAGAGGAAGACATATTTCTGTATGTCTTGATGTGACGTGAAAAAATTAATTGTCAATAAATATACTTGTCGAGGAAAAAAAAATACAATTAACATGCAGCAGGAAGTTTGAGTTTAAGCCTCACAGTTAACTCGTGTTTCTTTATCTTTGAGTAAGAACACACATGGAGCAGGAATCAGGCGGCTGGTCTCTGTGATGACCCGGTCACACTCGAACTGATCCTAACTACTGAAGATGTGGCACCTCCTTCTGCCTTTAATCAGCCATCATTCAGTTTCTCATATAACCCATAAAAACGTCTTTCAATAGAACTATTTGACTGTCGACATACTGGAGTATAGAGATTAACTTGACGATACATTTGTCTCGTCTCTCTCTACCTCCATGTGTTGCACTGCTTGGGTATTAAAACGGAGGAGACAGGCGGAGTAATCGCTGTTTTCATGCTGAGCCCATAAAACTCAGACACCTGGCACCAGGTTTCTGGCAGACTGGCAGCACTATGGGGCTCTGCATCCGTTCCCACCTATCTCTCACTGTGTGTATGTGTTGACCTTGATGACCCAAGGAAGCTCTGCTGAGCACATATGCTCTTTTTCACTGATGGCTTTCTTCATAATCACTGCAGTACACAAATTCATACTCACAAGCTGCCCACTACACTCACAGATACCTATTGTTGGCCGCAGACCAGCTCCACTGAAGGGGTTGGAGTTAACTATTGCATTTAAAGGAATACTTCACCCACAAAATTACCATTTGTATAACAATTACTCACCCAGTGTGACCTTGAAAACATTTTTTGCATGCCTCCATCAAAACATGGGGAAAAGTCTTAATGAATTGAAGTAAACACATGCATCTTCACTTAAACCTTACAAGTCAAAACACTTCAGACTCCTCTAGACTCGCACGCCTGAGACTGTTTATGTGAAAGTGTTTCAAATTGTAAGTGCATGTTTGGGAAGTAGTGAGCACAAGACTGGATAAATGAGACTTGGACTATACAAGTTGTGTGAGAGTGTGTAAACAGATGTTTTGATATAATTTTGCTGTTGTTAAAAGAGGCCCTCATTTACTTCAATTCATCAAGACATTTTTCCTTTTTTTCCTCTGTATTTTGATTCTCCATTCACCGTGGAGGCGAGAAAAAGTTTTCTTCAACAAACAAAGGTAACGGGGTGAATCATTTATATGCAAATGGTCATTTTATGGGTGAAGTATTCCCTTAAGGACAACTCTGTGTTGTACAGTAAAGCATTGCTAACCAAATACAGATAAAGCCACCTAAAATTTCTCCTCCCAGCCGACTTCCAGCATACTGCCAGCCAGTTCCCAGCTAACTTCCTAGTGCTGCTGGGAGTCCAAACCTCCTCCTCCTGTTTCTTGACTGGGTATGTCTAGATTTCACAGTAAACATGCCCATTCATTCAACTGCAGGGTGTCACCATGAGATGACGCTTCCATCACAAAAACAACATGCTGTATTGCTAAGAACATGCTGTATTAAAGAAGACTTGAAATGTAGTGACAGAGACCATAAACTCATGTTTAAAATGTTTACTGAGGTAATAAATCAAGTGAGAAGTAGGGTCATTTTCTCATGGACTTCTATACAATCTAACTTCTTTTTGAAACCAGAGGAGTCGCCCCCTGCTGGCTGTTAGAGAGAATGCAGGTTTAAAACACTTCAGCGTTGGTTTCACTTTTCAGACCCGGAGGTTTCCCACTGGGTACAATCAGAAAACAGCGGTTTAATTCATTAAACAGCTCTACCAACGACTTCCTCGTAGCTAATATACAAATACTATTACTTTGGTGCCTGCAGTCTTTCACAGGATGGAAATGACGTGCGTTCTGAGGACAAATAGGAAACTTTGAGAACTGAAATCCCACAGGAGTGAGGTGTGTTACATCGTTGTACTGTACAAAATCACTTTGGTGGGACAAAACCTTTGTGAACTCTTGTTCTCTGGGATGCGACAGATATCAGGTCTGGAATTAAGTCTTTCAAAGCAGGCACAGACCAGTTGTGTGCCAGCAGCACCTGTAACCTGAAAATCTACTGCGAATTCTCTTGACTGAGGGGGCAGAGAGCAAAGACTAATTTAAAATGCACGCATACACATGAATCTACACTGCACCCATCTCCACACTGCCACAAAACACACATCCTGTCTCCCCACTCTTTGACTCACATGCTGTGACATGCAGGCATACACAGACCACTGGAGGGAGGCAGAAAAATCCCCCAACAGCTTGGCATTATCCAGCTGACTGTCTGAATTGAAGCCTCCAACAGGAGGGATTTACTCTCTTTGCTCACCCAATCCTTATGAGGTTTTAATCTAAGCACACATTACGCATTTAACACACACACACACACCGTTGTCTACAAACACACACCTACAGTGGCTGATATTTCCACTGGGTTCTGTTAAACCTTCAGAGCATCACTGGCCCTGAGGTGAAGCCAGACGGCGAGATGTAATTGTGGGACATAATAAGCTTTGTCTTCTTCATGCTAAGGCCTCATAAATCCAGTTATAAGACAGGATCTCTGGACAATACTGGGAGCAATGAGGATAATCAGATTCACTAAAGCAACACAGACCTGCAGTCAGACAGGGGAGCATTTCTCTTTAGATCTATGAAATATAGGTGTTTGTGCGTGCAGCCTGCAGCCGCTGGTTTCAGTGGAAGAAGTAAGGTTGCAGATTGCAACCAACCGAGTACCCCTCCCCTCACTCCTCCCTTTCCAAGACAGCTGTAATGTGAGCTGCTGAGTGCAAAACTGTGGTAACGCCATTTGCCTTGCTCATTCGCCTTTTTTAGGAGCAATGGAAATAGAAGATATTCCTTTATTAGTCCCACGAGGGGAAATTCAATTTTTTCACTCTGTTGTTAACTTATACACGGTACATGCAGACCCGAACACACACATGCACAAACATGCAACAATGGAGAGATGTCAGAGTGAGGGGGCTGCTCCTGACAAGCGCCCCGAGCAGTTGGGGGTTTGGTGCCTTGCTCAGGGGCACCTCGGCAGTGCCCAAGAGGTAAACCGGCACCTCTCCAGCTACCAGTTCACACTCAGTTCTTGGTCCATGGCGGGACTTGAACCGGTGACCCTCCGGTTCCCAAGCCAACTCCCTACAGACTGAGCTACTGCCGCCCCATCAGACGAAATCAGACGGAAGCTGGCGGTACCAACTATGTGGCTCACGTTACCGCAGTTTCACAAGCGAGTTGGAAAACTATGGAATCAGTGTGTAGAGTGTGTGTGTTTGTGGAAAGTCAGTGGTGAAGCAAGAGAGAGCGAGCAGCAGCGATGGCAGCGAGTAATGACTCCGGCCCAAGCAGGAAAAGTTAACAGTCTTTGGTTTGTTAATTCTGTGCTACGGTAGAAACATGTCCCTATGTAGATATAAATGGCTCATGCTAAGGTAACGGAAACACGATTCTTATTATCATCAGGTGATTATATGCTAAAGAGAACATACATAATATTCTATTCCATTTCTGCCAAAAGATCCCCTTAATTGTTACACATTGGTCCTTTAAAGGACTTGTTAAAATAATGTCTCTTAGGTTGGTTTGAAGACATTTCATTGAACTTGGCTTTACACCGTCTAAGAGTTTAGATGCAAATAATGCTGCTAATACAACTCTCCACCATGTGCCACTGGTGCAGCCAGGAGGGACCTCGCTTGATAGCACATACTCATTTTTCATAGGAGGCTATGCTTTTACCCCCTCCATCTCTGAGGCCCTTTTCACTGGGTGCAAAATGTAAGCAGTGTTTCTGAATCAGCAGCCGCACAACAGGCTCACAGACATGCCATCACCATAGCAACGGCTATGCCACCGGCATGTCTGTTTCATAACCAAATGAGAAGACATGAGAAGAGCTATTAGAGCCACCGGGCAGCTAAAGGAACACACCAGTGAGAACTGCTACTGCTGCAAGAACGTGAATGCAGCATAAAACCAAATGATAAAACTAGTTAAGCACATATGTTCAAATGCCTCTCTCTCTCCCCATATCAGCATAGACCACACTGTAATAATATATTTCCAGACTTCTACAGCAACAGTTTTTCTAGACAATCAGTCTGAACCCAGACATATCATGTGGTGCCGGGAAGCTGAGTGGTGCTGCCTGATGGTTTCTCCATGTCCTCACTGCGCTGGCCTGCCTGAGAGACATCCTGTTCCTGCACCATTAGTATGCAAGCGTCTCACTTCACATCACACAGGGCTTTGGTGCAGCTGCTGATGGCAGAGGTGTAGAGCCGAGGAGGAGGAGAAGGACGCATGTCCACTCAGTCAGAGACAAAGTAGAGAGGGAACGGATGGAGAGCTCTGCTGAGCTGAAAACACAACAGGGCTGAAGGGACAATAAGAAAATCCAAAACCACATATAGAATATAAGAAAAGTATGCTGCATACTATTACAATTTCTTCAATCTATATTAAGGTTTAAAAGTTGCAGCATGGAAATATTGTCTCTTATTTCTGTTTACTGCAAATCCATATGGTGGCTTTATTTCCCTGTGGAACTGAGATGGATTTTGACACAATTTTTCTCCTGTGGCTCTCAGTTGTTTCTCTCTCCTTTATGCCCTCGTCCTCCCCCTCTACTTCATCTATCCTTACAGTTGCAATGTTGGTGAAAAGCCAATTTGTTGTCGCCGGACCGTCGATCAATCACACTGACGGGGCAAGAGTCTAATCTCAGGGGAACCCCTATTTGAAACAACGCAGAGGTCAAGGAAGATTAACGTGTGCTGCTCAAAAAAGTTTGTCATTAAAATGGTTTTAAAATAGATTTTCATAAATGGGCTTCTATATTTATACAGTTTTACATGGTTTTTGTTCAGCTTTTAATTTGTATGATTAAATCCAAAGAATAAAGGTTCTTTTTCAAGTTATCACTAAAAACAAAAGGATGACAAAACAGCTGACTCAGTCATAGCATCTTGACGAAACCTTACAATGGCCCGTCGTGTTTCCACGTTCCTCCTCGGATCACGTTCACAAAGGGAGAAGGTCAAGCTGTTGCACCCTCGTCTCCACTGCTGTGGGAACCCCCCGGCACCAACACATGCTGCAGAGTCAGGCTCTATCTATGTCTCACAATGGGTGCTACCCAAACACACACAAACACACGCACCGAGACGTGTCTTTGTTTTGGCAGCTTCTCACACTCCTCATTACCAGCTGAGGAGATACGTCACTGTGCATTGTGAAGATGGGGGAAGGTGCCACGGCCTCCTATACACTCCCATATCATTGGCTCATTGGGAGACATCTGGATCAATTGTTTGCCAAGACAAAGTAAACTACGCACAAGTTGTGCGCTTGCTAGGAAACAAACATGCAATGCATAATGTTCCTCCTGTCTAAATCAAATGTGATAAACCTACCTACCATAGTGTACTGATATTAGAGTTCTTTGTGGTGTCAGTAACAGGTTGCCGCTGTGATGCAGCAGCTGAAACAACAGACCCCACTTGACAAAGGTGACCCTAACAATACAGACTCCTGCTTTCTCAAACATCTGAGTAGAAACACTGAATTGTCTCGTTCTTTCTCCTCCGCGTCTTCCTTTCAGACATCGGCCAATTTCTAATAGGCATGCAAATAGGTGGATAGATGACATTGCTGTTACTCAGCTGTTTCAGCAGTAGCACTCTGCACCGGTGCTGCAGTTTGTGTGAATGTTACACCACTACACTGTTGGTTGAACCCAGTGTCACAGTGCAGCGAAATGTCAGGACTGCTGGCTGGACTGCAGCTTTAATAATGAGCCCTATAGAGACTAACAGTTCACATTAATGCTGGCTTTTTAATGGCTAAAGTATAACCAGAGCTAAATAGAACAACTTAACACAGGTTTGCAGTGCACACAGATGGGTTTTCTTTTGTTTTCCTCCCTCTGATCTATGATCAGTTTATAAATTATCATAAGAGAGGCTCAAAATAATCATATACTGTATATAGATTGACTGCAGAACACGTTGCCCTTACAAATCCAATACTGATATGCATTTTATTGATAAGATGCACACATTGCAGGTAAATGCTGAGAACACGTCCATAAATATGCACAACTTTTAGGATCTATTTTCTGTACTAATGAAATCTTCTGTTTTTTAAAGCTATACATCACTTCATTTTTTTTATTTGCGGCAGTAACGCGCTGCACGCGCCACGGAGAAAGACCGCGTTATTGTTTCATTTCATCTTTTTGTTGATCTGCACGTTTCCTAAATCATTAAAAAAAATGATGATCCTTACGAGTTTAACACTCTGGACCGGACTGAAATACCCCCCTTCCTATCGAGCAGGATATGAGTTGATATATTCTGTAAACAGATGTATCCCAATGTTAGCACATGCAAAAATAAACACATCGCTCTCACCTCTGAAGCGCTGCGTCCTCCCGCTGCAGGCTGCTCTATCTGACCCATGCAGCATCCGCAGCTCCGGGATGATGCGCGACGGGTTGCAGTTTGTGTTTTTAGAATAGAAACAAACGAGAGCACATCTGATGTGTGGGAGAAAAAACAAGCACCCCCCCCCGTTGGTTGTAATATGTGCTGTGATCTCCAGAGCTGGAGACGCGGTGCTGAGACTTCAGGAGTGGAGAAACGCTGCAGCGCGCAGCTCCCAGTGACGAGCAGCTGCTGCCTGGTGCAGGTCAGCTGGACTCAGACGCGTCTGACACCCACATTAGAGCCCAAACACGCAACCTCGCCACCATCTGTTCTCTCATCACAAACCATGGGAACGAAAAGTCCCACCCTGGTACAGCAAAGTGCCATTTTCATGGAGGAAATGCAGGAGGAACCAATGAATGGTACCTGTGAGATATCATTGTTTGGATGTTGTCACTCCTCAGGTCAACACAGCTGAGGTTCATGAGGAAAAGAGTTGTTTTACAGGAGGACACCAAAGACCTCGGGTGCCTGGACACAGCTGATATAAAATGAATGAATTTCTAATTAATAATTCATAATAATTATGAAATGAAATGGACTTTAAAGTGGATTTCACGAGTCTCTCTCTCTCACATATACACATATAATACAAACATTTGCAAACAGGAGTCTATGTTGAAAGAGAGATCAGTCTTTTTTCTCAGAAGTGTCACTTGTTTGGATTCCTCCTCCTCCTCCTCCTCCTCCACCTCCTCCTCCCTTCCTCTCTAAGGGGAGCCGTGAAAATGACAACGTTTCATCACTTGCTGTTTGAGCTGCTGCTGTGGGAGCTGCCTGCCACGCAAGAGTTGTGATCATGTCTGTGTTGAGACAAGAAAGTGTGCCAGGCTGATGCCACGTGCAGGTTTTGGATGTTTGTATTAGAATTAAGTAATAAAGTTATATTTTTGACTGAAGATCAAAACAGTTTTTGTCATTTCAGTTTTCTTTCTCTTTTCTAAGTCAGACAGCCTGAGCAGGTTTGGCTTCATCCACCTTAGTTGCTCCGCAGTTAATCCTCCTGTTTGTACGGTTTATAAGGTAGAAAGGAATCCAGAAGAGTATGTTTGAAGCTTGAGCACATGCATGCAACTGCCTTATTAATGAAACGCATGAAAAGTAAACACAGCCTCATGCATTTAGCCTGCTGAATGTTACTGCTGAATACAAATACCCTAAAAGGTTCAGCAAAACTTGCATTATTTGGGGCAGTCATAAAATACGGTATTTAAACTGATTCAGCTTTAAGTAATGGAGGGTATAGTACAGTAATTGCTTTCCTTTCTTTATAACATTAAAGGTGCTCTATATGATATCCAGAGCATTAATATGCTGTGTCACTTTTTGGTCATAGTTAACACATGTTTAAAAAAAATCTTTGTTTAAGATTCAGCAGCATATTTGCTTAGTTAGGTTTAGGTAAAAACTTCATGGTTGGGCTTAAAACAGCTACACTTGTACAGTGAAGATGTGACTGAACGCTGTGAATGCATTTTAATGAATTGTGTTTGTTAGACCTGTCCACCTCCCCTCTCACCTGCGCTGTGTCTCTTTCACTCTTTAAACTGCATCACCTGAGTATTTACTGTCGCCATGGACGGGTTTACCCTTAACGGAAAGCCCGGTGCATCTCATACCAGTGCTAAAGGGTGCCTTGTGCGGTGGTATCGAATGCCAACAGCCAAGACAAAGTGTCGGTATTTGATGCCCTGGGAATGGGAACTGGCTAAACTTCTGCCCCCCCACCCCCCAAGGTTAACAAACCACAAGCTCAACAGTCACCATGTGGAGTGCCATGCGAAGGCAATATGCTATATATTCTATTCAATTCAATAAATATAGTGTCAAATCATAACAGAAGTTATCTGAAGATGCTTTTTATATAGAGCAGGTCTAGACCGTACTCTAGATAAGAGATAATTCAGAGAACCAACAACAGATCCCCCATGAGCATTGCATTGTTATGGTAAATATACAGTATATTGTAAATATATAACCTTCTGTGGTCTGAGGCTTTTTCATAACAGTACCCCCAGTGTTTCAAAGTTTAGTCATCCTTAAAACCACTAATAAGATACCTGTTAGGAGAATTCCTATTTGAGAGTATTTTGCCCATTAGACCCTAATGTGAAAAGTGTTCGTAAATGTTTTACTACTTTTAGATTTAGCGTAGACTGAGTGGCAAATACAGAGTAAAGCCTTTCTAAATAGTGAAATTTAATTCATTTTGCTGGGGGCCAACTGGAACTCGTTCAATGCCAGTTTTGGTATCCAAAAACGGCACTATGGGAGCCGCTCGTATCGTTCTGACACCACAGAGGGCTCAAAGTTGATTCAGCAGTCACGCCGTGTGTTTAGCTGCAACCGGCAAATCATAATTTCCCACCATTAACCTGCAGTGCTTGTGGTGTGGTTGCTATAGCAACAGCTCCCTCCCAGGAAAGGCGATGCAGCATATCCACCGGTTTATTAGATCTCTGATCACACAGCTCCCTCCACATGGCCATCTGGGAAAACCAGTCACACGGAAACGTATGCCCCCCGTTTTACCTTTCGCAAGACTTCTCATCATTTTGCCGCATTACACTCCGCCGAGGAGGAGACAAAGGCGTCAGTTTTCTCGTCAGCGCTTGTTTTCGGTCATAGATGGATAGAATATTAAATGAGAAGTGAGATGAATGTTGGGAGAAAGTAAGTAAGCAAACTGACACAGATGACTTCACTGCAAGTCAACTATGTCTCCATCTTTACCAGAAGCATTTGTCTGATTTCACCCAGTTTATTTGGAATACATAAAATAATGTCTAAAAGAGGACAGAGAGTTTTGTTTGTAAGATAAATGTACTTTTTAATTAGACTTTCTTGATTCAATTAAATCTGATCTTAATTGACATTAATATGAAGACAGCTGTAATGTGAGCAAACCTGTCTCTGAACATTTAGCGCATTTGCTACCTTGTTATGACACCATGTCACGCACATATCACACCATCCATCAGTGGTCCATCAGTACCATAGCTGCCAGAGCAAACACACACACACACACACACACCACACACACACACACACACACACACACACACTTGCGTGTGCATGACAAACACTGTCACTCTCAAGAGAAAAGTGACAACTTCAATTTTATTTCAATTTCCTTTTCCCTAACCTAATACCATGTTTGTCATGGTCCAAATCTCTGTCAGTGTCTCCTCTCCTTCAGCTGCAGGGCGAGAGGTGAAACAAATAAAGCATCTGCAACACAACAACAGCACAAACTACAGCCTCAGAAAATCCCCTCTGAGTTGAATCAGCACCTCCCAGACTCAACACAAATTGAACATTATGAGTTTCACTGTGGTTGAATTTATTGCAGGGTTGTTATATTGGATTGCAACAAAGGGTACAGGTGGTACTCATATTGTTGACCATGTAACTTTCACCTGGCGCAGGAAGGAATAGTTTGGTATTTTGGGAATTACACTTATTTGCTTTCTTGCTGACAGGTGAGAAGATCGATATTCCTCTTATGTCTCTGTGCTAATTATGAAGCTAGATTAGGAGTGTCATGATACACCAGTGCTGACAATAACCATGATCTAAAAATGAAATATTGATATCACGTTAATAATACACATGCAGTATATCATGTAAATAATCTAGTGCCACTTAAATCATTTTATATATTCAGCTATGGTTACAGACTCTTTCCACCTCCCTACACTCATATTTGAGTGCAATTCATTTGCCAAATAAGAGACAAAATGCACAATAAACAAAGATGAAAATAAATTTGCAATACTATGGTTACTGTGAATTGTTTTGGCCATGGTAACTGTGTAATGAAACTCTAATATTATGACAGCCCTAAGCTAGATCCAGGAGATGGTTAGCTTAGCTTATCTTAGCATAAAGACTGGAAACAGGGAAAACAGCTAGCCTAGCTCTTTTCAAAGGTAATTAAATCTACCTACAAGCATCTCTAAAGATCACTAATTAACACGTTACATCTTGTTTGTTTAACAACAAGTAGAGGTTTGTGAGATTATGTGCCTCATGGTGACATTGCTGAGCAACCAGAGGAAACCTGTCATTTTTATACTTTGGTTATTGTATACAATAAACAAATGATATATAAGATGTTAATAAATGATCTTTAAAGGTGCAGGAATGCAAATTTAGTTACCTTTGGACAGAGCCAGGCTAGCTGCTGTCACCTGTTTCCAGTCTTTATGCTAAGCTAAGCTAACTGTCTCCTGCTATAGTTCATATTTAGTGGAAAAAGAAGAAGAAGAAGAAGATAGTCCTTTATTAGTCTCACGAGGGGAAATTCAATTTTTTCACTCTGTTGTTAACTTATACACGGTACATGCAGACCCGAACACACACATGCACAAACATGCAACAATGGAGAGATGTCAGAGTGAGGGGGCTGCTCCTGACAAGCGCCCCGAACAGTTGGGGGTTTGGTGCCTTGCTCAGGGGCACCTCTGCAGTTCCCAAGAGGTAAACTGGCACCTCTCCAGCTACCAGTTCACACTCAGTTCTTGGTCCATGGCGGGACTTGAACCGGTGACCCTCCGGTTCCCAAGCCAACTCCCTACAGACTGAGCTACTGCCGCCCCCAATAAAACAATAAAACAGTGGTATTGATCCTCTCATCTAACTCCTAGCAATAAAGTGAATAAATGTATTTCCCAAATTGTCAAGCTGCACTTTAAAGGAACAGTGTGTAACATTTTGTGGGATCTAGTAGCAGAAATGGAGTTTAATGTTCATGAGTATGTTTTTAGTAGTGTATAATCACCGGAAACTAAAATTGTTGTGTTTTCATTAGTTGAGAATGAGCCTTTAATATCTACATAGGGAGCAGTTCCTCTTCACAGAGTCCACACCGGTTGTGCCCTCATGTTTCTACAGTAGCCCAGAGCGGACAAACTAAACACTGGCTCTAGAGAGTGACTTTCATGTTGTTGCCTGAAGGCCACCGTAGTTCTCCGACACACTTGTGAAACTGCAGTAACGTGAGCTGCAGAGCTGAAAAGCCAGTTCCCGTAGTGTAGTGGTTATCACGTTCGCCTAACACGCGAAAGGTCCTCAGTTCGAAACCGGGCGGGAACAGCACTTTTGGGGCGGTAGTAGCTCAGTCCGTAAGGACTTGGGTTAGGACGCGGAGGACGCTGGTTCAAGTCCCCCATGGACCAAGACCAACTGGTTGCTGGAGAGGTGCCAGTTTACCTCTTGGGCACTGCCGAGGTGCCCCTGAGCAAGGCACCAAACCCCCAACTGCTCTGGGCGCTTGTCAGGAGCAGCCCCCTCACTCTGACATCTCTCCATTGACGCATGTATATGTACTGTGTGAACAACAGAGTGTAAAACTGAATTTCCCCACTGTGGGACTAATAAAGGAATATCTTCTTCTTCTTCTTCTTCTTCAAAACCGTGGTACTGCCAACCCGTTGCTCTGTAAGTGGTGTTATTATGGTAAGGATGAACTATGAATGAGTTGACCGGTGTTACCACAGTTTTGCACTCGCCGGCTCACATTACTGCAGTCTTGGAAAGGGAGGGGTGAGTGGAGAGATACTCAGTTGGTTGCAATCTGCAGCCACACCCCGAAACACCATCAAATCCTACACACTATACCTGTATGATACATCTCCTTAATAAGACTTCTTAAATGCCCTTGCATGGTAAAAGTAATAAGGTGTGCTGGACATGACTCTTAGGATACATCTAATTAAACAGATATATTCAGAACAATCCAGTTATATTTAGTGGCAGAAAATGAATAGTTTTACTCTCAGGTGAGGTTACACTAAATCAAATTTACCAAAACAGTGTTGACAGTGTCGGCTATGGGCCACTTTTAGACTGAAGGGATTTGAGAAGGTCTGGAAACAGAATGAGCTATTTGAATATGTGAATTTTGATTGATGACATTTCTAAAATAGTGTGTAGATATAAGTGTTTTCCATGGTGCTGTATGTGTTAACTGCGTCATTATAGAAATATAAGGCGGTGCTGTTCCGCTGGCATGGACTGTTTACATCTAGCTGTACTGCCAAGGGCTCAAGGTGAGCGTAAGTGGGAAACGTCTCATCAGCAGTGGTCTTAATAGCCACAGAGGTGATGAGGTCCTGACTCCTGTTCCACATGTCACTTTGCATTAGTCTCCACATTAGAGCCTGCCACTCTGCAACCAATCACAGCCACTTAACAACAAAATCAACAGATCCCTTTATAATTGCTCCTGAGCAAAGCAATTTAGCAGTTCCTCTTGGGGATTGACTTTCATTTGGGTTTGTCAAACACAGGCCTTGCTTGATTTGTTTTGGCCCAATCGAAATTAAAATAGTTTCTGAAGTGTGTGTGTGTGTGTGTGTGTGTGTGGTAGCTGTTTGTACTCATTTGCTTTATAAAGGTAATTGTGCTTGGGTGTGCCACCAGTGATATAGCACAATAATAGCCTTGTGTTAATCAATTTTATTTATCAATCCTTCTTGTGTTTCCACCCACAAACAAGATCATTAACAAGTTTTTTTCTTCCTTTCAGTTCATCCTGGCAAAAAAAACCCCAAAAAACAGACTATTAATATTTAATTGACATGCGGCATCAGCAGCTTTTACATCACTGATGTTTTGCAACGGAGGAGGAGAGAACTGCTTTGACAAATCGGCTAATATTGTGGGGGGTTCTAAGCTACAAATTTCAGACACAGCTGGTAACACAAGGGGAAACACCATCAAGTTAAAGTATTAAAATAATTAAATTAATCTTTCATGCAATCCATTGCAAAGTAAGACAGCGCAGCATTAAAGATGTCTTTACCATCTGTGTCTCATCATTAAATAATTATCAACAGTATGCTGAGATCATGAAACCATACAAGCTGTGTTGCGTCTCCAGAGACTGGAGCAGGGAATGCCTTAACGGTTCTGAGTTTATAATAAGTTAACTTTGCTTTTTGAGTTTTCTGTAGGTCACAAAAACATAGTGTCTCTGTACTTCCTGCTGGGACGCTACACATGATCTGTGACATTGGTTGGTTTTTATAAAGTTGATGGTCACTATCTTGCTTGCATGCTAACAGCATGGCTTTAGGGATGGAAATAGCAGTCCGTTGGTCCATCACTTCGGTCCAGACTGGAACATCAACATCTACTGAAGGGACTGCCCTGAAATTTTGTACAGACATTCACCTTTTCCAGAGGATGAATCCTATTGATTTTGGTGATACTCACTTTTCCTCTAGCACCACCAGCAGATCAAAGTTTTCACAGGTTTTCACCTGTGAAATATATCAACATTTACTGACTGGACTGGCACAAAATTTTGCACCATTCTTCCCAAACAATATATAATTACTTTAGTGTTCCCCTGACTTTTCTTGCACCACTGTGAGTAGTTTTCAGTGAACCGTCTCAACAAGAAGCCTACTAGATGTTTTATTATGAAATGTGATACACCTTTGGTGATTCCATGATCTTTTTAAATTTGTCCAATACTTTATGACTAAATATCTCAAAAACTAACAACATTCCCATGTGCCTCAGCTGCACTTGCTAAGCATAAGCTAAGCATAGCTAAGCGTACTAGAACACTAAACTGTTGCCACGTCTCAATTCAGATACTTACGTTTATACACTTGTAATACACTGTTTATGCTATGTACTTACTTCCACAGTGCGGGACTTTTGACAGGGTAGTGTTGTCTCAAAATCGAACACGGCTTTTGTGCAATTACTGGAAGTGTTGATCGCAACATTTGAGCGCTTTTTTTTTTAAGTGGACGGAGCAACACCAATATCTGACTACAATTGTCAACCAAGAAAATACCTGCCAGCTTGCAACTGTATAGTGTGGTGGTCACTAAAAGCATCTGCAACCGCTGCAGCTTCCTCGGCCACCACTTTCATAAGTTTCCCCTTCTGCTACGTAGCCAAGATGGCCACCATTGAGGACATGTGTCCAGCGTTTCACACAGCTTTTTCACCATTATTTGTACACCATCCCGGTAGTAGGGCTGTGCATTTTGCCATACTTGTCAGTGTGACCACACTTATGCACTCAAAATAGCAGCTGTAAACTTACAGAGGAACACAAACTGAGACACAATGTAAGATGGTGCACCTGCTCAACATTAGCATGTTAGCATTATCACTGTGAGCATATTAACATGCTGATGTTCATGTTTAGCTCAAAGCACTGCTATACCAACGTGCAGTCTCACAGATCTGCTAGCATGGATATAGACTAGTCTTATTTAAAATTTGTATGCTTTGTTTTAAAGGTCTAGTGTGTAAGATCTGGCAGTGAGGTGAGGAGATTACAACAAACTGAAGCCTTTTCCTGTACTAAGTGTATTGGAAAACTACGGTGGCCGACACAACAAAGAATGAAAAAAGCATGGCGCTCTCTAGAGCCAGCTGGAGCACAGCCAGTACATAGAGTGTGTGTACTTTGGAAGTGAGTAGTGAAGGAGGAGAGACAGAGCGGTAGCGATGCGTTACTAAGCAGGAAAAGTTAAGTGTTTGATTTGTCCATTTTTGGCTACTGTAGAAACATGGTGGACCCGCTTCCTATGTAGATATAAACGTGTCATTCTAAGGTAACGAAAACACGATGATTCTTATTATCAGGTGATTATACACAAAAGAAAACATGCTTATTAAAATTATATTCCATTTCTGCCAATAGATCCCCCTTAATGTTACACACTGGTCCTTCAAGATAAACACATTCAGAGATACACTGCATGCTTAAAAAGGAATATGTATATTGCATTAGATTACATACTTTACTGTAAGTAGCCTATTAAAAATACATTTCATAGTCATTAGACCCACCTGACCTGAGTAAGCACAGTAGTGTTTAACAACACACAGCTCAGGACTCTGATGTCTGAACAGGAGCAATCATGTATGTGTGTGATTAGTAGGAGAAATTTTGCTTGTCTGCTGTTTTTTGTGCTCAAACAGAAGAGGGAAGTCGGCGTCTCTCCCCATCCTCCATCCTTATCCCTCCATGTTCACCCCTCCCTCTCCTGCGCCAGCTGAACAAAGACAACTGCTCTTTGTTAGCTACATGCTGTCTGAGGCATGAAGTCAGAATATGTCTTTTCACTGATGCTGGTGGCAGAGATAGTTGTACCACTGCTAATGTGTGTGTGTCTATGGGCAGCTGAGATGGGAGGGGGGAAATAATCCTGAAGATAATGTTAGGCCTTGTGCCCACTAGGTTTCTGTTTAAAGCATCAGCGCCTTTTCAGACATTTTCAATAGAGACAGAGTGCGTGTGGAGCTGAAACAGCTGTCTCTGTAAAAGCGCTTTTCCCAGCATCTTTTCTTGTTCAAAACACTCCACCTTTTTGTTCTGCCGCTCTTGGTGCTTCAACTTGAAAATATCTCAGATTTTCAAAAGAGGAAGCGCTGCACTTTTCCTGTCAGGAGGATGAGATGTTGTCAAAGATGCAAGTACCCACACACAGCACTTTTGTTTATCCACACCATACCAAAGCACTTCATCCGTGCAGCCTGCCAGGGCTTATATACAAGAAAAAGAAATGCCCAGTGAGCACAAAGCTTTGGGTTAAATGACAGGCTGGGCTGTCCTACTTGGGAAGAAGCAAGGTGAATAAAAACACATTGGAGTGATTAGGACCGGGGGGAAGAGGATTTGCATTTGGAGGAAAAGTGATGGATTTGGAGGAAAAGTGATGGAATTTCCTATCCCTTCTACTCCACCCATTTGTGTCCATATATGGTAGGACTGATGTGCTGGGGGCTGATGAAATGGTTTACTGGTCTGTTCTCTGGGGGTATTATTCGGGCAGGGGGGGGGGGGGGAGAAGGGGGTTGGGTGGCCTCCTTTACTAGTCTGTTCTATAAAATACTTCTTTGTCTGCCTTTTCCCTATTTTTCGCCTTATCTTAAGAGCGCTGATAGCCTTTTTGTAGCTTGTATTGCTGGTTATTTACACAGTGCCATACACTGGGAAGAAAAAAGCTGTATCATAATTAATTATAAATATAACGTTAATGGCTGTATAATTAAAGCTGTCACTGAGTTCAGGTCTGTCAGTGTGTATGAGTATTACAATGTACAGGAGTCTCCCTTAGAGGGTAAATCCTATGGACTGTTAAGGTCAACTGGTGAATAGGATAATTTAGCTCCATTTCCTGGCTGGCTAATATCAATAGATGGAGAGTTAAAGAGCGTGAAGGGAGTGGGTGGCTATTAGCCCTTATAAATCACACTGATTCTAGAGAGAGAGAGAGAGATGGAGATGGAGATAAGCTACAGTGGGTGGGAGTGGAGGATGTCAAGGACAGGAAAACTCCAGAGAATCTACCTGAAAAAGTCTTTTAACTCCAACACAATGACCAACTGTCTCTCATTGAGAGTATGGAAACACTGCCTGAGACACAAGGTACGTTATGAATTGTTAGATCAAATATTAGGCTGCTGTTAGCTGCCATCTTTGTACGTTATACACACAGGTGCCTCATTACTATATCTATAGTAGTTAGCAAAAAAAACATATTTTAGTGTAAAAACAGGCTTCAGGATTCCATAAATGTTAGGTAATTTGTTGATACAGATATAGGGATCCACCTGTGCAGGTGCTCATCCCCACAGTGCTCCATCAGCTTGGGGACTAATTGCAGCTGTAGGATTCAGTGTAATTGGAATACATTTGGGATTAAAGAAAAAGAGCCTCATTACGTTAAATCAATATAAAGTCTGCGTTTCAAAGGGACACAGCCACAGTGAAGTGAGTGTTACAACTCTTGTAAGCCTAATTACATTTGAATAATTAGTAAATATACTGTACATTTGAGCAAACAACATGACCCTGCTGCGTCTCTAACCTTGACATGCGGTTTTGCAACGGCTGATTCAAGGAAGTGGCGGGCTTTCACGCAACCTTCCACGACAATATCTTTCCCAGTAAGGTGGGAAATATATAGAGGTTTCAACTTAGCGTGCTTTCATATCAGGATCCCAAGCCTGGATCCAAGTATGCTTGTCCCCAAAGTCCAGTTTGTTTGAGAGTATGTGTACTCGGTTACGGTTTGCATCAGGTGTGAAAGCCAACTGTACTGAAACACAGAAGTGGACCGCTATTTAACGCGAATAAGGTTTCAAAAGGGCAGGCTTTTTCCAGTGCTGCCAGTCTCCTTTGGAATCTATACATGTGTGCAGCATCGGGTGCTGAATAACTTTACTAATGTGAAAGCTGAGCGGGGTGGGGGGGGGGGGGGGGGGGGGGGGGCAATCATAATGCAGCACAGTATGGATCAATCACACCTAATATAAAAACACACTTGAAGTTGTCAGCACATTATAAGGATGCTAGGACTTTGAGGCTGTTCCTGGGAGTCTCTTTCATGGCTAGGGGTGGCTCTGATATGATTTCTCATGCCTCAAATCATTCTGATATCCCCCATAATTTCCAGCTTTCTCTCTGTCCATTGTAGTTGGTCTGGATTGCAGATACAGCAGAAATGGTATGATCAAATAGTCTCAGGTTAATATCAGTGACGTCTTCCCGAATTATCCCCGCCCTATCTGCCCTATGGATGTATAATAACAACTCGATACTAGACCTCAAGATGGCACCTATTCAGTCCAATGAGAATTGCTCACCTGGCACATACACCAAAAAATACTTTTCCTCCAGGTTTAATTCTGGGGTATTCGGCCCGCTGAATAAACACAATAGTGTTTCTCCTGCGGGCCCTGTTCACAGAATTTTTAAATCATGTTTCTTGGCTCAATGAAGGTTTTACAAATATATTATTATATAGAATTATATTATATATCGAGCGACTGTTATGGAGTATAACAAGTGAGAAAGTCCACTAAGGGTGGCCGGGGGAGGTGGTGGAAAGGTCAAACATACACTCGCACAGGATGTCACTTTTCATGTCCCGTGGAAAAACAGAAGTAAATGTTGACTTTGCGAATTACGTATTTATGGTTTTTGCGTAATTATTTGAACACAAACCATGATCTTTTTTCCAATCTTAACCAAACAGTTTTGTTGCCTAAACCTTAACTCACAGGTTGATACAAGGTTGAAATGTATCTATAAAACACGTTTTTGGTTTAGTAACATCGACATTTAGTGTATCCCAATGCCCACATTTTTTTATGGCAACTGGGCTGCCATGTTACCACGTTACCCATCTCTCCCCATTGGCCTCCTTCCCAGTGCTGTAGTTCTTGTCACTCATCAAATCTAGACAAACATGAAATTTAAATATTAACCAGCTCCTCAGACAAGAAATGACATGCTCTCTGGGACAGTCTCACAGTTGATGGTAGCAGTGGCGGCAGGTGGAAACAAGTACAGCCAAAGTACATTTTACACCTGCAAAAGTCAAACCACAGCCATCTCTCTAGAGATTCACACTGTTATGTGATTGGAGTCACATGGCATGAATAAACCTATCAGGTCCAAAGGTTAGCCTTGAAAATCTAGGTCCTTCCAGGGGGAGCAGAAAATCATATCAGTGTAGAAAATTGCCCTACATGTTTAACTGAAAAATTAATGTTTTTTTTCTATTTCAAAGTGCTCTAGTTGGCTTACATTAAGGGGATTGTTTAAGCACTGCAGAGTTAAGTGAACAGAGGTTGCCATTAGCCAGCTAGCTGGTTTTTGATGACTTTGCTGCTGAGCAACTCCATGACCAATTAGAGAGGGAGGCTGGAGGGTAATGCTGTGGGGCGTAGAGAAGCTGAATGAAAAAAGAAAGGCATGACTGAGGATTTTCTCTCAGCAATTGCAGCTGAGAAAGTTCACATCAGGGTTACAGTATCATTAGATTAGTGTGCTATCACCCACCTCAGGCTGCAGTCAGGGGACATCTCCGCTCATCTGACCCACAGCCAGAGGCAATGCAGTCATGCCAGAGGTACCTTTAAGGCTGCTGTATAATACTACAACTCCCACAGTCGCACCGTCTACCAGAGGGCATCCTGCTGCCATCGTGGAAATGAAGCAGTGTGTTCAAGCATGCCTGTCGCTCCCCAGTGGAGAGCATTTTTCCATTTGGTATTTAAATGGGTCAAACTGTGGTGATTTATTCATGCTCTGAGTCTTTAGTGGCTCTCAGCCTGACAGGAAAGCTCCAGGCTCACCCACTCTCAACATAAACTCTCCCTTCTTTCACCCTACCCTGATACACCTTTGTGTAAAGTATATAGAGTATATACAATATACTGTCTTTTAGGACAGTATTACAGAATAACCACTGTCTATCAGGCTCATTCAAAGATCCTCCAAAAGACGTTTATGTATTCTGTGCACATGTTATCTGTAATGAGCCACAAAACTCACATTGAGGTAACATATGATATGAAATTAAAAGATTAGTCATTATTGGATTGGTCAATTGAATTAAAGTAAATAGGCAACTACTTTGATAATCAATTTGATTAAAAAAAACTCTCTGGATCCAGCTTCTCAAATCTGAATATTTGCTGGTTTAAGTTGTCTTCTACAGTAATTACTAGGGTTGTCAAAGTTACACCACTAATTTCATTGACACATTAACATAATCGATCTTCCAGAGGTTGTAACAGGCTCAGTTTTAAAGTTAAACGTTGAGTGAAGATACTGGTATCATATGCAACTAGAAAGCATAAGGAATCCATTGCTACCAACGCTCCAAACGTGCTACATTTTGGCGAGGAAAACCTCTCATGGCCATTTTTAAAAGGGGTCCCTTGACCTCTGACCTCAAGATATGTGAATGTAAATGGGTTCTCTGGGTACCCACCAGTCTCCCCTTTACAGACATGCCCACTTTATGATAATCACATGCAGTTTGGGGCAAGTCATAGTCAAGTCAGCACACTGACGCACTGACAGCTGTTGTTGCCTGTTGTGCTGCAGCTTGCCATGCTATAATTTCAGTATTTTTTTTATGCTAAATGCAGTACCTGTGAGGATTTCTGGACAATATTAGACATTGTTTTGTGTTGTTAATTGATTTCCAATGATAAATATATACATACATTTGCATAAAGCAGCATATTTGCCCACTACCATGTTGATCAGAGGATTAAATACTTGATAAATCTCTCTTTAAGGTACATTTTGAACAGTTAAAATGTGTGTTTAATTGCGATTAAATATGGACAGTCACGCCATTAATCACCATTAAATATTTTAATTGACTGGCCCTATAAATTACATTAACTTTGAGGTTTGGACTGTTGGTAAGAGAAAAGATATATTTGAAGGATTCACCTTGGCCTGTGTGACAGTGAGTCATTTCATAGAATAAACAATTAACTGATTAATCAATAAAATTATTTGCAGATTGATTGATAAAGAACATAATAGTTAGTTGAAGCTCTAATGTGGTATACTGTAACACTACATTTTCTGGCTTTTGGTCCATGAAAGATAAAGAAAAGTGATATTGTCACATATGAAATAATTTACTAGACAGCAAAAGATGTGATTTTGATAATGTGGGTTTGATTCTTAACAAGATCAAACCCCCACGATGCTCGATCCAGAACAAAGAGATGAAAGTGTACATAACTGACCTTCTCTGATGTGACCTTGACTCTAGTGGACCCGTGTTTGTATTTCCTACATCAACCGGCTATCACACAGTGCTTTCAGATGAGAGAGGTATCCAAAACCCCTCAATCTCCCTTTGAAATCAGCAGGCTGGTGCTTCTGCTTTCACTGACTTTAGGTCACCTGTATCAGAGAGCAATACAAAAGAAAGCAGCATTGTTCACTGCACACTCAAACTCCAGAAATACTCTTGAGACAAACATATACCCAGATAGCCAGTGACACACAGAGCTGCATTGTGATTTATCACTCCTGGGAGGTGTAAATGATGGGAGGAGGGAGAAAGGAGAGCAGAATGACAGCGAGAGGGTGACCCAGGATTCGCCTCCAGTCAAAGTCCCCACAAAGACCCACACTCGGTGTGACAAACAGGATGAGATTCTTATCAAGGTCACTAGACAGCCTCAGTTTCTTACATATTCAAAGCCTATAGAAAGGTCATTTCTCTTTGTATCAAAAATTTGTCTCAAAAGGCCTCACTTGAAAATATACAGAATGATGTTATATGAACACAATTACGCTCTAAACACACGGTATCATAATCTATATCCACTCCCTTTGAATAAGCTTTGGCTTGTTTTGGCCTCAAATTAAATGTGATACCTTACGCTATGCAAATTGCAATACCTCTGTGTCATGTCACCACTGTATGTGCTCAGTTTTACAAATGGCCACTGGGTTGAAACACAGATTTTACATAAGAAGTAGATGTAGTCATAGTGACGTCTCCCATTGGTTTGTGGACTGGCTGGGTGGAGCAACCGAATACTGAATAAGACATTTTCAAGCAACCAAAACATTACAATTAACTTTGAAGAAGTGAAAACACACTGTGAAAGAGTTAAAGTTGTAATATGAAAACACAGACAACTCCCAAGTCCCCCTTGTCAATCACAAGGTAGCCAATCCCTACAGCATACTCTGCTTTGTGGTCTATGTGACTCTAAATGGGACCATAATTTACTAAATGAACATCATGCTGTATTGAAGAAGACTTGAAACTAATGATTGAGACCATAAACTCATGTTTACAATGTTTACTGAGGTAATAAATCAAGTGAAAAGTAGGCTCATTTTCTCATAGACTTCTATACAATCAGACTTCTTTTGCAACCAGAGAAGTCGCCCCCTGCTGAAAGAATGTAAGTTTAAGGCACTTCTGCATCGGCTTCACTTCTCAGAGCCCGAGGTTGCCATCTGGTTGATATATATATATATATATATATATATATATATATATATATATATATTTAATTTTATTTATATATTTTTTTATAGCTAATAGTAAAGAGGTGATGGGAAACAAGGGCTGAGAGAGATAGGAGTTGATGTGCAACAAAGGTCTCCCCAGAGCCATTGAGATCACATCGGAAATGCCTTTAAACCTTTGGGCACCAGGAGGCCTTGGGACAACACATTAATTATGCACATTTCAACAACATAACCATCGTAAACAACAAACCAAAACTAAAACAATGAAAAACACAACTTTGGATATTAAGAAAATCAAAACCACTAAACTAGCAGTGAATTCCCTGAGCGTTTAAATTGTGACGTACATATTTTTTCTGTTGCAGTTTGGTCTTAATCCACCTGCAGATGCCAGGAGCAAAGGGGGACCTGAGTAGTGATGCTGTTTTATAAGGCCTGGGAAATCCACAGTAATTACACTAATACAGCACCCTCTCAGCAGGCTCATTTGTTCAGCTGACCAGATGGTCCCCTGAGCCCAGCGGCCCTCCATATTCATGAGTCAAAGTTTGACCCCGCCACCTCTGAAGGGCTGACCTCTAACCTGGACCCTTTAGGACATCAATAGGATATGCAAGAGGGCAGAGGGGGAAGCATTGCACCAGGCACACCAACCCCCACCCACAGTCCCATGGGTGAGCAGCCGACCCCTCTGACTGAAGCCAATGGAGCCAAAGCTATAGGCGAGCCTTCACACGAGTTCCCATGCTCCTACAGGGGGGCGTCGTCCCTAGAAGTGAGCATCTGTCCCTGCTACACAGAGTCCTATACACTGAGGGGTGGCTAGTGCAGAAGACAAAGCCAGGGAATCCAACTAATGATGTCCCACCATGTCAACAGTGTTCAAGAGCATGGCGGTGAACTCTAACCTCCCTGCAGGATGTTTTCATGAGCACAGTCAACCTCTGGGAACATCCAGCTGGCTTATTAGTCCAATAAAGTAAACACACTAACTGTAAATTAACAGCCTGCATCATTGGTGAAAAATCTTGGATGTGATCAGCTGGCTTTTACTCCATTTCCGCTCTTAGTTTACATGGTTGTTCCTCCTTCTCTGCTTGTTTCAAAGAGATAATTTCAGTGAGGTTCCACACTAAAGGAGAGGATTGTGACGTTTATAATGAGAAAGCAAACCAGCAAAAAACAGACAAAAACTGGATTATCTGAAACACCAAATGATGCAACATGCTGTGCTTTGTTATGAAAGTACAAAAAATATGTTTCAAATTACAGCCGCTACGCCTGAAAGAACAGCATTTAATGTGTGAAATTTCCTCTCTCAAATGGAGTAATAAGGCCCTTCATGCAAAATTTGTATTTTTTATCTTACTTACTGTACTGACTGACGTCTGTTTATTTAAACACTGATTGCCAAGAAATGGCGAAATTAACCCTCTGATGCACAACATATTCAAAACATTTTAATGCATGTGTTCATTTTCGATATTATTTAATATACATAGCTGAATGTTTCTTTGTAATATCTTTTTAACACACTTACGTCATCAACCAGGACTTTGAGAAATCATTAATTTTTTTTTTAATTATTATTATCATGTCAAGTCATTAGGCCTGTCCCGAATACCACTTTTGGGCTTCAAAGCTTAGGTGATAAATATAAATATAAATATAAATACAGAATATAATTAATGTCGATCATGAATAATGTGGGATTATTACTTATTTCATTTCATTTCATTTATGAACTCATAGTGTTAGACTTAGAGAATATCTAAACAATAAATACATTTAGTTCCTGTAATCGTTAAATAGTAGAAACAGAAAACCATTCTGGAAGCGCTACCATAAACTCAGCCAAAGTCAACCCACACAGACATATTGTGTGGTGGATGTCCCGCCGCCGAGGCAGTGAACTGTTAACATAAACGTATAAGAAATACATGCAGCTTCTGTTTTTCATTCGGAAAGCACAGCCTGAAGCCAGTTTTAATGACTACGTACGTCTGTTTACTCCGCTGTTACTCATTCATTCCACATCATTGGCATTTTCAGTGTGAGTCCCAGAGACTGTCGTTACCTAAACTGTACCAATCAGAGGAAATCCAACAAGAGAGTGAAGCTTGTAGAGTAACTAGTGAATGTATTTATAGATAATTTTTTTCTTTTATAGATTCTTTTATAGTTTCTTTAATGTGAATCCACTCATGCAAAAATTCCCCTCCCCATTAAAGAGCCACTGCCGGTGAAAATTGTTGTTTAATGTCCTCTGTGGCTCTCATGGAGCTTTGTCAAGTCTATTTGTTTAAATATTAATTCAATTAACAGAGAGCCTGTGTTATAAAGTGGGGTGTGGGATCTAGTTGGGATGTGTAGGATTTAGGGACTCTAAAAGTGTGTTCAGACAGACAGTGATGCAAATCTTCGCCTTGCATCACATTCTGATGCTTTGTTAGACCCCTAGCGTCACTCTTCATTCGCAGTAAACACATCATTTATGTTGTAAATTAAACAAAACTACTTCCTTAGGTTTAGGGAAAGAAACAACATGGTTTGGCTTAAAACTACATTTGTACAGTGAAAATGTGACTTGACACTGTAACATGGGACACCAACGAACAGCTGATTGTAGCATGAAGGTGAAATGTAATGCATGGGACACAGTCTCCTGGATAAAAGCTCTGTCCACCTCCTCCCTGTCCTGTGTCTTTTCGCTCTTTATACTACATCACCACAGCACATTCCCTGTGCGTTTACGGTTGCCGTGAATGGGTTTATATTGTAGTTAACTGAAAGCTTGGTGCGTCTCTTGCTGTCATGAAAGGGTGCCAGCATCAGTATTTGACGCCCTGGGAATGAGAACAGGCTGGTCATTCAGGCAAATTTGACAGCTGAGCAGTTTGTACAGTCCCTGTTTATTTGTCCCAAATGACAAACGTACTAACTGTACTGATGCTAGGTGGAAGCTAGCTAGCTAAGGGCACACTGATGTGGCTGTGTGTGTTTATGTACAGCATAACTTCTGACTGAACTCACCAGACACTTCAGTATTGTCAGTATTTCGCTCACAGTACAATATTATCAACTCCCCTTTACACACTGGCGATAATTAACCTGCAATATCAAAACATTTTTTAGAACTGTTGTTTTTGTCATGAGTACTTTCACACAGAACATGAAAGTTACGCCGCGAAAAAGCGACATATTTTTCAGAAGAAGGTCAACTTCTGAGCTCTCGCACCGAGAATAAAGAGAATAAAGTTGCCCCGTATTGATGAAACAACAACACAGAGGCTCCGAGACGGTTCAGACAAACTTTATTACTCCTTTCAAACTTGACAAAGGCATTGCATCTTCATGTTGTTTATCACGTCCCCCGTGTGTAAAGGCCTTTACCCTTTGTCCACGCCATCCTGTGCAAATTCACGCTTACTTGCACCTCTTCACTGCCGCGCTGCCTTAAAATTTTCCAGTTCTGTGTGATACACATGGTGAGGGACTAAAAGCCAAGTTTCTGCTGCATAATGTTCAAGAATTTGTTTTAAAATCTGTCTCTTGCAATTCCCCCAACTTTATACAACTGTTGTACTAAAACAATGGAGACCACCTTTAAGATATGGCTTCTAAGACAGTCTCATCATGGTCCATGAGATGAACCGATTAAAACAATAAGATAACTGTTTGTATGTGAAACACTTTATTCTATAAACTCAGGTAAAAATAATGTCATGTTTACAACAGTGGAAGAGAGTGTAGAGGCTACAGGGGCAGTTTATTGCCCACTCAATAATGTTGGTACTAAGTGATATGATTAGACCAGAGAGTGTATATGACAGCACACGGTGGTAACCTCTGTTTTTTCTCTTTTAGCTGCTGTGATGGCAGAAATATCAGCATGGTGGTTCTTTATTACAGATCTTATCGGGGCCTGTTGGGCCGCAGTAGTTTACAGGGGCTGTGTGCATGGTGGAGATGAGCCAGAGTGAAGATAACACCGCACATCCATCTGACTAATTGGCTCTACAATACAGCCAGAGGGGAAAAACTCTGATTTATAGGGGTTGAGAAAGCAGTTTCTCGCTTTAAAAATATCTGTCCCTCTCTATCAGCTTACACTCAAGACTGAATTTAGAGCCCATTTAGCAATTAAAAATTTTGGTCAATGATCTCATTTAGGTCATTCTGTCTGCGATGCCCAGTTAATATTATGTCCGTGATACAGACTTCTAATGCTAAATCTCAACTGTGGCCATTTTGCAGCTTGCTGAGAGCATATTATAAAGCAGAAAAGAGCGATGCCACCTCTGGCAGACTAAAAGCCTTCAGAGAGGCTTTGGACAAAAGAGATTCATCCGTATAAGCCGATTAAGTTCCTCCAAGAGATGATCGTGTAACACTTCATTTTGGGTGTCCATGAATTACCCACAAATTATGTGCAGAGTGGGATCTAATTAACTATTCATTCATAATTTGCAGCCTCTCTCTGTTATTGCCCTGACACTCGATGGGCTTTAACGGGGATGCTGGTGGGTTTAGTGGCTCTTTCACACAAACTGTGCCCTGGGGGAATGTCACACACAATGCTGACATACTATCTCATGACACGGGGTAGACAGTGCTGTCTAGGCCTGTCACAATCCTCTACGCTGCCACCACGATTACATGTCAAAATTTCCACCATCGCACTTGTCATGGGATTCTTTCCACTGTCGATACAATCCTGTCACAGCGGATCCAAATAGTGACAGCAGGGGAAGTGAAAGTTTGATAACAGTGACGTACGTATATGGGAGTGTGTCAGTATTATAGCAATAGATGTCCATGTCAGAACACTTTTATTCAAATATGTACCTAGTTATTGTAGACAACAACACATGTGATATGCCACACCTGTGAGGTGGATGGATTATGGATGGATTGTTTCAGCAAAGGAGAAGTGCTCACTAACACAGATTTAGACAAATTTGTGAACAATATTTGAGAGAAATAGGCCTTTTGTGTACATAGAAAAAGTCTTTGAGATGTTTGACTTCAGCACATAAAAAATGGGAGCAAAAACAAAAGTGTTGTTCAGTATACTTATTTAAAGCCCAGCCATGATGTTTTTCCTAAACCTAACTGTATCGTTTGTTGCCCCCTGTTGGTACTACACCCTCATACACGTGTGTAATATTCACGCCGCAGCGAGGCAGTACGCGATACTGTCACACTATCCTCTGGTGGACAGGCAGGTGTACTGCATGCTTTGCTGTGATTTTGGGTTGCATATTTAGCTATAGGATGTTTTCAAAAGCTGCTTCACATAAAATGTACTTTACTCTTGCACAGGCTGCTGTAACACTCACCACGGTTGTAGCCTCAACTGTACACCGAGCACGACAGTGAGAGTTTATTACATTACAGTGGGAAAGAAGATTTTTAGAATGCACTATTACCCACAATTTAGCAACTCTTCTTCTCATTATAAACGTATATTTTCTGAAGGCCCATAATATCCTTTATCTTAAACAGTACCACTTTCTCACCAGTGGACAACCGCTTGGATCTGAAAAGTGAAGCCAATGCTGAAGTGCCATAAAAATTTGCATTCTTTCTAACAGCCAGCAGGGGGCGAATCCTCTGGTTGCAAATATAAGTCTTATTGTATAGAAGTCTACAAGAAAATGAGCCTACTTCTCACTTGATTTATTACCTAAGTAAACATTGGAAACATGAGTTTATGATCTCAATCACTAGTTTGAAGTCTTCTTCAACACAGCATGATGTTCATTTAGTGAATTATGTTCAAATAGACCACAAAGCAGGGTATGCTTTAGGGCGTGTCTACCTTGTGTTTGACAGATCACTACCATGGCGTTGTCTGTGTTTTCATCTTACAATTTTAACCCTTTCACAGTGCTTTCAATGTTACCTTGTGATTGACATGTCGTGTCACCCTTCAGCATTCCGTTGTACTTAGCTCCACCCTCTCGTGTCACTTCTGGTTGCAAAAAAACAAGATGACAATAAACTTAAGTCTTCAAAATGGCAGTCTACAAATCAGTGGGTGATGTCATGGTGTCAAGTCCACTTCTTATATAGCCTATGTTTCTAACAAGAAAGGGTTTAAATAGCCTTATTAAAGGAATGGGGAAATATGCCTATTGTTTTCTTGCCAAGAACTAGATAAGAAGATCGATAGCTCGCTTGTGTGTTTCTGTTTAATATGAAGATGAAAACCACAGTGGGCTAGCTTAGCTTAGCATAAAGACTAGAAACAGGTAGCCTAGCTCTGTCCAGAGGTAATAAAATCAGAGCCTCTTATACTCACTAATTAACATATTGTACAAAACACGAATATAAAAACAACAATGTGTGGTCTTCATGGGGGTCTATGTTTGGAACTATTTACTTAGCCTGCTGGGGCGGCAGTAGCTCAGTCTGTAGGGAGTTGGCTTGGGAACCGGAGGGTCACCGGTTCAAGTCCCGACATGGACCAAAAACTGAGTGTGAACTGGTAGCTGGAGAGGTGCCAGTTTACCTTGGGCACTGCCGAGGTGCCCCTGAGCAAGGCACCAAACCCCCAACTGCTCGGGGCGCTTGTCAGGAGCAGCCCCGTCACTCTGACATCTCTCCATTAATGCATGTATTGTGTGTTTCAGGTCTCCATTTACCATGTATGAGTTTAACAGAGTGTAAATTGAATTTCCCCATTGTGGGACTAAAAAGAGATCTTCTTCTTCTTCTTCGTCTGCTGACGCTGTGATTCCCTAAATAAACCCTGAAAAACACAAACTGTTGTTTTTACACTTTGGTTTCCATGTTATTATGCTTGTGGGTGAGATTTACAGCAGCTGATAGGTGAATATGCAAAATCTGACTGACCTTTAAAGGTTAATAAAACTTCCATCAATGCTTTGCAAGGTTGTAAAGAATCATTTTTCCAAGTGTACATCCTCCTGGAGCATCAAGTCAGCGTCAGTTAAAAATCCACTTCCTCTAGGGGCAAATATGTACCTCAGTCTTCTAATGAAGGGCCCTTGAACTCACTGTGACTCTCTGGTGAAGCAATAACGTGTAAGTGTCCATGCAGATATTTCATCTCTGGCTGAGACTCACTTCTCTCTCGCAGGGATCAAGGGCTGCACAGTTGATAACCCACAGATGGTGGGGGAACAATGCGATCCACTCAGCTATCAGTGCTTCTTGACTCATTACTGGGAATTGGAGGCCTGGGGTAAATGGGGAAAAGCACAAGGTAAAGAGGTGGTAAATGATCCTACCCTTGTAGGAACAGGAGATGCTGCATTAGCCCTGAAATGAAGCACTGAGAGACTACAGCCTGTAGAGAGCGTTTCATTTCAGCAGGAAGTTGGAGCTGAGAGGCCTGCACAACACTGAAAAGATGTCAGGTGCTGTCACTGATATGATGCTTTAGGGCAGTTCAATCAGCAGGTCAATAAGAAAATTTGACCCTTGACCTCACCCCATAACTTCCATCAATTCCTCTGCCAACTGCCTGGCTTGCCTCATTAAGCTCTGGAGTTGGTTTAATCACTTTAATGACAATAAAATCATTAAGCAAAATGCATGTGCTTGTTTTGCATGCAATTTATCATCCCAACAAACATCTAGTAGTGATGCCATTAGTTTGTCAGGGTAGATGCATTCATTACATTTTGTTTACTACAGCTTCAAATGTACCAGCACAAATACCAGTGCTTATTAATTACTGAGGCTGCACACAAATCAGTGCAACATTACAGTGAAGTGTTACAAATGCAGCTATGAGATTTCTAACACTGCAAAGGTCATCTGACCAACAGCGTCTCTGATGAAAACCCTATCTATTTATATGTACACACACACAGACACACACACACACACACACACTGGTACTGTATCTACTGACGAGAGCGACAGACCGGCCTGCCAATCATGTGGTCGCTCTACAATGATTGATTGGTTCCACTCAATGCCCCCACACCATCAGTCAGAGAAACAGCCTTCATCAATATTAATTTCTCTTTTCTCATCTATATTCATATCCTCATTCATATTCATCGCTGGCTACACAGAGCAGATTAGGGAGCTTTGTGTGCATGTTTCTGTGGATCATTGTTTCAGATGAAGAGGTGAAGGAATGATATGGTCTTATTGACAATGACACCAATGTGTATCTGCAGGTTGCATTAAACCTGCTCCTGTTTCATTTGAGTTAATCATACTATTGTATTTACTCATTTTACACATAAAACTACACAACTTGTCTGTTTTGTTTTCGCATTGTTTGATTTTATTTACTGTGTTTTTTTTTTTTAAATCAATGCTCCCTGTACATTTGCTATTTGTTATATTGCTACTATTGATTATGTTTCAACAGAGACAAATGATTGGATTAAGCTAAAAAAAATAAAACAGTAACCACACAGGGACAAAGGGAGCAATTTATGTGTGGATATGTGTGCACATTTGTGTGTCTAAGCTCAGTTGATAAAGTGTTTTGTCTAGAAAGTAACCCCCAAATTGTGAAAACTTGCAAAACGTTTTGCAAGACTTGCTGTCCCATGATCTTTCCTAACTTTAACTACTAAAGGTCAATGCCTAACCAGAACTATTCAAGGTCACTACCTAACCTTAAATATTCGTGGTCAGTGCCTAACCATAAATAGTCGTGTTCAATGCGTAATTTTAACTATTCAAGATCAATGCCTAACCATAACTATTCAAGATCAATCCCTGAGCTTAAATATTCAAGGCCAATGCCTAACCATAAATATTAAAAGTTGCTCAGTGATGCATGAAGCTAAAGTGGCTCGACTTCTGACTGGAAAAGTACCCGGTTCTTTGGGCGATTTTCTGCATCCACTGGAAACATGCAGCATGGAGCTTTCCCAATGTAAGTCTATGGGGAAAAGTATTTCTGGGCCCGATTGCATCATGTGATGGACCTGGAAGTTGTAGTACTGTAGTGCCATTTGGCCACAACAAAAATTGCAATCAATGATCTCTTCCTGGGGGCTTACCCACAATGGACAAACCAAACTTGGTTTTCCTGCTTGGGCCGGATTCAATAACAGTACTCTTTCCAATCGCCGCCACTCTCTCTCTCTTACTTCACCATTCTCTTCCTGTGTACACACACACACACTCTATGCACTCTACTCTTGCAACAACTGGCTCTAGATAGGGCCAACCACATTCATGTAGCAATCCTACACACAAGGAAAAGTTGTAATCCGCAACCTAATTGCCCTCATCGTCATTTAAGAAAACAATATGTCTGCATGCTAATGTATCACAGTTAACACCTACATATCATTCATCTCTTTGCTCATTTGTGTAGTTATGAGGGCTCCTTGACTCATGTAGAACTGCTGTTGATGCTCTGTAACTCTCTGAGTGGAGGAAGGGTTAATCTCAGCACAGAGAAGACACTCCCTCATCATTCATTATCACTCCCTGAGAATAATTCGCTCAGCTGTCTGACTTTGATTAATAACAGCGCAGCCATGTAAAAAAAAAAAAAAAAGATGGTCCAATTAATTTTCCCCTCTCAGAAAAAAAAAACCCATCTTTTTCCTTTGTTGTTCTTTTGTTTAAGTTATATTCTCTATTCCCTGCTCCTCCCTTTGCCTTTCCTTTTAGCCCCCCGTACTTCTTAAACCTGTACTGTTCATTTTCTACCAATCAGACTCTAATTGGCTGCTTCATACTATGAGGAAGGCAGACACACACAAACACAATAGACACGTGTAATGAAAACAGAAGCAGCTGGTAAAGCTTGTTAAAAATCTACTATTGTGCTCATCACTTCTAATGACGTTGTTCTCTCACTCTTTGAGCTTAGTGTGATAATAATGCAGAATAAATGCTGTAAATGACAAATCTTGATCCACTACAGCACCCGCCTAAGCACCTGTGTGTAAAGTAAAATTTTTATATTATTATGAGGGAGATAGCTCAGTAGGTCTTGTGTCTACTCCTTTGTTTCAGCACCTCTTTCCGTAGTTGTGCTGTAACTGCCATAATCAGCAGAAAATCTTTTTTTTTTTTATCAGGTCCAGTTACAAAGCCGTCTGTGTCTCCTACAGGCTCAGCTGAAAGAGACAGAAAGAAGAATGGCTGCTCAGGCGGCAGGTGAGAGAAGCAGCAGCAGAGTCTCTCCAGACACAAGAACAGGACACAGAGCAGTGAACAGGCTCTTCCTCTGAGACACATAACTGTGTTGTAATGTCATTTCCTCTGGCTTAAAGGGTAACTTCAGTATTTTTCATTTTGTTTGTGTGTCTAAGGGTGTTTTCACACTTGGTCCCTTTCACCCCTCCAAACGAACTCAGAGTGATGCATGATGCGAACACTCCAAAAGGACTCAGACCCCTCTGAAACGAACCGTACTCGGACCTCCTCAGGAGGTGGTCTGAGTACAGTTTAATTCCAGTCTGCGTTGCGGCTTGTATGTGCATTGTGAACACAAAGCGGTCAAGATACGCTTCGCCTTTTGCCATCATTTTTTAGCCATCTAAATTTGACGTAGACAGATCAAACACGCTTGCGCAGTGTGACGCTCAGAAAAACAACAAGGAACCATGGCCTCTAGTGGACGACAACACGTCACCTCGCCAGATTTCTGAAAGAGTCTTCTCTTTTTCTTTCCATAATGTCAGACACTTCAGAGCCTGTCAAGGCAAAAACAAGTACTTTTAGTGGACGTAAATGACGGTGCCAGCCCGGGAGCAAATGCCAGTTACAGCAGTATCACTCAGTACTAGACAATTTCAGTAACTTTTGTCCCTATTAGTCAGTTAGACACAAAAACATGGGAAAATAGGGCCCATGTAGAAAAATACTTAGCATAAGTTACCCTTCAACATGCCCTAACCTATATAAAAAAGTAAAGTTTGTGACTTAGGACTCCTAAATTTGACCATATTTCTCCAGTCTTAGCTCCCCAGTACTATCTCCCTACAAGGAAGGCTTGCAGGGCTTAATGCTGCGCTTAGCATATGAAATAGTAGCTATTGCTCTGCCATAGTTAACAAGCCTTATAAACCTCCACATCTCTTTACATGCTTTAAGACCTCAGCAGACAGGACTCTAGGTTTCCAAGAACTACGAGAAATCCTCAGGAAACAGAGCCTTTTCCTACTGAGCCTCCTCTCTGTGGCATAAAGTCCCAGCTGCTGTCAAGGGAGCTGCCCAACTCGTGATTTCCAAATCCAGATTTAAAACCTATTTATTCTTGACGTCTTAAAAGTCTGCATAATTTTATAAATTTGACAGGATTAAACAGTCTCTGCAGTGCAGTCCAGGCTCGGCTCAGGCATGGATCTATTTCACTGTTGTCTTTGTGAACAATTTTAGCAATAGTTTAGCGGATTGGGCCAGCAGTCCAGCGATCGTTTAACTCTCTGAATGAGATAAAAACAGTTTTACACATATCACTTTTAACTTATTTTACTGGTCTTGAGATATCTTAATGTGATTTGATATATTCTAACAATTGGGCTTTTTAATTTAGCTTATTCACCTTATCTTATTGTTGTAGGTGAACCAGGAAGTTAGCATCACCCTGGTTCCCTGAACAAAAAGCCAGTGGATTTTGGATTATTGCACAAAGCAAGCTCTGTGGCAAACATGTTTATGATACTACATTTTGCAAGATAATCTCTACAAATAAACACCACTTTAATCGCCAGAAGTTTACACAATGAGGCTGTAAAGGTGGATGAGTCTGCATGATGACAGTATATATATATACGTATATATATATAAGATAAGATAAGATGAACCTTTATTAATCCCCGTAGGGAAATTCAGTTTTACACTCTCTTGTTAATTTCACACAGTACATATACATGTGTCAATGGAGAGATGTCAGAGTGAGAGGGCTGCTCCTGACAAGTGCCCAGAGCAGTTGGGGGTTTGGTGCCTTGCTCAGGGGCACCTTGGCAATGCCCAAGAGGTAAACTGGCACCTCTCCAGCAACCAGTTGGTCTTGATCCATGGGGGACTTGAACCGGTGACCTCCGCCTCCTAACCCAAGTCCTTACTGACTGAGCTACTGCCGCCCCTACGTATATATATATATATATATATATATATATATATATATATATATATATATATATATATATATATATATATAATATATACACGTTTATATATATATACACACACACACATTTGCATAAAGCAGCAGATTTGTCTACTTGTCTAAGAGTATTGAATACTTGACAAATCACAAAACATGATTAATTTGCCCTACTAACAGCCCTACTAAATACCAATTCAAAAAACCTATTGACTTCCAGACGAGGGAATCGAAGCGCTAGAATTCCAACTCATTTCCTGGTTTTAGGGCTCATTCCTGTAGCACTGTTAATTTTTAACCCCCCTTTAGTTCCTATTGTACCCCCAGCCGTCTGAGAAAGGAAGATATATCTGTGAGTTGTCTCCCCTTAGGTTTCCTCCATGTTCACTTTCTTCTTTTAGTATCAGCCTCTTTAGTATTTCTTAGTCTTTTTAGAGAGATTTTAAAGCCAAATTAGACTATTGTACGGACTATACAAATCAACTTGATTTGACTTTGCTGAGCAGGGTGTCCTCCAACAATATGATAAATCACAGCGTGAACAAGCAGGATGCACAGAGACAGCTGCTGACTCCTCTCTGGTCCTCTCCATGGTACTTTAAAAAGCTCTGTGCCATCTGTGTGGAAACTAGCTACTTATTCCAATATTTGGCAAAACCATACAGTGGGTGCTGGCAGCAACAAACAAACTAAAAAAAGTTTGTCAACACACTTCCATCCACACACACACACACACTAAGACATTAGCTTAGCCAAGGCTACCATGACACTATCAGTGACTGATAGCCTGTAGCTTATGTAAGGCTTAGCTAGCCGTATTCATTGCAGTCAGTTGTGAAACATGTCCTTCCTGCCATTCTCCTAATGAGTTTAAAACTGGGGTCAGCATCACTGGAGAAACCAGCGGGAGTACGCTAGATTTAAAAATGATCCCAGCCAGCGCTGCCAACTCTTTTCCACTGACAGTAACGTTAGCTAGCAGCACTAACTGACACTAACTGACTGTCCGTCCCTTCCAAAGACACTCCCACAAAAATTATCATGATGAACGTAAACATAAACATGTCATAATGAACGTAAACAACAAACATGGCTATTGTTAGTACTCACAGCTGTCAAGCTAGCAGCTTGTGGAAGACTCCGGTGACGCGCAATGACTGTCAGGTAGGTAGGCAGGTGTTATGGAGAAGTCTGCTACCCCGTCGAATAGCGTTCCCCTGGTGCTCAGTAGTTCCGGTGTACAGGAAGCGAAGGAAGGGGGGGGTATCGACGGGAAACAGTAATCGACACAACACCAGCCGTCGTATTATTTCTGGGCTTATTATTGGTGCCTTCAAATATTCCTGCGACAGGCACTGATAACGGATTTTTTTTTTTCTTTCCTTTTTTTTTTTTTTTTTTTTTTAGGTCAGAGCATTTATTACATGGTGCCTTCATATGGGGTAATTTTTTACCGTGTTTACTGTGTTTACCGTGTTTACGTGTACAAAGTTGTGTTCATGACATGCATCGCTTTCATGTGGTTAAGTCCTGAAGAACAAATAAAAACGAATAAATGAACTTCCATGGGCTCCAATATGAACACCCCCCATGTGGTATTCATGACCTGCTAAGTAGAAAGTTTCTGAGAGCGCATGACTTGATGTTTGTTGACCTTATGTGAAATGGTGGAGCCCATGGAGTTTAATTCTCAGTTCATAATAAGTTAATATGTACAGTATAATGTATTTTTAGTCATATATTGTTTTTCTTGGTAATTCTTTAATATGTCTGAGGAAAATGTTGATATTCTCAACAACATCATCTTTCTCATCTGTCATTCTGCTTTTTCATTTTCTTCATTATGTTACCCACTTGCTAGCTTGCTAAACTGTTAGCTCCTGCTTCGGACTGTAAGGTTAGTACTGCCGTTCTTTAACAGAGGAGGTCTTCGCGACTTAAGCACTTGAATGCAACGCATGTTGCTTTCAAGACTTCTCATCTTGTAAACATGAGAGCCGTCTGAAGGCACCAATAGTCCTGTGACAGCCACAGATATCAGATTTTTTCATAAAAAAAAAAAAAAGTGGGTATACTCTAGATCAGACCTGGGCATTATACGGCTCGTTCAGTCCGGCCCGGAAGGTCTCAGACAAACCACACAATTTTATTTACGAAGCTAAAAAAAAAAAAAAAAAAAAAAGCGGAGAATAGCTTTGTTTTGAAACTCCTGTGTATTGTTAGTGTGCTTCTTCCTGTCACTCTTGACATTGATGTAAACTGATGTGAGTGATGATTGAAGTAGCGTCACCTGCTGACTTAGACATTTCGTCACTCTATGTAGTGATTTTTCAGACTATAATGACTCTATCAAAAAGCAATAGAATAAATCGAGTGACTTTTTCTGGTATTACTGGAGAGTTTTGGAGACTCTGACGTGAAAGCAGGTTTTGTTCTCTTCTCAATGAGCAGCTGGTGCTGCCGTGGACCCCTTCCCATCCCAAAGCACTCACAGGCGGTCCAGTCCTAGTCCACAGGCAGCAGTCCCTCCAGCAGCATGTCTATAACAAGTCATGGACTGATAAGTATTTTTTTGCAGAGGTTAGCGGTAAAGCTGTGTGTTTAGTTTGCAACAAACATGTGGCCGTATTCATAGAACACAGCTAGAACTGTCACTTTGAGACAAAACATGTAAAAAAAAAAAAACCTTTTTTTATTGGGAGGGGAGAGGGGACCGAGGGAACACCCACCAAAATAATTAATAAGCCAAGAAATTTTTTTATACTTCCTTCCACCCAAGTAGGAAATGTTATTTTTTTTTTTATGTTTAATTATTAATTATTTTTTTTTTTTTTTTTTGAAATTTTATTTTTTTTTTTTATTTTTATTTTATTTTTTATTTTTTATTTTTTTTTTTATTTTTATTTTTTATTTTTTTTTTTATTTTAATTTTTTATTTTTATTTTTTTTTTTATGTTAAATTTTAATTTTAATTTTTATTTTTAATTTAAATTTTAAATTTTTATTTTATTTTTATGTTAAATTTTATTTTTTTTTATTGGAAACATTACTACCCTAAACAATCATTCCTTTACCTTTCAAAAACTCCTGTCATTTTATTAATAATATTCTGTTTGGAGTGATTTTCAGTATAATAAATGCTGAAAAATAAGAATAAGAATAATAAGAATAAAATAATAATATGTTTTCTTTAGTGGTAAAATAGAGGTTACGTCTGACAGTGTTTGTTTCTGAGTTTGTCATGTGGCCCCCCAGGAATAATAATTGCCCCCCTGGCTCTAGATATTCCAATGGCTTTAAGGCTGATAGGTGGGTATTACGTACTCAGTGGTGTAGTGGGGGTATATGCAGGTATACTGTGTATAGAAGAAGAAGAAGAAGATCAACCTTTATTAGTCCCACTAGGGGAAATTCAATTTACACTCTGTTGTTAACACACACATGCACATACAGGACCCATATACATGCAACAATGGAGAGATGTCAGAGTGAGGGGGCTGCTCCTGACAAGCGCCCCGAGCAGTTGGGGGTTTGGTGCCTTGCTCAGGGGCACATCGGCAGTGCCCAAGAGGTAAACTGGCACCTCTCCAGCTACCAGTTCACACTCAGTTTTTGGTCCATGTCGGGACTTGAACCGGTGACCCTCCGGTTCCCAAGCCAACTCCCTACAACTAGCTACTGCCGCCCCCAATATACTCACCTCCTCTTGTGGTGGTTTACAGTATACCCACTTATCAGCCAAAAAGCCACTGCTGGGATATACAATATAGGAAAGTATACTGAGTTCATCCTTGGTCACCTACTACCCATCTACCTTATAGTATACCCACTTCATCAACAACCACCACTGGGTATAAACTGCCAGAAGAAGAGGTGGGTATACTCCTTATATTAGACTATATTGGCTCCTCCATCCTCTCTCACCTCCCTTCGTCCCCATCAATGACTACTTAATGATAAAAAAGGGCGAACACCCTGAGCTATCTACCAGGCTCACAACCTACTACTACGCTCTTGTTTCAGTTGTTTAGTGTGTCGATCAGCTCAGCTCAAGAACTGTGACAAAAATAGGAGACGTACGGATATACTGAACAATTAAAGTGGTTTATTAATCAAAAGGTTTGTCAAAAGTAAATCAAAAGAATGTATGGGAGGAATCTGTGGAGTAGGTAGTGTAGTGTAAAATGTGCTGCATGGATGTTGTGCTGTAAAACAAGGAAGAAGAAGCAAAAACCAAGGAGCAAAGGTATGGTGTACGAGGAGGTCTGCCAGCCACAGACTGCTGCATCCTCCGTCTTTTAAGCTGGGAGCACTGTGGGCTCAGGTGTGTCCCACGCTGCCTGATTAGCTGAGAAAGAAAACACAGCAGAGGACCCAAACACAGAGGGGCCGTCACAAATCACATAATCATGGCCCTTCCAGAAACCGACTGAGCAAGCTTTGTCTGAGGTGAGGCCCACAGTGTCACACCAGAAAACCCCTGGTCTACTGGACAAAGTGAGCCATTAATTCATATAAAATACGCCTATTAAAATTATCAATGTCACTGATCAAGAATGCACCCAAGCTATTTTAAGTGTAAAAAGTACAAATATTAAAATTTGCTAATAAAGTTTGAAAGCATTTAAGTAGGAGAGACATCACACTGATGAAACTCTCTTTTTGCTGGTTTGTGTTCCACCAAATTGTTCATTTCTGCAGTCGCACAGTAATAACACAGAAAAACAATCCCATTTAAAAGCCAGCCTCATATACTTTCATTATGCCAAAAACAATACACAACAATCCCACTATTGTCCTTAGAGAGACAAGAAATAGTTTCTGCTTGCTCAGCTTGTTTTCCATTGTTCCTCCTCTTTTTTCTTATTTGCTCTGCAGCAGGAAGGATCTGATTAAAAACACAATCAGCACGACGGCAGGCCCCGTGTCTTCTAATCAAACCATAATGGGAGTTTACCATGCATTATCGCTGACTGGGATTTAATGAGACTTTAGCGGGCATTATCTCAAAGTGAAATTTAATGTTAGTATCCATGGGGTATTTGTGATCCCATCTGTAGGTCTTTGTCAGATGTGAGTCAGAGGTAACAGCAGCAGGGAAGGTGAGGCGAGACTTGTCTTGAGCTCCGGAGTGGGCTTGGATACATCCCTGCAACAGATGCTCAACCTCTGTTTGCTGCCGGGCCTGGGTTGACTTTCCATCTGGTGGCTTTGCCCTTGTATGTTTGTTTGGAATAATAGTTACCAGAGTCTGTCCTTCAACAACTGTAGAAGGCCCTGTTTGAGCGCCTGGTTTGGCAGCGAGCGTCACCCCGCTGAGGTGTCCTTGAACAAAACTGTGAATCCTGTGCAGCTCCAGGGGCTCAGTAAAGTAGCTGATGAGCAAAAAAAAAAAAAAAAAAAAGACTACTGTATTTTCTCTGGTGAGCAATTCATTTTCATAGAAAACTTTGTAATAAAAGATTTTATGGGAGACACCACCGCTGAATAGGTCAAAATAACTAATATATTATCATGCATGAAACTTACATTGAGACAATTATTTTTTGTTTTTCAATTTTTCAGAAAATGTATGTTTAATTATGCAAATGATGCATTATCTTCACTTGCAATTTGCATACGTTTCCAGAAAATAAATCTGAACATTGGATAAAGCCAGGTTAAAAAATCTTGTTTCACTTTGCTGTCATATTAGAGTAAAAGCTTTTTACCAAGGGAACTTTTGATATCTCTTTTCAATCTCTCAATAAATCAGAAAGTACTTTCAGCAGCCATAAATCCATTTTCACCATGTTTTTAGGAATAAAAATTTCTATAAATCAGGCTATGAATCATATATGAACAAACTCCTCAGTAATATACTGTAGAGAGGGATGAAACTAGAAAGTTTGCCCACTGAAGTGGAGATTTCTAGCTCAGCATTGAGATTTTTTTTTTTTTTTAATAAGCCTTTAAAGATATGTGTTGTAGGAGTCGACACTTCAGGTGAATAGGGTTAACATTTTTAATTAATAGATATCAGCATGAAACTTCTCCAGCTGATTACATATATTAAGACAATGATGTTTTTTATTACAAGTTTTCCGAAATGTTATGTTTCGGGCTGTCAATTGATTAAAATATTTAATAGCAGTTAATTGCATGATTGTCCACAGTTAATCATGACTGATTGTTAATCATGATTGATCCCACATTTTTTTAATCAAAATTTTCATCTTAAAGGGAGCTTTGTCAAGTATTTAATACTCCTGTCAACATGGGAGTGGGCAAATATGCTGCTATACGCAAATATACAGGATATGTATAATTATTATTTAAAATCAATTAACAGCACAAAACAATGACAAATATTGTCCAGAAATCCTCACAGGTACTGCATTTAACATATAAAATATGCTCAGATCATCACATGGTAAACTCAAGCCCAACAGGCAACAACAGCTGTCAGTGTGTCAGTGTGCTGACTTGACTCTTACTTGCCCTAAATTGCATATGATTATCATAAAGTGGGCATGTCTGTAAAGGGTGGATCGTGGGTACCCACAGAAGTCACATATCTTGAGGTCAGAAGTCAAGGGACCCCTTTGAAAATTGCCACACCAGTTTTTCCTCACCAAAATTTAGCTTAATTTTGGAGCATTATTTAACCTCCTTCATAACAAACTAATATGACATGGATGCTTTAGTGCATTAAAAGAATTAGTGGCATTAAAGCAAATTTGCATTAACGTGTTATCCACCCCAGTGACGTTGAAATATGCACAGACTGATCATTTTTAGTGACTTTAGGAAAAAGTTACAGACACAAATAGACAAAGTGTAATAAAGTAAATAAAATATAAATAAAATAAAATGTGCATTTTGGATGTTTTCCATCCACTAGTCGCCACTAGAAAGAAGACGTATTATGGAAGCAAAATAGCCCAAAAATTGACCAGTGCATGAAAAGTTTTTGCCTCCCTGTCTGGCCTTAACAAAATGAAAAAAAAAAAAAAATGTCCTTTTGTTCTGCAGAGTTGCGAAGACACAAACCTCTCCTGCTCACTTCATTAGAAAGATCAGAAAACTTAAAGATCAGAGCATCTCGTTTGCTCTCGAATTTTTGAATTTTTCTTCCAGTTGTGGAAAACAGAAAATGTACCAGAAAGCAAAGCAACTGTTGCTATAGTGGTAATTTACAGTAACCACGTGTCGTGCAATGCAGCACTCAGTTTTTGATGACTGAACAATAAGCCACATGTTGACTACATGTGACAAAATGACCTCTGGAGGCTGGTTGTGTGTGGGTGCTGCTCAGAGCTGGGCTGGAAAAATTGATGAATAATTGATTTTTACACTAATGGCTGCATTTGTGTGTGTGTGGGTGAGTGTGCACTCTGAGTTGTGTACTTGCTGATATTCACTGTACTGTACCTTTTTGTGTGACAAAACATAATCACTATTTCTTAGATAATGTCCCTCTTTAATATTAAATTGGAAAAGCCTTTTATGTGAGAAAAAAGATTAATTATGCTATGAAATGAGGTGATGGACAGTTTCCCCCCTTGCCGCATGTTCTCCATGTTGCAGTATATCCAGACAATATTAAGAATGGCAGGAAAGTCATCACCTCAGCATGTCAGCCTGTCCAGAGGTTTGCTGCTGAGATTATTCCTGCAAACCTAATTAACATTATGATACCATCATCCGCAATCCCTTCAACGCATGACAAGCAGCCAGGAGGGGAGTGTGAACGTATTAATATTTATGGCTCCATTCAGTAGTGAACAGAGACGTAGAGTAAATTAGCAAGTCTAATGCTTTGCGATGCTATAATCCACTGCAAGAGGAGAAAACTGATACAGTATCCACTATCCAAATCATCGGTAGAGTGCTGCCATTAGGGCTGATTTCAGTGTCTGTTTTGTAGCATTCACCTTGCTGCACACTCAGAATGGGCTGTGCTGCCGTATAAAGCTGTATAAACTACAGATGTTAGGGCATCTGCATTATGGCATTTCTCTCTCCCTCTCTTCCTGTCTCATCCAACATCCTGCGAACTTTCAATGAGTCATAATCTGTGTACGGCAGTGATTAGTTTTAATGAGGTGCCGACAACCTTGGGTTGACTCAACTCAGTTGCAACACGCTCACTACTTTGTGACAGCCCAGCCTCGGACCTTATGACAGAAGCAAGCAGATGCAGGATGAAGGCTTTCAAAGTTTGTTTTTTCTTTTTTTTTTTTTTTATTTCAAACCCTGTGTAATTGGGAGGGATGTCAAGTCTCGATTGGAGGGTTGGAGAATTTTTCATGTCTGCATTCTGTTGTCAAATTTAGTTCTTGCAGCTTCCCAGGAGTGGGAGATCCTCAAAGATATCAAAGATGGCTGTGAAGAGAGAAGAGAAGTGTGGACATCTGAAGGGGGAAGCACCCAGGGAAAGATTAGACAGAATATAGATCATTACCACCATCACATACAGTAGTGTTTAGATGAATTAACAAATTTGTCATCAATATCCTATGAGTATTGAATTTATTTTTGCATTAAAAAGTGTGTAACATTTCAGGGTTTCTATTAGCAGAAACAGAATATAATATCCATTAGTCTGTTTTCTTGATTGTATAATCATCTGAAACTAAGAATTGTTGTGTTTTCGTTAGCTAAAGGCCAAGGAACATCAGCCCGACATCAAACAACTAGGCAACTAGATGAAGGTCATCTGTTGCATCGCCTCAGGTCACCTTTGTCTTGGCCAACAAGTTGCACTCGAACACACCATAAAGACTACAACCGACGGCCAGTTACCGCATACGTTATGCACCCGCGTGAGATGAAATAACTCTCCATAACAGCAGGTCGCGGTGGTCTGCATTCATCATTCAAAAAGGGAAACCTGAAGACTGAGGACGGCAGATATACTGTACAAGCCGTAGTTATGATACATAAATGAAACAAAGCAGCATTTGCAGACCATTTTCGCACCACTCTCACTCACCGCTTAGTTTCATTCCAGATGGCCATGGTGTTAATATCTGTGTATTAGGATGATCAGATCAGATGAAGTTGAAAAATGAGAAGAGCCTTTTGTCTTTTCCTCTTGGTCAATGGCTTGCTTCCCTCATTTCTGTTTCTCTCCTCATGCATTGATTTTTTTTTAAGCTGAACAGCTGATCAGAGTGATATCTGCTGATTCAACATGGTAAATTGGCCGAAACACCTCTGACATGGGCAGACTAGGCTGACAGACGCTCATCAACGGCCCCAAACTGGCCGATGGCCGACCCTCGGCTTGGTGTGTCAAGGCCTTTTCAGTGAGCTCCTCATATCTACACAGGGAGTGGGTCATCCACCATGTTGCTCCGCCATGTTTCTACAATAGCCCAGGATGGACAAACCAATCCCTGCCTTGGGCCAGAGTTCATATGTTAAACCAAACACTGGCTCTAGAGAGAGACTTTCATGTGTTTACATTACCTGAAGGCCACCGTAGTTCTCTGACATGCTTGTGAAACTGGAGGAACGTGAGCTGCAAAATGCAAAACCGTGGTACCGCCAGCCACCGTCTGACTACCATTGCTCCTGAAGTCGTGTTTTTATGGTGAGGATGGCCTCTGAGTGAGGTGAATGGCGTTACCACAGTTTTGTACTAGGTGGCTCACGTTACAGTCTTGGAAAGGGAGAAATAAGCGAAGGGGTATTCAGCTGGTTACTGTCTGCAATTTCACCACTAGATGTCACCAAATCCTGCACAATGTACCTTTAAATCCTTAGCTGTTAACTTTTGATTTATCAGTAATCAAAGTAAAGCCTTTATACATTTTGTGACCAGATTTTTGCAGCACAAGTAAATGAAAATGAAAAGAAGTATGAAAGTACAGTATGAATTATCTGCTCCAACAATATCTTATTTCATTCTTGATTTTTTTTGTCAAGATAAAACATGCCCACGACAATCCTTGTGACTTATTTAAACAAAGATTCATTCATTAAATGTATTACAGCAACATATAAATCACCCAGTGCAGATCAGATGTATGACTGAAGACACCAGAGAATGAGGAAGCAACAATAAAACACCTCCTCTGTAAGGCAGATGAATTATCGGCTCCAACAATATCTTATTTGATTCTTGAATTTTTTGTCAAGATAAAAAATGTCCACGGCAATTCTTGTGACTTATGTTAGCAAAGATTTATTATAGGAACTTATAAATCGCCCAGTGTAGATGTGAATGACTCAAGACAGCAGAGAATGAGGAAGCAACACTAAAACACCTCCTTTGTAAACTGATTACAAACTGCTAATCAAATGTGACCTAACAGACTGTTGTACTCATCAAACTGGCGTTGTGTGGCCGTGTTGGGACGGCTGAGTCACACTGAGTATTCAGACAAGGAACTGCCGTCACTTCACACTTGACAAGCTGGTTTCTGTCAGGCCATGGGGCGGTGTGCTGAGTGCTGCCTTTCCGCCAGTAATGAGCTACTTTAGCAGATCAGCTCTAAGTGCATGTTTTCAATGGGATGCACGCTCACTCTCACAGACAGAGTGTTGCCATGATCTCTCCGCCCTTCATCTGGGTCATGCTCTCAGCAGTTGAGGAGGGCTCTCATTAGTCTGTGTGTGCACCCTCACCATGTGCAAAATGAAAGCACCAGACGTGTGGCTCCCTGTTGTGAAAGTCATCCGGCATAATGCAGTTACAAGCAGCAGGGATGGAAGCATAATAACAGAGAGAAAAAAGCTGCAGTACATAGATTCCCTCAAAAAAAATACAGAGTTTTCCATATGTGTTGCTTACTGTAGGTACAGCATACTGCATTTTGTTCACACCCACTGTGTTTTTCTCAGATAGATAGATGCATCCACATAAAGAAGAAAAACCACAGAATCATAAAAAAAATGCCCCATAAACTTCTTACATTTAACTTTTACTGCGCCTCATTAAAACCGATAAACCACAGGAATGAAGTGCAAAACCTAAGTGGTGAAACTGCTGGATTAATGATCAATAAATGTGTGTACTATGAGGAGCGTCAATGTCTTTTTGTTACAGCCTCTACAACATAAAAAGGGGTATAAAAAGCTAGACCGGTGTTTCAGTGACTTGCAGGTGATCTGATACAAACATAAAATTTCCAGTAAATTAGGAGCTATGCACAGGATGCATTTGTAGAGTGTGCTCAAGCTGCTGTGGCACAATTTTTGGTCTAAAGCAAAGCAAGTTCCAGCAACAGGTGTCGGTTTGTTTTAAGCAGTTTTGAAGGTGCAATGCGTAGAATGTGGCAGCATCTAGTGGTGTGGTTGATTGCAGCCAACCCTCCGCACATTTCTCCCTTTCCAACAGTTGCTGGTGGTACCACAGTTTTGCACACTGTGTCTCGCATTATGGCAGTTTCACAAGCATGTCGGAGAAAAATGGTGGCCTTTAGGTAACATAAAAACGTGAAAGTCTTTCTCTAGAGCCAGTGTTTGGTTTGTCCGTTCTGGACTACTGTAGAAACATGGCGGTGCAACATAGAGAACTCCATGAGGAGGACTGGCTCTCTATGTAGATATAAATGGCTCATTCTAGGCTTACGAAAACACAATTCTTCTTATCAGGTAATTATTAAAGAAAACATATTATATATCATTAATATTATACTGCATTTCTGTAAATAGATCCCCCCTAATTGTTACACACAGTTCCTTTAACAGACTCATCAGTAAAAGAAACAGAATGTGAGGTAGCCTTTCTTATTAGATTTGATTTTATAAGTAGGCTGCAATTATGAGAACAAAACAAACATTCAGGCTCCCTCGTGTGGCTCAAACGGGTAAATGTTACAAGACAATGAAAGAAATTTTGCAAATTGATTTGGCAACCCTGATTAAATCTCCTGCGACCCACTTATGAGTTCCAACCCGGTCCTGACTGTGTATAACATCAGCATGTTAGCATTGTCATTGTCCACATGGTAGCACAGAGATAAAGCGTTGTTGGACTCTATCTGAGGCTGAGCCGCAGTTATGAGGGTTATGAGGCAGATTTTCATTATAACCAAGATTGTACCAAAGAATTCCACTCATCAATTCATTCTGTTTGGATTGGCACTCCATGGCATGATTGCCCTTTATCTACTCCTTCATTGTCAAATGAGCCAGACCTCCTCTCCACCCTCTCCTCTTCTGAGACCAGTCATCTATCTCTCTCTGACTCATTCCCTCAAATGGGAACCACTCCTCCTGATTCACCCAGCGGAGAGATTACAGGCTGGAACAGATGAGATGAAGCAGCGCTGAGATATGGGCCCATGGTCCGCAGCGGACAGAAAAGGGGAGGATGACATTGTGCTTATGTGCCGAAATCTTTGAGCCAAAAGCATCACAGTCTTATGCCAGGCCTCACTACAGGTTTCATACAATCACATAGAGTGATCACTAGTATGACGGATCATTAACAGATATCCACAAAGCCGGACTGGTTTCAAAACAGCCAAACAAAAAGCCAACACAGTGTCCTTGTTGCTGCCACGTCCTTGCAGGAGCAGTCAAACCAACTGATTAATGATCCAGGAGTACAAAACACACACAAAGGCAAGCAGGTACTTTGGGAATCAATTCATCACACTTTATTTTGTGTGACCCCGGCTGATGTGGTGGCTGGAGAGCAGCACAATACACTCTCAGCACAAATCCATAAAACAAATACACAAACACAACGGCACACTACTAAGAAATCAAAAACATTTCTAACATTTCTAACAGGGCTTTACTGGTGGAGTGTGATTGAGGAGAGACTGAGGGAAAGTGAATGCACATTATAGGGACGCTGTCTGATTATCAGGAAGGTTTCCCCTTTCTGTCTTTTACTTACATTTCTTTATGTACAGTGGATGTGACTGAATTCATTGAACTAACAGACTACAGCATATCCAGCTGATTAGACTGTTGTCAGGCCATAAAATTGTGTAATTGGTCACTATGAGCACCATAGCTGTGGGTCAATAGGGGCTTACTACACCCATTAGTTACTATGCTAGTGACTAGTATGTTTTATCATCAATTCACATGGTGGATAAGTGCAAGAAGGTATAAAAGCACATGACAGCGACATCGCTCAGCGAGGGCTGAGTGATGGAGTTAGCAAGCTGTGACAACAGCGTGACGGCTGTGACACCGTGACTGAGCTATGTAACCGAGCCGACGCTACTGCACCTGCTTCATGGGCCCAATCGATGCGGAAGATCTCCGGAAGATCCAGGTTCCTTTCCACTGGGAAGTTGAGCCATTTCCTTTCACAGGAATGAATGGGTCCCATTTCCAATGCTGTATCCAGTTCTCTTTATACATCCATGGTTCACAAGCATAAAGTTTCACTTTCATTTTGAAACAGTTCTTTTAAGCCAAGACATGCTGTTTTTCCCTAAACTTAACAAAGTGGCTTTCCTGCCTTAACCTAAAGAAGCCGTTTGTGTTCAAATCTTAACATTTCATTCAGTGTTAGAACGTATTGCATTTAAGTTTCACTTTTACATTTACAACATAGTAGGTGTAGTAGGCCCCTGCTGGCCCACATCTATGGTGCTTATAGTAACCTATAAGACAAAAATTAAATGGCCTGATAGCAGTCAAATCGGGTGCATTTGAAGGACATATTTGGGTTATCCCATGCTATGTTTAGACATACAGAGGAGGATGCTTCATTAAGAGCGGGGTCACTAGGCCATCCCTCTAAAGGCCTGCAGGTGCTGGTTGAACTGGTCAGCACTTTCTTTGGCTGTAAGAAGCTGCTTTTCGCACCACTGGACCAGAGCCTGCTGCAACATCTCCACACGTGCAGCCTGGAAGCGCTCAATCTGGGAGAAACAACATAAATGTCGACAAAGGGGATGTTACACAATACACTTAAGCCATGCGGGGAAGAAAACGGACAGTCTGGTTTTAAATTGGATAGTTTACCTCCTGCTTAGCCACTTCACTAATGTGCTGAAACTCCACCTCTGTTGCTTTCTTCACCTCCTCCATCTGATGAAAAGGGGGGGCATGTAATCCTCAATATACTGTACACATACAGATTATACTCATCAGCTTTCCTGGTCTAAGCTCCACTTCTGAATCACATCAGCGGAACATTCCTGACACCTGCTGGTCACAAGAAAGCATCTGACCTCATCAGTGTGTGCTTGTCATACACTCACAGCAGCTTTCTTTACAGGTTTGGCCTTCTCTGCATTCCTTGTGGCGGTCTCTACCTCCACCAGTTTACAGGTTCTCCTGAAGAGCATCTCCTGCGTTGGACATAATAATAAGCACGTAACACACAGGAGTATTAATCATATTTGTATAGTACAGTGTCATATTACAATATGAGGCCTGGGTTCACGGTAGATGCAGAGACAACACTCATATGAGATAGAGTATAAAATGGGTTTGGAACTAGAGGACACACCTTCTCTGCCTCCTGGCAGCGAGACTCCAGGTCCAGACCAAGCCCAAGAGTGCTCACGTTGTTCTCAGCAACACTTGCCATATTTTTCTGCCCACACACACACACACACACACACACACACACACACACACACACACACACACACACACACACACACACACACACAAATATGTGCAGTGTATTTAGCCAAAGCATTGTGCATTGTTATGTGATTACATTCCTGTTAAAAAGCAACTCACCTTCATAGAGTCAAAGACTCCTGATAGTTTCACACAGGCCCTGTAATTCAAAAAAGAAATGTGTCATCAGTGTGTCTACTATGTGGATAATCATACTATTTCATTGTATGCAATGTTCAGAGGCATTCATTAGAAGTGCATGTGATGCTGGCCTGGGACCAGTCTCACTTAGTGAAAGCCTGTTTGTCAGGATCCTCCCCTGGTTCCACACAGAGATGTAGAGCAGCTGAGAAGTGTCCACAGGCTACTGCTATTTCTGCCCGCAAATGAATACATAGATAAACACATTAACATCCGACTCAGTGAGACAAACAGAGTTTGTGCTGTGATGTGAAGTGATTGATGAACACTAATAGGTTTCAGCTGTTGAATGTGAAGATAAATCAATCCTAAATAAACCAAAACTAAATCGTGAGCACTTCTTCGACTCCTACACTTCAGATAAGGTTTTCTTACTTTGCTCGGTTTGCACCACATCCAGGAATCTCTGCAAGAAAAATGAAAATTCAAACATCACAGAGGACAGAAAAACAGGGAGGAGGACAAAACAAACAGGTGACTGACTCACCTCTGCTGCAGTCTTGGCATAGCCGGTGAGAACGTGGTTGTGATCTCGTTCAGTTTGAAAGAACTCATCCACATCCTGCAGACACACATCATGGCAGTAAAAGGTGTAGTGGCTGTACATTGTGTTGGTGTGAGTCCTGGTTGTGTAGCTACCTTATGACCTTCTTTCCTCATCTCTTCCACAGCTTGACTTAGCCGGTTGAAAATGTTTTTCCTCACTCTCTGTCTGCCTGGAGGCTGGACACAAAGACACAAATAAACATTTTTAAAAATAATACTATATAAACTGTAATATCACATTTGAAATCTTCCCAACATGAGTGGAGGTAGAACACCCAAAGACAGTTTTTGGCCCATGCCATTATAAAACCTGCTTATACTCGATACACAGCATTCCAGGCTCAACTGTCGTCAGACAGGAAATAACTCACTGTATCATTATCAGGAACTGAATAACGTCCAACACAAACTCTTTTATACGGTGAAGAGGCAGTGTTACTACTAAGGTTGCTGTATCGTACCATTTCTCATCAAAACTGTGCATGTGCCACATGCAGCAACTGAAGAACACTCCCTTGTTAAAACCTTCTCGCCAGCGATCCCAACCAACTTTACTGTCTTTCAGAGACTTTAGCAGGCAAAGTTTTAGAGCTGGTATCATATGAAACTAGTAAACCTAAGGAATCCATTGGTACCAACCAACCATGACAACCAGTCATGTCAGCTTGTCAGGAAGGAGGCTAAATAATGCTCCAAAGTAGGCTAAATTTTGGTGAGGAAAAACTGTCATGGCCATTTTCACAGGGGGCCCTTGACCTCTGACCTCAAGATATGTGACTGAAAATGGTTCAATGGGTACCCAGCGGTCTCCCCTTTACAGACATGCCCACTTTATGATAATCACATGCAGTTTGGGGAAAAAAAAACCTATGCATTATAAATGTGTCATTTTCACTGATACTATGTCTGCATACTGTGGTCCCTAAACAGTCTTTGAATTACATAAATTGGGTGTAACTGTAAAGCTGAGACTCTCATGGATCCAGTGAGCACAGTTGTCCGAGCTGACATGTAGTGTAAAGCACTTTGAGTGATCAGAAGACTAGAAAAGCACTATATAAACGCAAGTCCATTTACCATTTAACTAATATGTGATGATGTTAGTCCCCATAGTAGCTGTTTTATTTTAGTGAAACCTCACATCACCATTTTGGTCCCTTTTGGACATTTCAGTGCACCCATATTGTGACATTTCACAATCCTGTTAAATGTTTAGTCCTTCCATTCGTTTATCTACGGACAAAAGTTCCTCTAATAGCTACGTCCCTCATCAGCCACCTCCGTACTTAAAGTCCATCACTGATCGCAGGAACATTTGCAACAGACTTTCCTAAATGTGGCCATGAGTTTGATCTGTCAATCTAAAATTTTAACCATTTATTATCTTCCTCTCTCATAAAAATGTATCTTGTTTCATCCTTTTGTGATGTAAAATTGTTAAAAAGAGGATTTTAAAGAACCGGCTGTTTATTTGAGCCCACTTACGTCTGAGCTAGTCAGAAAGCTCTCCACAGCTTTATTTTTGCTGAGTATACTGTGTGCCGCAACCTGCTGGAGGAAGGTTTCCAGAGCTTTACAGTACGGCTGCCATTCTCCTAAACCCAGAAAACCTGCAGGAAAACCATCAACATTTTTATCATCATCAGCACGGTGCAGCAGAATAGACAATGACATTTAAATCTTACTTTCATGTTTTTTATGGAGGGGGTCTCAGATGTACTCACCAAGCTGTTTCATAACCTTGGCAGATGCGTTCACCTGAGCCTTCGCAGGAAGAGGAGGAAACTGGAAGAAAAACACAGCACATATTTATCACTTCATGTTGTTTGCCAAAAAACAAGATTTCTTCTGTTGTTTTTTTCTAAAAGCAAAACTTTTTTTTTCATTATCAATGTCCCTTTTTCTTTTGAAAATATATTTGAGGAGAAACCTCTTCAGCTGCACCATCTGGTTTTCCAGTGGGTCCTTGGGCACAAAACATGGAAGTTAACAAACATTTAAGCACATAAATAATTATAAAGATAATAAATTCAACAAAAACATAAATTCGACATCTAAACAATCAACATCGTAACATCAACAAGGACATACACAAAGGCTCTCCCTCCTTCCCATCCTAAACCATGCCAACATAACATGAAAATAATGAACACAAAATAACAATGAACATAATAATAAAATAACATGTCACATTACTGAGAACAAACAAAACAAGAATAAGTAGATTTAAGATCAGGGTTCCTGTGGGGTCTTAAAAAGTCTTTAAATTAGGCCTAAAATAATTAATAACCTGAATTTAATGCCTTAAGATGTCGAAAAATCTCACGAAATGTCTTAAATCCAATTTTGGCAGGTATTAAAAATTCACTAATGCTCCTTTTCATTTCAAAAGAAATGCATTATCTTGCTTTTAAATGTTTTGAACTATAAAGCAGACCCAAAAAGGAGTAGTTGTCCTCCTCAGATTGAATATATATCGAATAATTTATCGGAGCACACTCATGTCACATGCAGTCAAGAGGAGTTGTCTCCTTATTAGTGGAGAAACCTCTAAGTGAAAAGTGAAAAGTTGAGTAAGTTGCTGACTTTGCTTTCGTCAAATTTACGGTCAGAGTTCTTTAAAAAAAAAAAATGGGTAAATGCAGGTTCAATTACCTTAGAGAACAGTGAAATTAGTGTGTGGTTGAATATGGAAACACATTTGAAGCCTGCTGCACCTTCTGCAAGAAAATTCTGAAACTTGGAACACTGGAGTCGCATGCCGAGTCACAAAAGCATAAAGCGGTTGTAAAAAAACAGCAACAAATGCCTGCAAACAGCCGGTATTGTTCCACGTCAGGATCTAGAGCATCAACTCCAACTGACTTCCAGACAGCGTTTGGAGCTACACCAACACTAAAAACTGAGGCGCTCTGGACTTTACACTCTGTAATGAAGCATCAGTCATATAGCAGTAATGATGATATTGATGTTCCAGTTTCCTTTCATATCCTCAGTACTTTCCTGCCAGTATAGATGTGAAATAGGTCTTAAATGGCATTCACAGTGGCTCTTAAATGGACGGGAAATGGGTCTTAAATCTTATTCATAATGGTCTTTAAGTCTTAAAAAGTCTTAAATTTGACTTGTTGAAACCTGCTGATACCCTGTAAGATGAACAAGTAAGCTTTGCTTGGGAGAGGAACATACATGCTGTGTTCATGCTGTTAATGCTAACACTTTTTGACATTTGCAATATGCACACACATTATGCCCCGAATCAGATATGTGCTTGTATAACACACGACAAACAAAACTACTAGGAAGTAGTATACAATAACACTTCCTGATACTGTTGCACTTTCTTGAAAAAAACAAAACAAAAAAAGAAAACACATCCGATCAGACCACAAAGCTTCTACTCATTTTTCTCCAGAATGGCAGCTTCCTGCATGGTTGCAAAGAAAAGGAGGAAGTATTTTAAAAGAAATGACTTAAGTCACTTAAGTCAGTGATTTTCTCATTTACAAAGGCACGGTTACAAGAACACAGTGTTTCATGCTATCACGTGTTGTTAATAAAGTCTGAAGGTGAGGTAGGCAGTTAGAAAAAAGATTGTTTAGGTTTGTCTCCATACCGACTGAGTTTGCAGATGTTACAGTACTAATCTTCTTGTCATTGTCAGAAAAGTGTGCATATATTAACAAGTAAGTAATAAGGGATTGTGTGCAGATGAAATAGAGTGTACTGACTATGACTCCCTGTATCCCGGGCACACCCTCCTGAGAGAACAGGTGCTGCTGCAGCCATTCAAAATCCTCATAGGTCCGGGCCACATGGTACTCCCCCGTCCCAGACAGCTGGCACAGACCACAGAGGCAACATGTCATCCAAACAGTACCGCAATGCAAACAAATCAACTGCATCAATCTGCATTAGATCTAATGTTCAGCAAATAACAAATAAATGAATAATTTTCTCACCTTTTGAGACACAACCAGGAAGGTGAGCGTGTCTCCGTCTTTCAATGCCTCAGTAACCTTGATGTTATGACCGTGGACACTCAGAGTAGATGTCCCTTCTTTCACTTCTTCCTGGAAAAAAAACACTGGTGAGTCACATTAGTATCTAAATTTAATGTGAATTAAAACCTTCACTTTGGCCACTCTGTATATGTGGATGTCTCCATGGAGTGAAAGTCACATGACACTCAGAGGTTGTGAAAAACAACATTTTCAGGCATACTTACCATCATTGTCAAGCTTGTGAGTTAATGACTCCAGTCTGCCTTGTATTTGCTTTGTAGAATGCTTAAAATCTGTTTTATCGGGATAAAAAAGTGCATAAAGCTGAGAGGATCCTTTGTCTTGCGTTGGCTTTAGTGCGCTCAAGCTCCAACTGCTGAGAAGGCACAGGATATCCTCTGGGTCAAAGTGCACAATGGTCCTGTGAGAATGGAGGAGTAAAACAGTGCCAGATCTATAAAGTGCTGGCGCAGGGAAAAAGATGAACAAATGGTGCGTTAGTCAGTAACTGAGGACCTTCGACACACCCACACAGGAAAAGTAGCATAACGGTCTAATCAGTTACCCCAGCTGTCAACATCACAAACCTGCAAACAACCACCGAACTCACAAGTTATCTCATAAAAGAGTCAGAACCAGCTCTGGAAGAAGTTCTCAGATCTTCAATTTAAAATTCAAAATTCATGCATGTTATTCCCATAGTCTGAGACAGTCCAAAAATATTAGTAAACATGAACAACTCTCTGCCAAATCCAAAAACTAAAGAGTGGAGCTGCTCCATAGACACTGAATAGGAAACGATGGCACTGGGAGCACCCAGAGGGATGAGCACATGGGAACATTTCCTGTTTCACAACTGACAACATGACAATAGAATAAAGCTCATTTGAGTATAAAAAAGACATCAGTCATTCTGTGGGTCCATAAACTCGGCCTCCCATTCATCGTCTATGAGCAGCTCCAGACTGTATGACACCAGTTTGAGACTTACTTCTCTGGTTTCTGGATTTGAGAGAAAGCAGCTCATGTTTACAAGTACTGCTTGAATTTTCTTAAATTGTGGACATAACTAATTTGAATTCTTGATTTGGGTGATGTCCCCCTTTGAGTAAGAATACTACAGGGTAGAAATACTCTGTTACAAGTAAATGTCCTGAATTTCAACTCCTACTTAAGTAAAAGTAGTAGCATCAACATGTAAAAGTAAAAGACCAACAGTAAAACTTATTTTGCAGACAAAATGCTGGCAAATATTGTCCAGAAACCCTCACAGGTCAAATCATAACATGGCAAACTGCAGCCCAACGGGCAACAACAGCTGTCAGTGCGTCAGTGTGCTGACTTGACTATGACTTGACCCAAACTGCATGTGATTATGTTTGTGCATGTGTGTGTTCGGGTCTGCATGTACCGTGTATAAGTTAACAACAGAGTGAAAAAATTGAATTTCCCCTCGTGGGACTAATAAAGGAATATCTTCTTCTTCTTCTTATCATAAAGTGGGCATGTCTGTAAAGGGGAGACTGGTGGGTACCCATAGAACCCATTTTCATTCACATATCTTGAAGTCAGAGGTCAAGAGACCCCTTTGAAAAGTTTTTCCTTGACAACATCTATTATAAGTTTAGAGCGTTCTTTAGTCTCCCTCTAGTTTCATATGATACCTGCATCTTCACTCTAGCTCTAAAACTGAGCCCACAACAAACTTCGTACAAATAAATAAATAATTAAATGCACTGGAGTAACAAGTAAAATTCGCCTCTGAAATGTAGCGCAGTAGAAGTATAAATTAGTAGAAAATGGCAATACTCAAATTAAGTAGCTCAAAATTGTACTTAAGTGCAGTATTTGAGTTAATGTACTTGGTTACTTAGTGGTCAGAACACACACAGCTATCTTAGTCAAGTCAAATTGACCAAAGTGCTTTACAAAGAGACTGAAGAAAACAGGAAAGATAAAATAAAAACACAGATATAATACAAGTAAAGTGATAAACACAGAGTATCTGGATAAAATCATAGCACAACAGGATCGCACAGTCAACAAAATAAAATGGAAAAAGATGAAAACCAGTGTAGTCAGCACGTTCATTATCATTAATAGGCTAAAGAAAAGCACTTTAAAAACAAAGAAAAAGGTCTATTTAGCTGAATTTCTACATTGTGAACACGAGACACAAATACTTAGATAACAATTTATTATGGAGACTTTATTATCAATAAAAGGCAATACATTAAAACAGTCACACAAGACAGATACTGGACATCTAGTAGTAGTAGTGGTGGTCTTCTTCATCTTCATCCTCAAAAAAAAAAGCCGAAGCCTGGCTCTGCAAAGGTGTAATGTTCAAATGGACCGTCCATCTCCTCTCCATCCTGATGAAAGCTCCACATGAATTGGTCCTCCACAAAGGGACTATCATTGAAGTCATGGAAGGGGTCTTCAAAGCCGAAGGGGAAGCCTGACTCGTGTGCATAACCGGGGCCAGAGGCCTCATCCTTTACGAAAGCCTCATGGCCGACCCTGTCATACAGTTTCCTCTTCTCCTTGTTAGAGAGCACCTTGTAGGCTAGTGGAGGAGGAAACAGAGGTTTAACTGTGGTCAAGGTGCAGCTATGAAAGTACACTCAGGTGTAGGCTCATCGGGTACACCTGGCTGAAAGTAGTACAGTCTGATAATACGGCGGTCCTGCAATAACTTCACGAGGGTTATAATGTTCAGTTTATGATGAAACTGTTATAGATTCAACTGATTCAACGTTATTTATGGCCATTGTCAAACCTATTTATTTAGGATGGCTTTTAATACCCAGTAGCATGGTGATGATTTTATCTTATTTTATCTTATTTTACTTTGCTCTTTTTTTTTTATTGTTTTACCATTTTAACTCAGTTTGAGAGGCTTGTTTTTCATTTGTCTTTAACTGTTTTATTTGTTTTATTTTGTCTTAATTCTTTTATGTATTTTATTTTTGTTTTAAATGCGTACAGCACTTTGGTCAACGACATTGTTTTAAAGCTCTTTATAAATAAAGTTGTATTGTATTGTATTGTCAGAGGCTGCTGTTTGTGGTGCTATTAAAATTGTAACACGTTTACTGTATGTAAGCAGTGTTTTTTCATATTTCCTAAGGCTGCCCTCGACCAAAGAAATTCTCAATCGACAAGCCCTACTATTCTCTATCCCATATATGTCCACAAGGGTGGACAAAATATTAGAAACACCTCTACGTATAATGCATAATACTTATCATCAGCACCACAAACTACAGCCTCCAAAATAACAACAAAAACTGAATGTCCCTTAAGAAAACAGCTGTGTACTTCAAGTTTATTTCATGAGGTAAACTTAAGTTAATTTCAAGTATATATTTCCCAAGTATACTTTCCGTAGTAAATGTACTAATATCAGTGTACTAGTAGCATACTTTTTTCTTTTTATTTTAAATATATATATATGTTTTTCCATTTTTTATTTAGAGTGACAGCGTTGAAAGGGGGAGACAGAGGGGATGACATGCAGCAAAGGGCTCCAGGCTGGTTTCAAACCTGGAGTTGCTGCAACAAAGACTCAGTGTTGGTACATGGGGCGCCTGCTCTTTAAATACACCTTAAGTTTAAGAATAGTGTGTACGTACAGTTTAACATTTATCCTCAGTAAACAACTAGTTTCATTGTTTTTATATTGCAAGTATACTACTTGTAGTCCACTTTACAGCTTATGAAAGTACACGTTAAAGTATACTCAGTAAACCAGTAGTTTAATAGTTTTTATACAGCAAGTATACTACTTGTAGTCCACTTTATAGTTAAGTTCACCTGGTTAAATAAAGGATATTTATATTTATGAAAGTACACTTTAAAGTATACTCTCAGTAAACCACTAGTTTAAGTTTTTATAGTGCAAGTATACTTGTATATATGATTGTAGCCCACTTTTTAGCAGAGATGGGGACTAAAGTCTGTGACTTGGACTTGAGTCCCACTCAAGTCGCACACATGTGAGATACTTCTTATTATTATATTAATGCCATTATTATTATTATTATTATTATTATTATCGAGAACACATAATCAAAAAACGTTGAAATTCTTGATGAATTGAAGCAAATTCAGAACATCATTTTACAAACTCTCACACATTTTAATAGGCTACTCTATCAAAAGGTAACCCAAACTACAAGCCAAGTACACCTTTCTGTAGGCCTATAAGGCAAAATACTGTATTTTTCTTGACCATATCTTGATCAACATATCTTAAGTACAAGCCAAATATACTTATTTGTATATATATATGTACAAGCCAAATATACTTAGACTTTTCGGTATTATTGTCAGTATGAGCCAAGTATACTTAAGCACACTTTTCATAAGTATATAAGTACAGAAACATTAAACTGAAAGTATACACTTATTTTAAGTTTAAAAGAAGTACACTACTAGCAGACTTGAATAAACTTATTGGTAAGGAGTGTAACCTTCAGGAACATGGCTGTTTATTTAGATTCCATCAATAAACATAAAACAGCCAACTGACTGTATTTCTGAAGCCACCTATTAGGAGAGGAAATAAATGTATTTTGAAAATGCTAACATCCATTTCACGTGTGTAAGACACGTGCAGTATAGATGACCCGATAGAAAGGTCGGGTGTGTTTACCTTCAGCGACCTCTCTGAAAGACTTCTCCGCATCGGCGCTCTTGTTCTTATCTGGGTGGTATTTTACGGCCAGCATGCGGAAAGCCTTCTTTATCTGGCTGTCAGTTGCTGCTCTGTCCACATTGAGGGTATCGTAGTAGTTTCTGCTGGGCTCGGGGGCAGCGGGCAGGGCTTCAGATAAGCAGAGCAGCAGCACCCAGCAGGCGAGCGCCCATCGAGAGACACCTTGCACCGCCATGCCGGCCGGGCGTCTCCGGACAGATGACACAGCAAAGATATCTGGAAGTACAGCTATCTTGCGGTTTGACAGCTCATCTTTGTGTTAAGGCTATCTAGTATACACGTCAGCTGTAGCAGCACTCACCAAACCAGTAATGTCGCCAAACCCACGGCACCCAGATTAGTTTACCCACTCAGCTGACAGCTTTCACACCCAGCATGTTCCGCCTATTTCAGCCGAACTACTCACAAAACGTGGCGATGAAAGTGCATCAGATTAAATTCAACCTCTCCCACGGCTCTTATTTCTAACTTAGCTCACCGTTGTTTCATGTTAGGACTTCTTCTGTGTTCTATGAAACATTTAAACCGTGTATTATTATGCTAACATTAATTAATATTAATTCCCAGTGAATTTCAATGTAGTTCCGGATTATCACCACTAGAGGACCCACCGGAAACGCTGAAAAAGAGTGTATTCTTCTTCGTTGGTTGTGAAAGATGCAGTGTATGTATATATATATATATATATATATATATATATATATATATATATATATATACATACATACATACATGTATACATATACATATATATATATATATATATATACATACATACATGTATACATATATATATACATGTATACATATACATGTATAATATAATTGTATATATATATATATATATATATATATATATATATATATATATATATATATATATATATATATATATATACGTATATATATATATATAAAACTCAACAGTTTCTGTTCACTTTTGAAAATGGATATTATGTTTCTTGATTCTGTGCCAATTTCCAGAAAACCCTGCATCTATTTTTAACCAAAGTTTACATGCAAAGATTAAGTCAATATTTTATTTCATCTACAAAGATATGCATCCTCTCAAAGTACTGCTATGATACTGGATGTTACAGTGATAAATGCAGATCGCACTTTTCTGATTGCATAAAAATGTATTGTCAGTCGAGCAGGATATTTAATCATGATTATTCACATGATTGTCCATGATATGTTGTTTTATGCAAATGTATGTTTATATCTATTATTAAAAGTCTATTAACATAAAACAATGCCAACTATTGTCCAGAAACCCTCACAGGTACTGCATTTAGCATTAAAAAAATATGCTCAAATCATAACATGGCAAACTGAAACCCAACGGGCAACAACAACTGCCTGACTTATTTAAAGAATAGACTCATGGGTACTCATAAAACCCATTTTTATTTACATATCTTGAGGTCAGAGGTCAAGGGACCCCTTTGAAAATGGCCATGACAGTTTTTCAGAAAAAGCTAGTATGACATGGTTGTTACTGGTAGATTCCTTATTGGTATTTCAGTTTCATATTATGCCAGTATCTTCACTCTATCTTTAAAACCGAGCCCACTAAACCCTAAAAAAATTGCAAGTTGCGCTGTTGCATAAAAGAAATTTGTGGCATTAAAACAAATGTGTTAACACTTTACTGTATTATTATGTTACCTTTGACAGCCCTCATTTTTTAATTCAGATTTTATGACATGGTGTGTTCTTCACATTATCACAGCTTTCTTACAATTAGATTTGGAAAAATCACAATATATCGCCTTGCTTACAGTATCACAATATATTGCAATAGATTGAATCATAAACCCTGTATCATTATACGTATTGTATCGCCAGATTTTTACCAATATACAGCCTGTATATATTATTAGTGGTAGTAGTAGTATTGTTATTATTGTTATTGTAATTGTAATTATTATTTTCTTTTTCTTTAGTAGTAAACCTGGTGGGTCGTTGAAAACCTGATCTACTCCAGACCAGTTGGCGGCGGTAATGCGTGATAAAGTTTGCCAACCGCCATAAAACTCCAACGAAGAAGAAGAAGATTCCTCAAGAAATGTGGTAAACAGCACCAGGGCATCGAGGAATTGCCAAAGACAAACTAACACAAGGCTGGTTGCTTTTGTTAGCAGAGATAGCTGTATACATTTCAGTGAGTCAGAGCAGGGCGTTTCTGCGTGGGAGTCCCGCGGCTATTCTCTGGATCCTGCTTCTTGTTTATATTTGGTAAGACAGCATTAGCATTTAGCCTGTTAGCTAGACAGTAGCTTTCGCTAATGTGAGCCTAAGCTGGGTAGCGTTAGGCTTGCATATGCAGGTACATGATAGTACAGAGTGCTTTATTCACCGACATGTATTCATTTTAGCGTTGCATGATATGAATGCGTGTTTGGTTATTTTGCCAAACCAGTGACAATAATAATAACAGTGCTAGGCCCGCCCATTATTTACTAGCTTTTGTCACGTATCATTTCAGCCCTAGCTAGCTATATCCAGTTGAACAATCTCTTCCGGTGTCTTCCTTTCCCCCCTGTACTTCTAAAGCTGTCTAAACTTGGGTTTATGTTTTGTCTTGCAGATCACTGAATAGGAAATTGCAGTACTCCAAGGAAAAAAAGCTATTCAGCTATTCAAAGCTATTCATAGCTATTCATGACTTCTTTGCTTGTGTATGTGAATGTTTGGCAGGTCACGTCTGTCCCCCTCACACACATGAGTGCTGTTTTCTCCTTGAGCTGGGCCAAGCGCCATGCCTGACCGGGACAGCTCCTACCTGTCAGGTGGCGGTGGGAGTGGTGGTGGTCTGGGCGAGGAAGGAGGACCTGTGTCTGGTTTGGCAGGGGGCTCGGCGGAGGGCAGAGGAGGCTCAGGAGGAGGTCTCGGAGGCAGCGTCTCTGGCTCGGGCAGCATGGGGGGAGGAGGGGCGCTCGGGAATGGTAACAGCTGTGGGAACGGCGGAGGTGGCGGGCAAGGTGCAGGACTGGCGTTTGACGGCGTCTGCAGGGACTTCATACGCAATGTCTGCAAAAGAGGAAAGCGCTGCCGCTTTAGACACCCAGACTTTAATGAGGTGCCAGACTTGGGAGTGCAAAAGAATGAATTCATCTTCTGCCATGACCACCAGAACAAGGAGTGCATGCGCTCCAACTGCCGCTTTGTGCATGGATCGAAAGAAGATGAGGACTATTACAAGAAAACAGGAGAGCTACCCCTCAGACTAAGAGGGAAAGTTGCAGCACGACTGGGCCTGTCTCCCATGGATCTCCCCCATAGCCGTGGGGAAGTCCCCATCTGTAGAGACTTCCTGAAGGGAGAATGCCAGAGAGGCAATAAGTGTAAATTTCGGCATGTCAAAAAAGACTATGAATATGAGCCTTCCAGGGTTGGAGTGGGTGGTGTTATAGGGCCAGGTGCCAGTGGAATGGTGAATGCTGGGGGAGGGATTGGTGGTGGAGGAGGGGGTGCCTGTGGAGGAATGCAAGGACTTGTGGGAGGTGGAGGTGGAAGTAATATGATAGGGATGGGTTGCCCCAGCCTGGGCAGTTGCAGAGATCCAGGTATCACAGGGGTCGGAGGGGTAGGTGGAGGGGGGATGAGCAGCTGTCTGTCTATAAGTTCCACAGGGCAACGGCGTTACGACAGGAGCTCATGCTCGGTGTACGACCCTCTGCTTGAAAGTGGGCTGTTTGATGCCAGCTCCCTGGAGGCCTCTATGGACCATACTGCTCTACAGTTGAAGAGGCGGCGGCTGGAGGGGCTGCGCCTGGCGGATGTGAGCGGAGGAGGTGCGCACTATGAACTGGGAGTTCAAGCCACCTTGCCGCCACGTCCTCTGGAGTACAGGTTCCTGGAGGAGGAGAACTCGCTGCTGAGGAAGAGAGTAGAAGAGTTGAAGAAGCAGGTTAGAGTGACAGATGGTTCCAGACAAACATGATATGGAACTTAAATTAAAATGATTTAGACCTCTGAGAAATCCTTGTATGAAATTATACACAACTGGTAGGCCTCGCTTATATTTCAGTCAAATCTAAACATATTTCTCATGCTACATTGTCTGTTTTTTACAACTCATACCAGATAAAATGGCATGCAAAATAACAGCCACCTTTGACAGTATAATGTCAAAGTCTTAACAGATAATTTAATTTTATAAGCTCAACAAAGGTATAATTCTGTTGGATTGTATTATACTGTGAAATGTTTATTTGTTTACGCTGTATGCTTCCTGTACTAAATTAATAGATATAAACAGATATCACATGACAATATCATGTGAAAGGATTATATTCTATCATAGTGTCAAATTCCGTTTTAGTCACAAGGACTTCAGTTTCATTATACCTCACTGCTAGATCGCAGGCAGAGTAAAGCTTCTTTGAGGGCTGCAAGTGGAGATTTTAACAAAGCAAATCATTGTCATCCAACACAAGACTTCTCATCTAAAGTTACCACAACATCTGAAGACCAGTTGTGTCATGTAGATATCTTGGACTGAATGAAATAGAAAGACCAACTGAACAAATAACTTGCTGTTGGGGCAGGAAGTTATCAAATTATGAAGTAGAGCTGAAACAATTAGTTAATCAGTCAACAGAATTGTGCAATTTTTCCAAGTAAACATGATGGTTCCAGCCTCTCAAATGTAAGGTTTTGCTGCTCTTCTTTGTCTTATTTGATAGTTAATTAAATATTTTGGGCTTTTGGACATTTTACAGAGAAAATAATTAATTGAATGTTGAATAATCGATAATGAAACAAATCTTTCCCCTAGTTAGAAGTACAGTCATGCATTTTTGCAATTTGAGGTATTATGGTAAATTCACATTCGTGATTGAAGAGTTAAGCATTATTTTGTCACCCGATCATGAATATGTTTCTTCACTACTGTGTTCAGAAACATTATAAATGTAAATCAGTCTTTAATAGCATTAGAGAACTTGTAAATGTTGATTTAGTTGTTGCCTGGTGTTAAGTCCTGTGTTTAAAATATCTGTTTATCAATTTCAGAGTGATGGCAGCTCTATACCTGTGTTTTGAACTACTTTTTGGTTGACATTTGGTTTACAGACTACTAATGGGAGAGGAGCAATGTTTGAGCCACTCCGATAACATGTAAATGTTTTGAGGACTGTAAGAAAGTTGTACTTACAGATAAAAAAAAGTTTAAGCCAGTAGTTTGAGAGTTTCTAAGAGATGACAGCATAGAGAGAGATTAATGCTGACATGAATGCATCAATGACCCTAAACATGCAGAGATATGTCAGACCTGCTGTAAATCCAAGGAGCAGTGGGCTAAAACTCCAATGTTTGGGCACATGTAAAAGTAGTTGGTTGACACACCAAATGTTAAAAAAAATGATGGCTGTTGCAATGCTTTTTTTTGTCTTTAAGTAGCTACAATATTTATATTTATCAAAAATCTAGTATATTCATAAGAACTTTGTTTCTGCCAGACACAAAGCCAGAGTTTCTGGCGGTGGACTTAAATGGAGCCCAGTCCTTTTCTAATCCATGTCTTATGTGTTTCTCAGGTTTCAAACCTCATCGCCACAAATGAGGTTCTTCTTGAGCAGAACGCCCAGTTCCGAAGCCAGGCCAAGGTGATGACGCTGTCTTCCACTCCTGCGCCCACTGAGCAGAGTCTGGTGCCCCCCGTGGGTGCAATAAGTTCCTACAATCATAGCATCGCTCAGACTCACACAACCCTGAGCAGCGCCGGGCTGCAGCCTCGACCCGTCACCCAGCAAGACCTGGTAGCGCCTACTGGCGCCCCTTCAGCGCCCCCGACTAACGCTGCCCCGCCTACAGCCCCACCGCCTCACCTCAACCCTGAGATCACCCCCCTCTCAGCCGCCCTCGCACAGACCATTGCCCAAGGGATGGCGCCACCTGTTTCTATGGCGCCGGTGGCTGTATCTGTGGCACCGGTGGCAGTGTCCATGACGCAACCGATGCCTGGCATCACCATGAGTCACGCCACCACCCCGATGGTGTCGTATCCCATTGCGAGTCAAAGCATGAGGATCACCACTCTGCCTCACTAACTGGTTAAGTGCAGGACTGCTGCAGCCACGAGTCAGAATGTAGCATCCTCAACTGTGATTTTTAACATAGCTGGTCAACTGGTTACAGAGCAGTGAAGTATAGACACTTGTATTCCTCCACCAGAGGGCAGGATAAAGACTAACTGAGCTAACTCTGCTCTGTGGGAACTTTACAAAGACATTTTTACACCTGTGAACAGTTTGTGCACCAAAGGATTCTATTAACAGGCAGCAAATAAGGCAACAAGTTCAAAATATGTGAGGTCATCCATATTGTTTGACCACTGCTGTGCCGTTCTTGTGTGGACATGAAGACTTTGGATGCAGTTTGTGTTTCTATTTTTGTGGATTGCTCTGGTGTAAATTAACTTTGGTACTTTGCACATAAAAAAAAGAATATGTCGCTCAGCAATGAATCTTGTGTTATCTGTCATAGTTTACAGCTTCAGTTCACACTTCTATCTGCTCCTTTCACACAGGTACAAGTCATACTGTTTACATCCCATTGCTTGAGTTGTTTGGGTGGAGTCGCATTGTGTAAACTTGAATATAACACCATGAGCTTCTTCAGTCGCCTCACATCCGTGTGGTGGTGGTGCATCATGGGAGTCGTGGCCCGTGCGGTCATACCGGATGTAGGGGATTGAGGAGACTGTCCAGTCTACTGTTTTAAAACAAACTGGAGCAGCAGAAAGAATTGAACAGAGGTGATGCTGGGTTAAAGATGTGACAGGATGCAGTATTTTATATATTCTGCTTCGTCCAACAGGTACAGTTACGTTTCAATAGATAGCGAAACTTGCATTTGAGTAATTCCGCAGAAAATCGCACTTTCCGGCAGCGCAATGCCGCAGTAATAACTGATCACTAGTTAATTGAATGCCTTGCTGCAGCAGCGAAAGAGTCAAAGATGCGTTTTTTGCTTCCGACCACAGTGGGCGTGTTTTCATCCTCGTAACGGGACTGGGTGAGGGGCAGAACTGGTCTGCCACTTCGTCTGGACCCGTGCTTAGTCGGTAAAACTGCTCAAATTCAACGACAACAAGTAATATCAGTGAAAATGCGCCACGGACGACCGGTGAAGTATCTGATGTAACGGTAGGCGGCGGTTTGTTCAAACAGCAGTTAGCTAACGTTAAAAATGAAACGTTAGAGTAATTTAACCGTCACAGTACACTTGAGTATAGTTTATCCAGCGGTACCATCTTAGTCTATTATTAGTAGTAGTTTCTAGAGGATAACGACATGCAAAGCGACAAATCAGAGCCGAGTGAAGCCAAGGGCGATGAGAGTGCGAGCTCCGGCGACACCGAGAAGAAAGCGCTGAGCGCGGCGGAGACGGAGGGTCCCAAACCCAAAGGGATCAGCGCGGTCGCGGTGCTCTGGACGTTTGGAAAATGTCTGGGCGCCTTGCTACCCGTCTACCTGGCCGGCTACTACCGGGTCAGCACCAGCCTGCTGGTGTTCGGGATGATGGTTTACACGGGATGGAAACATGCCCGAGAAGCCAAGGAGACACGACTGAGGTCAGCCATGCAGCTGCTCAACAACGAGGAGGAGTACACGTCCACGAAAGTGTCCAAAAACAAGCGAGACCTCCCCGCGTGGGTAAGAAACTGTCAGCGTGGGTCTTTCTATCAGAAATCCTCCACTACACCGTCCTTCACGGACCCGCGTTGACCTGAAGTAACCCCACGTTATGTATAATAAGACAAAACGTAGCAGTGGACCCTAAAACCCTAACATCACTACAGGGATGTACAGGCTGTCCCCAGTAAACCACCCTAATCATAGCCCTCACACTATTTTTAGCTGCCAGGCTTGTTTTCCTACAGGCTCTGCTGGTAACATTTATGATTGGGTTTATTTCCCGTAGATCATTTCTGTGTAAGTGCTGGGTCGATACACCCATCTCCCGATTTCACACTATCACGATAATTGGGTGCTGATATGTATTGCGATTTTTAAGTACTGCAACTCCACACATCGTTCAATTCGATATTAGGATTTATTGTCATTTTTGTTAACATTTTAAACACTAGACCATGTGAAAAAGTTGAATCATACGCTTCTAGGGACTTTTACTTTGGAAAATATCTAAATTAATTCAGTAAAAGTGTTTGATTTTCGGCATGTATGTAGTCAGAGATGTCATGAAGTCAAAGTCATTGTCAGGAATTATTTATTAATACATTTAATACATTTTTTTCTCCAGTGGACATGTAATGTTTTAAGCATACAGACAACCACTGCTTTTCCTAAATGAAACATGCATGCAGATGTGCAGAAGTCCCTTTGTGCTATATCCAGTGCTTTGTTGCCCCATTATTTCTGCCAGGACAGTTGCCAGAAATTTCAGCGTTAGTAGTTCAAGACTAACCGTGTTTTGAAGCATAACAAGGCAATTCTGAGTGCATTGCAACAGCTACACCACTAATCTTTTGTGCAAATTTGTGGTGGAAAATGTGCATGCAAGATAATAGTCGTGATTTGCATGTTATACATCCTGAGAGTGTATTTTCACAAAATGGACATGCTGAAGCCCATGTGTTCCTGTTTTGACTCGGAGCATCTGGCCACACCCAAATGAGGTTCCCATGGATACTTCTTTCATTGAGTTATTTCAATGATTGCTTGCATAACCAGGCAGCATGCTTTATACTCCTCAATTGAATTATTCCAAAAGGGGCATCTCCATATTGCTCTCCAATGTGCATAAATGGATGGACATGGGTTTTATTTAAGAGTTTATCAATAAATGGAGAAGACATATCATGCACTTATATTGTAAAAGTGTTGTCCCACACGCAATAACCAGCTGTATCATTCAAAGTTATCTTCTGCACTTCTCTGGTTTCCTTTTGGAAATATTTGCGCAGTCTAAAACCTGGTACCAAAAGCAGATTTATCATCATCAACAGTGATATTTATCCTGTTGTGTGTTTATCAGGCATTATGCATAATGTAAGTATGCACCCTCATTGTCTTTCTTTCCTTCAGGTCAGCTTTCCAGATGTTGAGAAGGTCGAGTGGCTGAATAAGGTAACACATCAGTGCTTTCTTTTTTCGCCTGGTCTTTTCACTGTTTGCACAAAGACACAAGTGTTTCCTGTTTTATTAAGCCCACAGCAAACACACGCCTGTCTGTTCAGCTGTTGTGCTGATTGACACTTTGGGGAGCGTGCTAGGCTAATAGCTGGTGCTAGCTGATAGATGGTAGCACTGCTGCTGTTGCAGAAAAGGCCACTCCCCCCATTAGTGTAGCCACTGTGTCTGTACTGCAGAGAGCAGGCTCAACGCCAGGCAAGCCTCTCAACATTTCCATTTCATTACAGACTAGAGCTCACAGGAAGGAGGAGGAGCTGCCCAGTCCCCCAAACTATATAAAACTGCAGCCATTGTCCCTCCCCACCCCCTTGCATTCTCTAGCCAAGAGAAACTAGGGCCTCTGTGTCTATGTCTCGAACATAGACGTACAGTAATAAAAACATTCATGCTAACAAGACCACGAGATGTAAGCGTCAGACAGCCAGACAAAGCAGAGATTTGAGACTGGTTACTGGGGGGGAGGTCAGCAGATTCCCCTGCTGCATCCCTCCCAGGAGCAAGAAGCTGATGACTCACTCTCCACTAATGCCAGCCTGAAACCAGCTCTGGGTTTTTTTTACAGTCACACAAGCACACAAACAAGCAGGGCCTCTGCTTTTTGTTCTTTTCCTGAAGCAATAAAGAGTTTATGTAGCAACATTAACATTTTGTACAGCACATGGTTCACCGTGATATACTGCATGTAGGGACGAAGTAGATGACTAACAGCTGAGGAGACTCAACTGGCTACAGCTGTCTTTGTCATTCCTCAGTTATTGCTTATGGAAGCCAAGATATGTGATGAACTTTTTTTTTTCTGACTGTGGCTAAACTGACAACATTTTCTTTAGAGGTAGTCTCTGGTTGCAGGAATGGACATTGCATACCATGTTATGTGCCTTGTTGTGGCCATTTTATTGTTTATGCTCCAAATTCCTAGGCCACTTAGTCTGTAAGGTATCTCCATTCTGACTCGTGTTGCAATTCATTTCAGTCCTTTTTGTGAAGACCCTATGTACGCACAGGAGCTGGGGAAAACTTAAATGAGTTTATTTAAGAATCAGTTACCTCACAGCAGATGATTTCCATCCAAGTTGCATCTCTCCACTGTCACAAACTGGCTCAGGGGATGTAACAAAATGGGATTCCATGCAAGGTTATACATACAACGTAATTTAATAAACCAAGGTTAACTCAAATGAACAGTGTGCTGTGGAGGTGGTGAAGATGCAGAACCAAACAAAGGCGATGCTCGATGGATGTGGCTATAGGAAGAAAGACGGTGAGCTCATGGAGCAGCTTTTATAGCGTGGAAGGTCCATGTGATCCCAATCAAGCTGACGCCCTCCATGTCAGCCAACTGCCTGCTGAGGGCAGGGGGAGGGGCGTCACACCTGTTACACTACCGACTTGATGTTCAAAAATATAGTGTAATAAACGTTATCACACTATCACTGTACGCTATAACACACTATAACATGGTCAAAAACAGACTTCACAGCATCTTCCCAAAACCTTTTCTTTGCCCATGCGCACTGAAAAGCTGTGTTACGGCACTTTAACCTGTCGTAAATAATAAAATATCTATTATAACACTTTATAACAAGAAAATGGTAAACAACATAATCTTACATGGCTGCTATTCAAACTATATGAAAACTGTGGTACAAACTTTAGTAGTATCAGAACTTATGCAATACATCATCAATATAAATATGTGCATAATTGACTCTTAAATGTCTTACTAATAAAAACAGCTTCTAACCATGTTGTCGGCCTGCCCAGGTGCTGCAGCAGGTGTGGCCCTTTGTCGGCCAGTACCTCGAGAAGCTGCTGGTGGAAACCATCGCTCCATCTATCCGAGCCTCGAGCACACACCTCCAAACCCTCAGCTTCACAAAAGTGGATATGGGAAACAAGGTGACGCCATTGATAGCTTAACTTTAATATGCCACTGTTGTAAAAATTCACATACATGTGTTTATTGTGCTAAAAATGTGCTTTCTGTGTGCTGCAGGCCATGAAGGTTGTAGGGATCAAGGCACACACAGAGAATGACAAAGGACAAGTCCTGCTAGATCTGTATATCAGGTGAATGTTTGCTCTTTGAATTTCTGAGTCACCTCTGTAATACAGCTGTCTGAAGGCATTATTGTTGATGACATTTTTGTTCTCAGCTATGTTGGCAATGTAGAGATCAACGTTGAGGTGAAGAGATACTTCTGCAAAGCTGGAGTCAAAGGAATACAGGTCTGTCGTCTTTTCACTGAATTACAGAGTAGCATTACAGAGCTTAATACAAAGCTGTTACCTGCCTTTAGGGATAGCTGAAATAAACAATGTGCCATTGTATAAGCCATGGTTTTCACAAGTTCTGCTTCGCTGTCCTCAGCTACACGGGATGATGCGGGTGATTCTGGAGCCTCTGATTGGAGACGTACCCATAGTGGGTGCGGTCACAATGTTTTTCATCCAGCGGCCTGTACGTCCATTTGCATTCACCTCTATTTGCCCTTATTTCTTAGACCCCTCAACCCCCATTCCTCCTGTGACCATCACGTATCGCAGTAGAGTCTCGTATGCTTTTCATGCTATTGATGTCACGTCAATCCTGATTGATTTGCTGCATGCAGCACATTCCTCTGTCTTATCTCTTCCCAGAAACTAGACATCAATTGGACTGGACTGACTAATTTGTTGGACATCCCTGGACTGAAGTGAGTCATGCTGAAATAACCTTTCTCTGGATTACGCATTAGTAATAGTCACGACCTTATAATAAACACAATCACACAGTATTTTATTAATGAGTGGGTTTTATTATAGAGTGAATAGTAGGGGCGGTAATAACCAGCGGCCCCACGATATGATATTATCAAGATACTTATGTCACAATATGATCTTATTGTGACTTTAATCATTTTGCGATAAGATATATTGTGATTTCTTACCTTTTTTTCAGCTGAGAATTATGCAGTTTGTCAGCATTTGTTTTATCTCATAAGATACAGTTTTCACTCTGTTCATCTTAGAGCTTTTATTTCCATATTGTAAGGTTAGTTAAGGGACTCTATTGAAAATGGCCATACCAGTTTTTCCTTGCCAATATTTTGTGTAACTTTGAAACATTATTTAGCTTTCGTCCCGACAAGCTAACATAACAGTTGTTACCAATCGATTCCTTAAGTTTTGTAGTTTTACATGTCACCAGGACCTTCACTCTAGCATTAAGATCCCCCTTACAACCTAGTTGTTAATAGTTTGTATATTAAAAGATGGATACTTGACATCTGTGCATTAATACTTGCCACGCAAAATATTCAAGATTCCTTTATTTGCATCTCAATATACAGGTATAAAAATTTTTTTTTTTTGTTTTGGCTCCTCAATGTAGCAGCATACTAACAATAAAAAGGAACAGTAAGAGAAATCAAAAGGTAACAACAATACAGTAAAATAAAATACTGCTAACACAATAGTATATCAATTCCCCCCTCCTACCCCTAGTAAATAGTATAAACAAATAATTAAATATAGGTAATACAGCAGTACATTTCCATTAAAATGCTCTTTCTTTGTCTCAGTGTCATGTCTGACAGCATGATCATGGATGCCATTGCCTCCTTCTTGGTGCTGCCCAACCGCCTGGTTGTCCCCCTGGTTCCAGGCCTGCATGTGGCCCAACTACGCTCTCCTCTGCCCAGGGTAAAGCCTCAATATGCATCTACATACAGGAGGAGACTATTATAGTCAACACCAGGGTATTACATCTCTGCCCTTCTTGTTTTTCTCAGGGTGTGGTACGTATCCACCTAGTGGAGGCACAGAACCTAGCAGCCAAGGACAACTATGTGAAAGGGGTCATGGCTGGCTTGTCTGACCCCTACGCCATACTGAGGGTTGGCCCTCAGACCTTCACCTCCAAACATGTCGACAACACAGACTCTCCCAAGTGGGAAGAGATTTACGAGGTAAGAAGAAGAATAGAGAGCTTTATGGCAAACTTGAAATGTGTGTCGTCATTGCACAGGTGTTATATTTCATTTCACTTTGTTCTGTATCTGAGGGATTAGACTGTTGCTGCGCTGGGAATGTTCATTTTCATTCATGGTGGCATGAGGCCAGCTTCCATACAAATCCCTCTGTCAGTCTTCATGTCCTTGTGTGTGTCTGGTACATCAGGTTATAGTCCATGAAGTGCCAGGTCAAGAGTTGGAGTTGGAGGTATATGACAAAGACCCAGACCAGGATGATTTCCTGGGCAGGTACATATGCATACTCACATCTCTTGTGTACCTACATTCAGTCTCACATTGTCACCTTTCATCTGTCGCCTTTCCTAGCCAGATGGAAAAAGCCTTTTTTTTTGAAGCATTTGAAAGTTACAGCATCTGCTTTCTATCTGATGATCCTTTATTTCTACGTTAGTCAATACATTTTCTTTTTATTGAATTCTGTTTTACCCTCCTTCTCCGTTTAGGGCCAAATTGGATTTGGGCATTGTGAAGAAATCCATAGTTGTGGATAATGTAAGTATAAAAAGGTGTTATCATCTCAGTCACAGTCTGCAAGTATTTTTTTGAATCTTTGGATTGTGAGTACATGCCTGTGTCTGTCCTCCCAGTGGTTCACACTGAAAGAAACTCCGTCAGGACGGGTTCATTTCAGACTGGAGTGGTTGGCCTTGCTGCCTAGCACTGATCGGCTGGAGCAGGTTTGAGTCACTCATGTCCACTGATGCAGTACAAAAAGCCCTTACATACTCTAGATAGAATCACATGTTTGCAATTCTCCCCCAGGTCCTAAAGAGGAACGAAAGTGTCACCAGCAAGACTGCTGATCCACCTTCTTCGGCCATCTTGGTTGTGTATCTGGACAAGGCTGAGGCGCTTCCTGTGAGTCAAATCTCTCCACCCTCTCTGCTCATGCTCGCACTCAGCTCAGAGCTGCTTCCTGTGTGTGGTTAAACTTGGGCAGAGCTGTATTTGCCACCTGTCTTGACATTCCACAGAGTTGTTGCCTCGGCCTCTAAACCCCTTGCCCTCCGTTGCAGTTTGGATGAGTGTAGCTAACTTTATCCAACATACATTTCCTACCGTGTCATATCACACACAAAAAGGAACAGCAGTGACTGAATCTTTGGAACAAAACAGTCTTTGTGGTTTCCTCCGATGCAGATTCGTACTTCCTGATTATGCCATGCCATATGGTTATTTGTGCTGTTGCTATGTTAACCCTATTATTCTCATCAGCCACATGCTGTCATTGTGATAGATAGTCTATTTATTGCTCTGCTTTGTTGGTTACAGAATGCCATTGTTCACATGCCTTACTTTATCTGTAACTGTGTGTCTTTTAGATGAAGAAGGGGAATAAAGAGCCCAACCCCATGGTGCAGTTGTCTGTGCAGGACATTACCAGAGAGAGCAAGGTATATCTACTGGGAAAGCCCATTATAATACTGTAGATTGTGTTTCATTTATACACATACTATTTATTCTTGCCTTTAGACGTGTTACACAACCATTAATCCGGAGTGGGAGGAAGCTTTTACCTTCTTCATACAGGATCCTCGCAAGCAGGACATTGACATCCAGGTGACGGCTTATGAGATTAGCTTCTTTGCGCTGAACTTTGTGTTTGATAGCCAAACGTACTGTCCCATCCCATCCTTATTTTTGCTTTCCTTCATGTTAAATGAACCAGGTGAAGGATGCCGACCGTGTGCAGACATTGGGCAGTCTGACCATCCCTCTGTCCCGGCTGCTGACCAATTCTAACCTCTCGTTGGACCAGTGGTTCCAGCTGGACAACTCTGGATCTGCCAGTCGCATCTATGTCAACACAGTCCTCAGGGTAAATAGCAACAAGACCCATTCACTAATCCTGCACCAAGATATACACTGAAAATAAAACAAACCAGCACAATGTGGGGGTTATTCTTAATTATTTGACCTATATATATATATATATATATATATATATATATATATATATATATATATATATATATATATATATATATACACACACACACACACACACACACACACACACACACACACACACACACATTTTATTCAGCTTCTTTCTGTCTCTTCTTTTCTCTATTGTAACACAGGTCCTGTGGTTAGATGAGGAACATATTCAGTCTGATGTGGCATCTAATGTGGAGGCTGGGATGTCCAAACAGCTGCCCCAGCAGACTTCCCCTCATCCCAGCTTTGCCACAGAGGTAATGGAGGACAGTGCACTTACGATTTTGATTTAGGATTGTGTTTTCGTTCTCTGATGTATTTGTAATCTTTTTTCAGGGGCTGCTCAGAATTCATCTATTGGCAGGGCAGAACCTTGTTCCCAAAGATAACCTGATGGGGGGCATGGTGAAAGGCAAGAGTGACCCCTACGTCAAGATCAACATCGGGGGCGAAACATTCACAAGTCAGGTTATCAAGGCTAACCTTAACCCCACCTGGAATGAGATGTACGAGGTAAATAACACAAGGTTATTTATTGAAAGAACACAGTTTTGTTGTAAAATTAATAGAAGCTGCTGAAGATTGCATGTATTTGTAAATGTCCGCTGTATAATTGTTTATTCACCCCTCAGGTGATTCTCACCCAGTTGCCTGGCCAGGACCTGCATGTGGAGGTGTTTGATAAAGACATGGACATGAAAGATGATTTCATGGGCAGGTAAAGTACCTATAAATAATTCAATTATCAAATAAAATGAGTCGATTTACATATATATATATATTAGATACATTCTGATCTCACATATCTGACGTACAGGCTGAAGATCAGTCTGAAGGACATCATCAATTCCCAGTACACTGATCAGGTGAGATCTTCCGCGACAAACACAGAGAATGTGGTCAGAATAATGCTGCATTCACATCCAGTCAGGCAGACGGTAAACTGGATATCATTTTAGTGGACTAGAGCAAGTCAGTAAATTTAAGTGAGGCTGGTGGAGAATTCTGGCAATGGTAACGGTAGACAGCATTGCTGTCCAAAGTTAAAATATTTAAATTTTTGCCATCCTCCTAAATATACACATGGATGTTACCTGGCTCCCTCATACAAGAAGAATATTATTTGATATTAGGAGAAAGTTGCATTTCATTGCTACATGCATCACTACAATAATTATATATAATAGATATTTTATTCCATTCAACATATCGCACATCGTTTTGCTGTCTGCCTGATTCCATGTGAGTGCAGTTACAGCCTAGATTAGGTCTAAGTTATGTGGGTGCACAGGGCTCAGCTCACTTTGATAAGATTCTTAATCCTATCCAAATACATCCATAAGATATAGCACAGTTCCTGTTTTAATATTATTCCAGTATTATATATAATATTATTCCTTCTCTCAGTGGTACACTCTCAGTGATGTGAAGTCTGGTCGAGTTCACCTGATACTGGAATGGGTTCCGACGGCCTCAGAGTCAGACAGAGTGGACCAGGTCGGTATTCCCAGATAAGTCATGCTTTAATGAGCTGCTCTGGTAAGCTTGATCGATACTCACTGGTTCCTTCCTGCATCTTCAGGTCCTTCAGTTCTATTCCAGACAGTCCTACCAAAACAAGGCGGTCCCCTCAGCAGGGCTACTGTTTGTCTTTATGGAGCAAGCAGATGGTTTACCAGTGAGTATTTTTCTCCTGATGATGTAAGGATGTACAGTTGATGTCGAGAATACATATTGGTATTTCCTGTTTGTCTTTCCTCAGGTTAAGAAGAGTGGCAAGGAGCCAAAAGTGGGAGCAGAGGTTACTCTTGGAGAAATGTCCCGCAAAACTACAGTAAGACCTCATTCAGTTTAAAAATTGATAGGACTATGTTTTAAAGTATTTTCTATAGCACTGATAATAGTGACATGATATCTGTCAGTAATATTAACTGACTCTTGCATCTCTGAAGGTGTGTGATCGTACCACATCACCTCAGTGGAATGAGGCATTCTGCTTCCTGGTCCGAGACCCCAGAGAAGAAATTCTTGCTGTTAAGGTACAACAGCGTATACCGTAATCAAATTCGAACAGATAGAGTATCAATCACACAAACAGAATGTGATCTCTGATATATAAATGTTATCTATGCTAACACCCTGCATTGTGTTTCTCCAGTTCTCACATAGCTGGACGTTGCCCATTGGCTCCCTGGTGGTTCCCATCAGAGAGCTGCTCTCTGAACCAGGGCTGGTCCTGGACCAGTGGTTCAATTTGGATGGAGCCTCACCTGAGAGCCAAGTTCTTCTGAGGGCTGAACTCAAGGTGGTTGCCCTTTCATTTCTGTTTGTCTTAATTGAAATATTTAGTATATGTCCTTTTCTTTTTCTTTATCCCTTTCTCTTTCTCTTTCTCTGTCTCTTTCTCCCTGTTACCTCTGTGTAACATATAGAATGTGTTTTTTCATTTTCTTTCTTATTTGTGTGTCTCTGTATGTTTTATTAGGTTTTTGAGTCAATTCTTTTCGTACCTCTACTGATATTGGTATTTACAATCAAGCCTGATACAAAGCTAGTTAATGAAATGAAACGATAATAATATTGACTCAACTGCAGATGCTGATTCCCAGCAAATGTCCGGCTGCCACTGATAAGGCTAAGGTCACTTCAGTGTCAGACCCTTCCCCTGCTCCGCCAAAACAGGAGATAGACACTGTGCTGAGGTGAGATAGTTCATTCAAAAAGTCTGGCCTTACTTTCCATTAGTCGTTTTGTCTCATACATTTTTTTTTTAAATCGCTACTCTTTGTATTTTTAGTTCAAGTTCAGTGGACGCTCCTCCTGTGGAGACTATTGCCTCTTCAGTGACCTCACATGAGGATGTTGACATAGAGAAAACAGAGGAAGCTGATGTGACTGAAGAGAATGTGGAAGAATCACCAAGCACCACCATAGCACAACCTCCTCACACTTCCCCAGACATCAGCTTTGCCAGTGAGGTAACATCACAAAATAGTGATCTACAGGAGCAGATACATGCAACAAGGTGTGACACAATCACATTTAATATATATATGTATAAAAATATAACGTGAAATGATCCCTTCCTCTAGGGGCTGCTGAGAATCATCCTGCTAGAGGCCCAGAATCTGGTTGCCAAAGATAACATGATGGGCGGTATGCTGAAGGGCAAGAGTGACCCCTATGCTAAGATCAGTGTTGGAGAGGTGGCGTTTAAGAGTAATGTGATCAAGGAGAATCTCAACCCAGTCTGGAATGAGATGTATGAGGTGTGTATGAAATAACTGCACAGTCTGATTTACACTAAACACGATTTCAAATAAAAACAGCAATACTTTACATTAACCACCTTATTTTTATTAATTTAACTGTTGTGTGTTGTTTCAGGTGGTGATGAGGCCTCAGTCAGGACAGGAGGTGCAAGTAGAGCTGTATGACAAAGACATGGACAAAGATGACTTCCTGGGCAGGTAATGTGGAGATTTCTAGTTGTTCGACTATATTTGTTGGGTCAACATGTGTGTAGACCCAAACTGTAGTTCTTTCACCATAAAGACAAATTACAGGTATATTACCATATAGTTTGATGATTTATGGAAAAGTCAGCATTTGGTGTTTCTCAACTAACGTTACTAATGGAAACAAACTTTTCAGAGCATTCGAAAATATTGATAATTTAATATTTTAGGGCATTTTATGCTGTTTTCTAAATACAGATACAAAATCAGTGTGGCAGACATCATCCATTCCCAGTACACAGACCAGGTCAGTATTATCTGCCTTACTGTATCTCACTTATTGCCGCAGTGTTGTCAGGTCTTACTTCTACATCTCTATTCCAGTGGTACACCCTGAATGACGTGAAGTCTGGACGAGTCCGTCTGATACTGGAGTGGGTGCCAGCAGTGTCCCATAATGACACCCTGGACCAAGTTAGTGCAAATCTTATCATTTGTTTACATTTTATCTTATTCATGCAAATGTCTATAATCCTCGTCATTCGTACTGGCTATTTGTCCCACAGCTGTACTATTCCAGATCTGATACCCTGCTCAGTCCACCCTGCGCGTCAGTGCTGAGTCACTGTAATGTATTTTTTATTTCATTCTCTGCTGCAGGTGATGGAGCTGCAGTCTCTCCAGTCTTACCAGAACAAGGCCGTTCCCTCTGCAGCTCTGCTCTTTGTTTATGTGGACAGAGCACATTCACTGCCAGTGAGTCCCTTCTAATTTGGTACTGAAAAACACTGAGTGTGCTGCCTCTGAGTTATAGATAGACAACAGTTTGGAAAGCACATTACTAAACAGATTGGCATGAAGTGGAAAATTCCTTCTCATTTTTGTAAGCAATCAGTGGATTAAAATAAATGAAGACTTTGAGAAATAGTTGCTGCTTGCTAAGAAACATAATCACTATTGTTGTACAGTATTTTATGATGCAATGATTCAGGAATGTTGTATTTTTTAAAAGAAAGGGAAGTTGGATCTCGAGCCGCTGTTGCCTTAATTACAGAGAGTGAACACAGACCGCTCACATAATGTCATGTTTTTTTCTGTGTGCAGTTTAAGAAAAGTGGAAAGGAGCCCAAGGCTGGGGCTGAGCTCATTTTTGGTAACACAACCTACAAGACCAAGGTATGAGACTGATGAATAAGACATTAAACAAACACACACACTTTGGATAAACCAGCCTGGACTGCCATTAGTCTCCATCACAATTTCCAAACAAACGAACCAGTGTGTTGGTAAATGGTTCAAAGTTCTATGGGATAAAAGACTAAAAGCTATGTATAGAGTTTAAACTTTGGCACTCCCCACTGGTGGTATTGAAAATAACACAGGGCTGGACTACTGCATGCATTGATTAGACTTTTCAAAATACCAGTGGAAAGAGATGAAGAAGAGAAGAAACAACTTAATCAAAGTATAATGACTATACAGACATTGCAGTTCCATTCCCAGTTTTAGGAACCACCCATTCCCCAATTTACCCTCCTCTTTTTCTATTTGAAGGTATGCGATCGCTCCAGATCACCTCAGTGGGACGAGGCGTTTCACTTCTTGGTTCGCGACCCCAGAGAGGAGATGCTCATCATGAAGGTGAGTGTATCTGAAGACTGCTGCCGGCGTCATCTCATCTCATCACCCCCTTTGGCTGACATTATAAATGTGTCTTTATCTCTGTAGTTGTCAAGCGCATGGGACCAGCCAATAGGATCTCTTGTTGTCCCTGTGAGGGAGCTGCTCTCTGAACCACAACTGGTTGTGGACCAGTGGATGCCTCTGGATGGAGCCTTACCAGAGAGTGAGATCCTACTGAGAGCTGAACTCAAGGTAAGTGAGAACAAATGGGGGATTATTACTGATGTCACTGATACACAGTGTAACCAACTGGAAATGTATTTTTGACAGGTCCTGAGTTCCAGGATGACTGAAGCTCCACTGCCCTCTGGGATCAGTTCAAAGAAAGAAGAGGTGGTCACTTCCACAGTCAATGAGGACGACAAAAGCTCAGAGCTGACAAAGGATGAGTGAGTGTTGTGCACCTGGTTTGATAATACACACATGCACCTTGGTCTTATTAATAAAAAACACCAAAACCATAGCGCATAGTGTAATTTAAATATAAAGAAAAGTAAGCAATGTATACACAACACAACAAGCACTAATAAATATAAAATAACGTGTGTCTGTCGGTGGGATTCACAAGCAAATACATGTTTTGAAAGTATATTTGTAGCCAAGTGAAGCCATTGTTTGTTCCAGTAAGGAGCCTGGCTGTGCTGTTTTGTAACAGCAGTGTGTATTTTCAGATTGATATCCAGCCAGTTTAAACACTCTGAAGCAGCAGATGCTACAGCAGTCGCTGCTGAAGATGCTGCTCCCCCTGAACCAGCTGCCATTCACACTGCGTCTGATACCTTCCCTGCTGCTGCCGTGAGTCATAGCACACTATAGTCAGTGGTTATTATGTTTAACCTGTCTATTTACACCTTCATAACCTTCCATGTCATTTTGCTCAGTTGGTGGAGGAACCAACAGATCCAGAAGAGCATCCAGCACAGTCAGACACAGCAGGGTGAGCTCCAGATCTTAGCTAATAAGGCCATATTTCCTTTTTTCCTCTTTCATTTTTGCTTTAAAGATAAATTGGAAGATTAGAAAGAAACATAACAAGAAACATCTTTAAATTTCTGTACTCTGTGTGTGAATGTAGTACTGGTTTAGGCAACCTTGCTCATGCCACTGTGACTGGTCTTCCCACTGACACCCTGGGGCCAGCAGAGGTCACAGATATCCCCAAAGCTGGGGAGGATCTTCCATCACACACCAGCCCCAGCCTGGACTTTTGTGAAGAGGTGGGTTTAGTTTATGCTTTGATTAGCAGAGTGGAAGAATTATGTAGCTTCCACCAGCTCTACAGTGGTTATTGTTCTTTGTCACTGGTTTTTGTATATTTACATTTTATGAAACAATAAGAAAACGCTTCCACTAGGAGTGTGTGGCAAAGTGCAGCAACCTCCACCCGTCTGCCAAAGTGAACGCACACAGTACATGATGTCATGGTTTTCGTCAATCAAGGAAAACCCATATTATCTAAAAATGTCTGGATCAGAGTTCCATAAAAACTGTGCGTCTGACAACTGATCACACTGACAGTAATGTGTTGCTAGTTATTCAGTGTGTCCCCAGTCATCAGATAGTGAATAGCCTGGTGAACTGATGCTGCAGGGTTTCAGCCTCATCATGTGGGTTCTCTGAGTAACCCCAGCCTTTTTCCAAACACTGTGAATGCCTCACTTCCTCTTGTCTTTAAATATCACCTTATGTTCTGTTAGGGAGATTTCAGCTTCCTCTGCTGATACAGTGGCTCGATGTACTCGTCAAGACAGTAAAATGTCAGTTTTTTGTAGCACTCATATGGGTCTGTTCAAACAAAGGTTTCGTTTTATATTTAGAGAAATAATTCCACGAGATTAAAAAAATGCCCGTTTTCCAGTCGTACTTCTAGTTGTAATGTGAGGGAACACCAGCCTGATCACCTGGGTTGCTCTGAATTATATGTATTATAGTAGCTTCACATCACCAAGCTACATGTATGTTGTGTGTTTAATGACTCCCTGTATGCTTTGTAACATTTGCGGTCGTCATCCTGCAGGGGCTACTGAGGATTCACCTGCTGGAGGCCCAGAATCTGGTTGCCAAGGACAACCTGATGGGGGGCATGGTGAAGGGCAAGAGCGACCCCTATGTCAAGATCAACATAGGGGGGGTCACATTCAAGAGTCAAGTTATCAAGGAGAATCTGAACCCAACATGGAAGGAAATGTACGAGGTATGAAGTGCTCTCAGACGGTTTAAGCTTTGTGTATTGTATCCTGAATTTCCCTCCGGGAATTCATAAAGGTTCATCTTATCTTGTCTGGTTTTCACTTCATGTACAGTATTTTGTACCAATATGGGTTTTTGTTTGTTTTTAACAGCTGGTTTTGAGTGGGCACAGCGTCCAGGAGATCAAGTTTGAAGCCTTTGATAAGGATTTAGACTCTGATGACTTCCTTGGCAGGTGTGTATCAGTCATCTATATTAGTATTCAAGATAAAACATGTCGCACAGTGAATACACTGATCTGCGTACTAAGAATTTAGAGAGTTTAGAGTGTGAATTTAGACATACACCTGTGACTTTACATAATTTTGCACTGAAATGCATCGCTATTCACAGCAGCTGCCAAACATCAACATAAACTGAATATCTGATGTTGTTAAATTTATGAAACAGTTACAGGTGCGTGGAAATGATCTGTATTGATCTAGGTGGTTGCTTGCTTTTCTGCAGTTTTCATTAAATAGCATTAATATGCAGTATGCCATGATATCAACATTGGAGGTAAGACATCTTGTTGTTTTCATGTTCACAGATTCAGTATTAAACTCAATGAGGTCATCAGATCCCAGTACACAGATCAGGTTCGTCAGTAATTCATGATCTGAAGTCGTGCTGTGTGATTTCTAAACTCTGTTCTGTGTCATGTCCTCATATAAAAGGTGTTGCCCTGCTTCTTTGTCTTCAATGCAGTGGTACACTCTGAATGATGTGAAGTCAGGTCGGGTCCACTTGATACTGGAATGGGTTCCCACAGTGTCACATTCAGTCAGACTTGACGAGGTTGGTCCTTACTTACAGCTCTATCACCCACAGTTTATTCAGACATTCTTTAGCCTCCTCCATAACGCTGTGTAGTGACATTCCAACACACAGGCCACATTATTCACACTGCAAAATAATCACCAGACCTAACCGGCTGTGATTCATGTCACAGGTGCTGCAGCTTCAAACTCTCCAGACTTATCAGAACAAAGCTATCCCCTCCGCTGCTCTGCTCTTTGTCCACATAGAGAGAGCACATTCATTACCTGTAAGTCACCTGCAGTTTGTTTACACACTGTGCTGTAAAAAATGCTTTCTTGTATAATAAAACTTCTCTCTTCCTTGGTAGTTGAAGAAGAGTGGAAAGGAGCCCAAAGCAGGAGCTGAGCTTGTTCTGGGTGAAACAACTTACAAAACCAAAGTGAGACTTATGAAGCGTGGTGCTCTGTTGCAACCCAGATAGATACATTATTATTGTAATAACTCTGTTTTCATCATCTCTTCAGCTGTGTGACCGCAGCACCAGTCCTCAGTGGAATGAATCGTTCTACTTCCTGGTCCATGACCCTAAACATCAAATGCTCGTAGTAAAGGTAAGACATTTATTTACATTTATTCTGCATGTCACATTTAACAGCGGTGATGTTGGAGTGAATTTTTCATTCTCTTTCTTGCATTGCAGTTGTCCAGTGGTTGGGACCAGCCAATGGGATCTCTGGTGGTTACTATGAAGGAGCTGCTAGCAGAGCCACAGCTGGTCCTGGACCAGTGGTTCCATCTGGATGGAGCCACACCTGAGAGCCAGATCCTGCTGAGGGCTGAACTCAAGGTGACAAACACATGTGCAGACACACACACACACACACACACACACACACACACACACACACACACACACACACACACAATAGTATTACATAAGAACTAATTAATAATGGCACTTCCTATTCTGAATTTGTTTTCAATAGATTCTAGAGTCCAAAATGGTGGATATGATCAGTGCAGGGACTCTGCCCTGTGCTGCCTCAGGCTGTGGAGCTGGGCAGGTGAAGTTGTCTCTTTATTACGCCTCGCAGGAGAGACAGCTCATCGTCAGCGTTCATGCCTGCAGGTGAGCCTCCTCAAATAATGTGTTTCTGTCAGATCGTTTTCTCACCACTGTTGAGACTGTAAACTTTATTACAAGTTTGTTCCCCAGATATTAAACAGCACAACTTGTACTTGCTACCACGTACCATCCAACTTGATCTCTATAAGCAGATTCTGCGTTCACGTGAAGAATCTGTAGGCAGCAGGACTAGATTCTGGCATCGGTAGTGTTCTGGTTTCCATTTGTAGTTCCAGTAGTATTGACCAATCACATTCAAGCCTTTGGTTGAATGTAGGTAAACAGTCCTTGTGAAGAGCAAAAGAGACGTAACTCATTGACCGAATTGTAATCTTGGAGCCCATCTGCTGTTGTCTGACGATGATTTAGCTTTTTATCAGTTTAAAATTAGCTTGTACACTGTGTACCTGTGAAACAATCTGGTCGACACACCCTCTCTCAACTCAAAATCCAGTCTTGCGCATCTCAAATCACTAATCAGACTGTAAACAATGAGCAGCACACAGAAAAGGAACTCTTGGCCCAGATATCCGCTGGCTACACCGGAACCCCAGAAATATAACCCCTTCACCCCCAGAGGCCTAGCCTTCGCCAGACCCTTAACCGTTGGGTTCCGAGATTTGGTGGGGGGATTATATAAAAGTGCAAACATTTGATTATATAAATTCAAAAACCTTTGTCTCATTTTCAGGAACTGGATACTAGCAGTAGACATGTCTGTATGTTCTATTAAATGTCAGATTTTATTATCTTTACTTCACAAACCAACACCACTGCTGATGTGGATGTTCCTCCTCTATAACCTGATAGACACCACAGTCTCTAAAAAATACTGTTTGTTTATAGTAAAAAACAGGGTTGAAAATCTATGAACGCACCCTTTAAGGAAAACCAACAATTACAACAATTACAACAACAACAATAACAAAGTGAAGGTGACTTGTACTTACAAATAATTATTATACTGCTGTAAAATAGTAGGACTTTTTAATATTGTTACGCTTTAACACAATTATTTAAGATATGCTCTCTTTTTCTGTGTACAGAGGTCTGTTGTCTCAAAGTAAGGATGGAGTAGACAGCTACGTCTCCCTCATGCTGCTGCCAGACAAAAGCAAGGCCACCAAGAGGAAGACCGCAGTGAAGAAAAGAGACCTCAACCCAGAATACAATGAGAGGTAATTCAATAATTAGCTTGTCATATTGTCTGTATATTCCGTTGCAGGTTTTTTTACTCTCTGAAGAGCTTTGTTAGTGTTCATATCTAATCATCTTTGTTGAATTCTCTAAGGTTTGAGTATGATCTTTCTGTGGACGAGACAAGATTCAGACGCCTCAGTGTATCTGTGAAGAATAACTCGGCCTCGTTCAGGAGCCCTGACATCATTGGACAGGTCAGTCTGAGACCTGCAACTCTGATACTGCTTAAAATGTTCTGCATCACACACATACAGCAGCCAAAGGCAAAGTGATGGTTAAACCCTTGTTAAACTTGTACAAATATGGCCAAGCTGTGCACTCATGCTATCTTGCCTGGTAACATTTAACTGTCTTCCTTTCAAATTCTTTCACTCTGAAGTGCACTGAATACATGCAGAAATACTGCTTTTACATAAGATGTATGTACAGCTTATCCAGATGTTAACATGTCATTCCTGTTCTTTAGGTGCAGATCGACTTGGCCCAGGTTGACCTGGTTTCTGGTGTCACAGAATGGTGAGCAGAGCAGTCTGTGTTAAAGTTTGTAAAATGATAAGTTCCCCTGTTTAGGGTCTAGGGGATGGGGGGGATAACAGTAAAATAAAGCTGTGAAAAACAAAGATAACACTCTATTAATAATAGACTAAAATATGCACAACAAAACTGGCTGCATCAACAGAAAACTACTCCCCAAAGGAAAGCAGCACTAGTTAAATAACTCCAGCAGATAAAGTCTGCCCCGTTCAGACCTGGTATTAACATGTGTCCTCAGTGACTGCATCACAAGTGCTCTAAGCTCCAAGTACGTCTGTTCACACCTGGCATCAGAATGCATTTCCACGTGTCTTAAGTGGCGATTTGTGATCAGACTTCACTTCCCCGCTCTATATTGCAAATAAACACATAGTAAACACATGGCTATACAGCAGACGATCTGACAAAATACAGTATTATAGGAATGTCAGTAGTAATATTCTGAATTTGGGTACATTTCATTATCATTTTTATAACATCAAAATCTAAAGTTATTGTACCGGTGGTCCCTTGGGACCTCCGCACCACTGGCACCGCTGCCTTTGCCAGATAACAGAGGAGTACAGAGGTTCAGAGAGCAGGGAGGAGAGCAAACAAGCAGGTGGGCGGGTATCAGCTGAACGTTAAGCAGTGGAATAAAAACTCCCAACAGTGTATTATAATAATAACAATGCACTTCCTGTTCCTAGTTGGATAGTCTGTAGACGATGATAGATAAGGTATATTTTAATAAAATACAGTGGTACCGACAGAATACAGTAGAGCAAAGAGTCCGTTTCCATGCTGCGAGGCAGACGAGCGCTCACCTGTCTATTCACCTGAGGAGCGCAGTGATCCCCCGGATCCCAGCGGGACGTCAGTTAAGTAGGCGGTCCTTAATGTGGCCCGGACACATTCATGTACAACAAAAAATGTGGCCCAGGGCCACCCCCTCTGAATTTTTTAAAAATCCAGTCTCTTTGCATCCGTAATGGGTCTTGAGTGCGTTCACACCTGTACTTAGAGCAGTCCACTTGTGATCCAATCACTTAGGACGCAGGTTAATACCAGGTCTGAACAGGGCCAAACACACACTGCCAACTGGCCTACTGGCTTCATCTGTTCATCTCTCCTGGCAAGTCATAGTCAAGTCAGCACACTGACAGCTGTTGTTGCCAGTTGGGCTTCAGTTTGTCATGTTATGATTTGAGTATATTCTTTACGCTAAATGCAGTAGCTGTGGTGTCTGGACAATCTGTGCCATTGTTTTGTGGTGTTAATTGATTTCCAATAATACATATATGCATAAAGCAGCATTTTTCCCCACTCATGTTGATAAGAGTATTAAATGATTGACAAATCTCCCTTTAAAGTACATATTGAACAGATAGAAAATGTGTGCTTCATTTGTTATTAATCACGATTTACTATGGACAGTCATGCAAATAATTACTATTAAATATTTTAACCGATTGACATTCCTAAAAAAAAATATATAAACAAATATAAATTCTCAAACAAATCCAAAAGCAATAAACCTCATGTCTCAGTGTAACAATGTTTCACCAAAGTAGCTCAGTACTGCCTGCTGTGGAGCTTTGAGGAGGCTGAAACAGTGTATTAGGTATTGTGAAGAAACTGTGATGATTTTGAACATATAACATATAACAAACAAACGTATGGACAGCTATCATCAGATTGCTATCATGCAGAAGAAATTTGAAATGTTTCTGTGGAGTATCACTCAACTTTACACCTGTTTTTTACATTTTTTTCCATTAATTGAATGATTGCTGATCATTTAACTCACTGCCAGTTTTCACTATTTTTCATCCCTCTATTTATTCCAGGTTTACGCTGAAAGACGAAGCTGAATAGTCGTTCACGCTGATATCGTAGTACAATAATGATGATGATGTCACCCCTCAACGTGGCGTTGTGCCGCTGCTGCAGCTCACACTGATGCCTTCTTCTCCCCACCTCTGCGTACAGTACCACCGTGGCAGCCTTACCTGCATCCACCCAGCTCTCTGCGTATTAACATAGCAGTATAGAATTGGACTGCACTGTATATTCACATATTAACACTCTCACCAAAGATAAGTAGGCTGATGTAGCTGAGTTGACAAGGATGAAGTGAAAGTTTGTAATGACTGAAGGTTACGTTACTACATGAAGAGATTTAAGATTGAGATGAGCAAGTGAAAGATGAACAGATTCAGAACGAATGAAGTCATATTTTGTTGTTTTGTTTGCTTTTTTGCTGCAAGAATGTTTTAAATCTGAGAGTATCTTGTTTGAAGTAGTTCTTATAGTTTTCTTATGTATTGCTCAAAATGCCATATCAGTATTTTGGATCTGTTTTATGACAGGCTTACTGAAGTTATTTTGTATTTCACAGCACCTTGCAATGTTTGTGTTTGATATTGCTTTTCAAAATCATTTTTCTAAGATTTTTTTTTCTACAAGATGTGTATTTGTTACATCTACGTCGCAGTTACATCCTGGCATGTTTGATTTTGTGTATATTTGCAAAGATTTTGGATCAGATCTAATGCTGTTGGTTGAAAGACAAATTACAACAAAAATAAAGATTTTGCACATCTCAAGTTTTGCTTTTGTGGAACTGTTTTTGGGGTTTAGAGTTAAATCTACAGGAGGCTGAATATATTTTGTGTCATTGGGCAAATATTCCATAATAACCGTTCAGTATTTTATAATTCAAGTGATCTGAGAGATCTCGACTTCTGCACTTCCCCATAGCTCTGTTTTTAGGCTTTAAAAAAATCTGACGGGAGACTTTGGCCAATCACAGATCATCTCAGAGAGAGCATTTCTATTGGCTGTCCATTCAACAGAGGCAGCTGTCAATCACAAACTCAGATCAAATTAGCCCACGCTGATCAAATATGAATCAATATTCTGTTACTGTAGTAACTTTTTCTCACCATCAACACTTTCCTCAGACATATTATAAAATTACCAAGAAAAACAATACATGATTAAAATTACAATATACTCTACAATATTAACTTATCATGCACCAAGAAATGAACTGCCATGGGCTCCACCAGTTCACACAACACCGACAAACTCGTCACAAGTCGTGAACTTTCCACTTGCGAGGTCGTGAACGTGACATGGGGGGTATTCATATGGGTCCAACTCTTAAACACGACCCCAGTGAAGGCACCAACATACACGGTGACCATGGAGACGGTGACGCACTAGATGTGGGCGGGGCTTTCCGCAGGCCGCAGCCAGTAGCTCCTCTCTCTCTGAACAGACCCACTTTCACTTTCATTTATCAGGAAGAAGCAGCGTTTTAAGTTAAAGCCTGGTGAAGGTAAGTGGACTCGTATTCGACATACCGTCATGTTGTGCTGCATGTTTGTTCAAATAGACACAAAGTTAGCGACATAACATTGTGTTATAAATGCAGGAAATGAGAGAAATGGAAGGCAAAGTTAAAGCCCGTCAAAGTTAGCTTTAGCCTGTCGTAACCGAAAGTGGAGTCGAGCCATAGCTTTCCTTTTTAACATAATGTCGACATTAAAATAAAAATACACCAATTACACAGTTGTTGTCTGTTTGAATTGGCAGTGACTACAACAAACACTGCTGTAACACTGTTGTGTCACAGTTATTTGCTGTGTTTCAGGAAGAAGCCTGTCAGTATGTTAAGCAATGACACAGAGGAGCCCATGGAGGTGAGCAGCTCCACCAGCCAACCTAAACTAATGTTGGACGATAGAACAGTATGGAGTACAGCTGTTAAAGGAGCCCACAGTGACTGTGCTCATTTTAAAAATGTTTGTGTTGTAAAGTGTTAATTACCTCAACTGACTTATTTATGTAAATATTCTGTAGTGGTCTGGGAACAATGATATCCAGCAGCCTCCAACATCTCATGCCAAGTCTGCTGAGGTAGGCGTGTGTGTGTGTGTGTGTGTGTGTGTGTGTGTGTGTGTGTGCGTGGCCAAAAATAAGTGTACGTGAAAGTGAAAGTATGAAAATGAAGGTACAAGCTCCAAGGATAGACTGGCCAAATAACAGCCTGTTGCTCTTTGCTGTTTCAAGGTTGTCTGCATAGTAAGGTTGTAATGAGATGTATTGGTCTGAGATTTTCACGTTACAATAACAGTCTCACAAAATTATAATGCGATATCAAGGTTTTACATTATTATTACTATCAGTTACACTGGCCCTTAAAGAAATGAGAACACAGTAATAATAATAAACAGAATTATAAACCTGATACAAAAATATCAGTCAACTATAGTATGTTATATAACCAAAGCATGTTAGTTTACATGTTAGCTGCACTATAACATGTTACATTAACTGCTAAATGAAAAATAACACCAGCTGTGTCTTATGATTGTTAATAATTAACATATATAGCAGGGGCATGACAGCACAGCTGTGCTGCTCCTTATTGAACCTTTAAACTTGCTGCAGACAGAAAGTTTTTGGCTTCATTGGGCAAAAAAAACACAATAATCTTTCAGCATATTGCAATTCAAGTGTTCTGAGAGAAAACTAGACTTCTGCAGCTCCTCATGACTCTGTTTTCAGGCTTTAAAAAAAATCTAGCCTAATCAATCACAATCACAGGTCATTTCAGAGAGAGATTGTTCCTATTGGCTGTGTTGCGGCTGTTGGGTGGTGTTTGGTATTTCCTCAGCTGATCTCAACATGGCTGCCAGGCCACAAACTTTCTCATTTTACAGCTAAACAGTAACTACAAGATGTTTCTAAAAGCATTTGAGATACAAAATAGTAATTACAGTAACAGAATATTGATCAGTGCTGCCTAGTTTGACCGTTTGATCAGAGTTCGCAAGTGATTGACAGCTGCTCAGAGACAGCAGGCTCCAGCTCAGCTCTGATTGGTTGTTTTCCTCCGGTCTGTGAAATCTTGTAGATGTCAATAGGAGCACCAGAGGACACCAAGAAACATGTTTTGTTCCAGATTACCTGTCTCATATACTACTATCAGGATATAGTGATCATTTTATAAAAAGAACTTTTTTTAGTCATATTTGCTCCAATCTCACCTACTGTTGCTTTCACACACACACACACACACACACACACACACACACACACACACACACTATATAATTTTTTTCCAATACTGTCGATCAGCAAATACACACGGTTTGATAACCATTAATTTTGATACCACGGTATACTGTGAAACTGTTACAACCCTACTGCTAAGGTCATGTTCTATTATAATATCTTATATTGCATTACAACTATGTCATCAACAGTATGTAAAACTGTAATGTCGGCTAATTAAAGCAATGCTATTTTAGTGACTCTTATACCATGTACTATGACCTCCAGTGTCATATACTGTACAGAACATGCAAAAACAAAAGTGACAAAAAAATAATCAGTTTGTCTTTTTTCTGTTTGAAACTGTGCCAGTGGTGTCGTTCACTTTTTATTTATAGAACAAACCATTTTCAAACCAGTCATTTTAAGCTGAATGGCGGAGGGTTTTGTGCTGTCTTGCTTAGTAATACAGCAATGTTAACTGTAACGTGTTTTCAGGCTCTGACGACTTTATCGCAGCACAAAGATGAAGTTCAAGTCACTCTCTCAGTCAAGTGGGCAAAGAGAGTTCAACCGCAGAAATATAAATCAGAACTGCAGAAAGTTCTTCAGAGTTGGGCCAACAACAACAAAGACTTCAATGGAGACTGCACAGTTTTAAATGTCTCAGAAGATGGGAGCGCTGTGGTCCTTCTCCAACCTGCTCCAGGTATAGTGTACATTTTTAAGGTACGGTTAATTCACATGTATATTACTGACAACAATGTACTTTTATTCCTTTTGTATTCTTTTCAGCTGCTAGCGAGCTTCAGAAACTGACTGGACAAACACTGACCAACAAAGATAAGAAAGCAGTGACGATACTGTCTGTTAGTGTGACACCGCCGGAGACACAAATATCACAGAGCGCTTCTGTGAGCCTTCCTCCTTCATTTGTGTCAGAGGCACAAGATGTATGTACTGTGTAGTAAATCAGGAGTTAATCACATTGAAAATGAATACTTTTTACTAAATTTTGACATTGTTTTTTATTTAGGAGCAAGTGGAAGTGGAGGAGCAGAGTAGTGACTCTTCCACAGCAGGAGAGGAGACATGTCCTGTCCCAGTGGGCCATTTCTGGTACGTCAACCACATCTACAAGGAGGAAATTAAATGTATAGAGAGAGAGAACGGAGTTAAAATCACGGCAGAAGTAAAGGTCACATTTCATGCCGACCGGGAAGATGCAGGCCCACAAAAAGCTCTCTCCGATTTCACAAGCCTTGTCCAGAAGTGCTTAGGTGACTCCGACGGCTCAGTTATTCCTCTCAAGTACATAAGTCCAGAAGAGTGGAAGGACGCACTGAAAATCGCCCAGAAAAAGGAGAACAAGCTTTTGCTTATTGTATCCTCTGAAGAAATGACCGCATGTGGGCCAATGCAAAGTCAAGATGCCATCAGAAAGTCCTTAAATGCAGCAGTAAGCACCAGCACTTCTGTTGGAGAGTCTACACCAGTGTATCAAGACACATTGCTGAACATCGGCACGCACATCAGAGACCCTCTCGTCAGCTCTGGACTAACCATGGAGGAGGGCTACTGGAAGCTGATGATGACTTCCTTCAGTGAGCAGGTAGCAAAGATCAAAAGCAAGTTTGGCGTTGACTTTAAAGAATCAGGCGTCAGTAAAGGCAGAGTCAAAGTCAAAGCTTTCTATAAAAGATCCGGAGGAAACGTGTCAATGGAGAGCCACGCTGTCAGAGCTCTCCTTCATCTGTACCAGAAGGTCGCCACATCACCTCTGAGCTTCACCCAGTACCACGGTGCCACCGCGTTCACCGGCTTGCCATCAGAGGGAGCTGCCGGTGGACCCGTGTCGAATGGACAATCGGGATACGGCGGCGATGCACTCGCAGGAGGCGATGCACCCGCAGGAGGCGATGCACCCGCAGGAGGCGATGCACCCGCAGGAGGCGGAGCTGCCGCAGGAGACGATAAAGATGAAACCTGTCCTATATGCATGGATAGATTTACCAATAAGAAACAGCTCAAGTGCAAACATGAATTTTGTGAAGAATGTCTGGCACATTCAACGGAAAGCTTGGGACCCACTTGTCCTCTTTGCAAAGATGTCTTTGGTATGATGGAGGGAGACCAGCCAGACGGAGAAATGACATGGTATTCTAGTCCCTCATTCCTTCCTGGATTCCCAGGCTGCGGCACTATAACCATCAACTATACTATTTCAAGTGGAATACAAACGGTAAATTTCTTCATTTGTCTATCTATGGAGACAATGGACCTCGTGCAGGAGCATTGTCGTATTCTAACTTTCTCTTTTTCTCTTTGTATCATGGGCTGGTGAGAGTGTGCCACATCAGATTCACCAAACTTCAGATAATTGGTTAAATGACCCGTGTAAACATGATGAATTCCATCTGTGTGTAAATGAGCGTGCGTTCATAATTAACGCCCCAATGATACCATGTAAGGCTACGCATCCTGGCCCATTCATCTCTCTGCCAATATATCAGCACAGCAGCTTGCTCTCTTCCACGTGCTAATGCATCCAAAAGAAGTGATGGTACATGTCCACAGGCTCCGTCCTTTCCACACTTCCCATTATCCATGTAAGCAGCTGCGCAGTGCGTCTCGTTAGCGTGGTGGTGCGATTCAAGACGCGTACCGTTACACTGGGCGCTCCTCATTTGCATAAAGTTGAGGTTAAGGCTACTTTATGCAAATCAGGGGTGTCTAGGCTCAGTTTCTGCCACTGGAAACTCTCAAAAAAATTTTAAGCTAACTGTTTTCGATCTAAAATAAAGACAGATTCCGCAACTACATGGCTTATTTCTCATCTCAGTTGTTTTCAGAAACATTTCGGTGATCTGTTTTCATAATATAAGAGAAGAAAGTTTCCAAACGAGCCGCCATGTTGGTTCCAGTTTGAAAGCTGGAAGCAGCAGCCCACAGGGGAAAGCGTTCGTCCACTCAGGTGTCTTGTGACTAATGGTCCAAAGCTCCCATTCCGGGGAAGGGGGGGGAAAAAAACCCCCCTGTGGACATGTACCATGAGTCAGCCATGATGAGCCTTGTTACACTTCCGGTTGACCTTATAATATACAGAGACAAATTAACCATCACTTACTCCATATATTGAAGTCATTCTGCAGTTTGAGATGTTCATATTGATATTGTGGTGTTATACAAGAGCATCAATGTCCAATTTAAATGAATGATTATAGGACCCGGCTTAGGGAAAACCCTGCTGCAACATGAAAATGAGTCTACCTAACTCTCAGCTCCCAAGAGCCACCAGCAACAAGGAATTTTCAGCCCTTTTTAAAGGTTTATTTAGCTTCAGAGTTGGCTAACAATAAGCAGAATGAAGCTAAACAACCTAAAATTTGCTGGTCAAAATAAGGAAAACAAAAGACAATTACTAACCTAACTCAGATACTCCAAAAACAGGAGAATCCTCTACCAAACCTGGGCTGTTTTATCGATTGACAAATTTCAAAACATTTCACACCATGTGAGCTTTCTGGCAGTCTGGATGAAAGTGGAGAGAGGAGAGCTCACAGCTGGCCTTTTAAATCACTCAGGCTGGAACCAATCAGCCAATCAGCCTGCAGCACACAGATTCACACACACACACACACACACACACACACACACCCGATTGTACAGGATGTGCGCTAGAGTTTGACACGCAAAAGCATCCAAGGAGTCACATCTTTTACTGATCTCCATTGTTTATTTTCCAAGATTCTCCTCACAAAAAACAGCAGAAGAGCAAAGAAGAGGCCGGTGCGATCAGACACTTTTCACCTCGTATCTGGCACTTGGCAGCGGTCTAAAACTGTATGGCTACATGCCTGAGAACAGCCTCACCCCCATGTCCTGACGAACTGAAAAACAGACACTGCAGTCACCTGTTTATCGTGGGGGCGGAGCTGTTAACATGCAGCATCCTCTCACTTCAAACTGCTGGCATTAATTAACTAATCACTCAAATAATAACTGAAAAACGCGCTTTCCTTCGCCACAATTCATATATTAACAAACAAAACCAAATATTACTATTATTAAGAAGTTAAAGCCAGCATTTGGCTCCAAAACAAATTCTGGGTCATAACATGCGGATATTGTTAGGTTGTATGAATACATTTATAATAATAAATCAAATAATTTATAATAATAATAATATAATATATTATAATTCAAATTGCAAAGTCAAACAGAATAATGTTGGCATAATTATAAAGTGTAATTTATATACGCTATTCAAACTCATAAACTTAAACGTAATGAAATATACAATCCACCAGTGAAAAATGTAAGGTCTGGTAACAGCAGACTAACTGCACATGACCCCTACAACAGATCTGGACCACTCGTAAATTGTGTTCATATCTAAGAAAGTTAAAAATACAAGAAAGCTGGTGAATGTGACAGGGCTGCACGGTGGTGCAGTGGTTATTAATGTCGCCTCACAGCGGGTTTGAATCTGGCTCGGGGCTCTTCTGTGTGGAGTTTGCATGTTCTCTCCGTGTTAACGTGGGTTTTCTCTGACTTCCTCGAACAGCCCAAACATGCAGGTTAATTATTGACTCTGAATTTCTTGTAGGTGTGGATGTGAGTGTGAATGGTTGTCTGTCTATATGTTGTCTGTCTCTATGTGCCCTGTGATGGACTGGCGACCTGTCCAGGGTGAACCCCGCCTTCACCCAGTGCCAGCTGGGATCGGCTCCAGCCCCCCGCGACCCCTAACGGGATAAGCGGTTGCGGATGGATGGATGTTGAATGTGATAAGTTCTCCTAAATCACCCGTACAGGCCACTTAAGACCGACTCTGTTTGTACGAGTGGTTCTTGCACGAGGTCCAATATGACAGTTTTGTAACTTGTATGTTATTTTTTCACTTGGTTCTGACATTTCACTCATTTTGTAGGAAAAGCATTCAAATCCTGGGAAGCACTATTATGGTATCAGCAGAACAGCATATCTGCCTGACAACAAAGAGGGCAGAGAAGTGCTGCGCCTGTTGAAGAAAGCGTTTGACCAGAAGCTCATTTTCACTGTCGGCACATCCAGAACGACTGGGAGGGACAACCAGGTGACCTGGAACGACATTCACCACAAGACTTCAATCACTGGAGGACCTGAGTGGTACAGTAGCCAAAGCTCTTTTCCAGAGGACACACTACAGGCAAAAGCATCGTTTTTCATGCACTGATCAGTTTTGAGATTTTTAGGCTATTTTGCCTCCATCACATTCTTTCAGACTAGTGGAAAGAAAACATCCAAATTCCACATTTAGGTTTTTATTTTACTACTTTGTCTATTTGCATCTGTATATTTCTCCGTAATTCACCAAAAGTTAGCATTAGATAATGCCTTATTTGTATATTTAAACATAATATTTAGCTTGTAATACAAAAAAGAATTATCTTAATGTAATGAATCAACTGGGGGCGTTTCATGCTGATATCTAGAAGTTAACATTTTTGTATCCTATTCACCTGTAGTGTCTCGCAAAATGTACGGAAATTTACTATCCGTATCTTTAAAGACCTTTTTCTCAAAATGAGTTTTTCTCAGAGTCGGAGTGTGAAATCTCTACTTCAGCAGCACTTACATCCACCAAACTCCCCAGTTTCATTCCTATCTACTGCATACTGTGAAGGTTTTAACAGAGGTGTTTGTTCATACATCTTTCACAGCCTGATTTAGAGAACATTCTCTTCCTGAAAACATGGCCTTTTTTTTTTTCTTTTATGGCTGTTGACAGTAATGAAACAAGACTTTTTAACCTGGCTGTTTTGGTGACCAAGTTGATGAGGACTGGAGACTAGGGACGTTTAGATATTGGACACGAGGTAACCAGAATCAGGGACAGACAGCCAAGAAATTCCCCCCAAAAGACTCAATTAATCATCTTAATAGACAAGTTTTCCTCTTTGACATGAACAAGGGGTTTGTTCTAGAAGACAGACTTGATGAGCCAGGAGATCAGGTCTGGCTGACAGCGTTCAGGGTGAACAGAGATGTTCCTCCTCCTCCCCTCCTAGTTATAGGAGCACTGACGATGTGCAGATTGGGCTCAGCTGTGCCTCGTGGCCTCTGAACGGCTCAGGTGAGCCTCTCTGAGCTCATCAGGATGACGGCACCCATGAAACACTTTCTAACACCGGTTTATCCAGTGTTCAGATTTCTGTTCTGGAAATGTTGCAAATTAGCACATATTTCATCAGATAATACCTACTTCACATATTTAAACATGCTACACCATTTTACAGGTCTGCAAATGTCATGGTTTAGGTTGATAATTAGCTGTAGAATTACTGCCAATTTACCTCAATGTTTATTGAAAATGAGTTGATTATAAACATTATTTGATAATTGTAGCTTGTATGCTAATTATAGCTTGTATTATATGCTAAAGTAGTATATTATGATTAAAATAGGGCCCTTAGTATTGAGAAGCAGCTGTGTGCTGCTCTTCATCAGAGGTGGAAAACCAAAACTAATAGAAGGCACTTCTGATCAGACACAGATCTCACCATTGTGGCTTTATGTCGACACAGATGTAACCATATCAGTTAACTTTGTGTTATTTTCCTTGAAATGTATTGAATAAATCACCAGCTATTGGGAAATAGTGGAATACAATTATTAAATAATGTTTAGAATAAAGTAATTTTAGATCATTGCTGAGATAAATATTGGGGTAATTTGACAGGAATTACAAAGAAATTTCAAGTAGGTTAGCAGTAGGCTAATTATCATTATTGAAGACCTGTAAAATGAAGCCAGGAAACCTATAATGCAAAAAATAATTAATTAATGTAAGCCATCACCTGGGGACATTTCACAGTGTTATCTATTATTTTTTCCCCCTATTCACCTGGGGTGTGTCTCTCTCTAAATATATTTTTGATGTCTAGTTTACTGAAATGTTTAAGTTATATATTAAGACTTGTCATACTGTGTTTCCACAGTTTTGGATATCCTGACCCGGGATACCTGAGCAGAGTCCGGGAGGAGCTGAAGGCTAAAGGCATCGAGTGAAGACTGATAAAACTGGCTGAGGACAGCTGGTTTCACACAAAAAAAGAAGATTATGCAAAACAAGCAATGACTGAATGCACGTACTGTTGGATACAATCTATACAATCTACAATGTCTCGCTTCTTCTCTTGTAATGTTTGATATTATCAGTGAGGGTCACTACGAGGTGCACCCAACAGCATTTACACTCATCATCTTCACCTGTTAAACTTTCTTTAACAAAGGATCTCCTCAATTTTTTTGATTGATACATTTTCTCAACATATAACAGCATAAATAAACTGAACTTCAAGTCTGCAGTAAACATGATCTGATTTACTATTTGCCAAATGAATTATGAACTCAGCCGACACTGACTCACAATATTCTTCACTTTATCAGCACATGCTGTGAAAATAAAACACAAAACACTTTGGCTTGTTTTCTGTACAGTTTTTAAACTTTATTTATAACAATATCTGTTATTTAGTTTGTAAAGTACTCCAGCAAAAATTAAACATTATTCTCTTTCCAGAAGAAAGTCTGAGCCTCCATGCATCGTGTACTATAAAAGCTATGTGTCATTTTTCATTAGAAAAAAAACAAAAAAAAACAAGGACTAATCAAAAAAACAATTCTGAAAATGCATGTATGATTTTGCAAAAATGTTCTTTAGGTAAAATGATTGTACTTCTCTCTCAATTAAAGACCAAACATATACAACAGCATAAAATAACACTTGCTGACAGGTAAGCAAAATAAAAACTTGTTATTGTAGTTACATTAAAGATTGGTGTTACTTGTCCACATGCATTAAGATATGGCTGACACATTTCTGACAGGAAGCAGCATTTTGAGACAGAGGCTGAGCGTAAGGACGCATCAGAGCGACCAGAATGGTAGCATTAGCAGCAGCAGGGCACAGAGGAGAGTGAGAGATCAGAAAGAGAAATGCTGAAGACCAAATGAACATAATGCACTTAAGACTGAGTCATTACAAAACTGTGAACAAACGTACAGACTTTGATCCTCTAAAGGTAGAAAGATAAATCTACTCACAAAGCCAGATGGATGCTATCTGGTCTTTACAACAAAAAATGGACTGGAGAATTAAACGACAAACATCTCGATCATTTTTTTCCTTTGTTTTTTTTTTTTTTTATTTTACCCTAATCGCAGCCTCCCTTTCCTTCTGATGGAAGACCCTTGTAACAGACAATAAATGGTGCAGACGTGACGCTATCCACCTCTTTCCATCTGTAATCTCCACCCACCACTCTGCCTGGAATGTTTAACCCACGACCAACTTCCTCCGACTCCCATAATCACACACCGGAAACGCCTCTCATGCTCTCACTTCAGCAACACAGGAGCTTCAACTGTCGCACAATGTGATAAAAACAAACAAACCTGTTTTACATTTCACGGCATAAAGCCTACAGTATACACTATACCGCAAAATGTGAATTCTGTGCAAGGAAGACAACACAATCATTTCATGAACATTGTTCTCTGAGAAGAAATTATGTGGAAATACTGTAGTTGCCATCTGGTACTAACATTTTACATGTGCTATACACAAACTGTGCCATCACGAATCCGCCTCACACAATCCTGCTGAGGAAACTCCAGCAAAGACGACATTATGTACCGTTTCAGGAAACTTTGAGTTTTGCCTTTCCCGCTCAAAGTCAACACAAACAACAAACAGTTGGCACTGGTGAAATGGAACAATGTTTTTTTCTTTTCTATACAATTCATACAAAAATAAAAAATTAAAATTGCTCCGATGATAGCATCTTTTCTTCTGATTTTTCTGGTTTCCATTTCATCTTGCACAGAGGTAGTGGCTATTTAGGTAAAGGGTAAGGGACAAAGTGTAAATTAAAAATCTCTCATAGAAAATGTTATTCATTTTTGACCAGAGGAATCTCAAAAGAACAAAATATAATACTGCAATCACATACAAAAGTAGTCCTTCATTTTTGTACATTTTATACAGTGTTCACACTTTTTTATCAATTTTCTCTCACACTTTTTTATCAATTTTTTTTTGTTTCGTTTTTCTTTAAAAGGCAAGAAGAGGGGTGTGTTTGGAATAGCGTGATCCAGGCCAACGGACCGTCTATGTCAGGGGGTCCACGAGGGGTTCCTCGTCTCCACGTGATAGCAACTCCTTCTTCTCGTCTGTGCTGGCCAGAGAGTTGCGGCTGTTGTGTGCTCCCATGTACAGAGTGGCATATACTGGGTTTGTGAAGTTGGTGGGCTGGAAGAGGCCAAAAAGCATCCATAAGATATGATATATAAGAGATAATGTACAACGAGCTGGCCAGTGTGGCGAAAGAAACCCTGACAGGGCGATGTGGCCCTTCATCCTAGGGGTCCACTCAGGTTTATTTCACAATAATGACCCGCTAGCTGTACACTATCCTGCTCATTACACGGCTATTTTAGAAATCCACAGTTTGACACAAAAATTGTCCACCAGAGTCCGACATCAGAACTGCGGCCATAGCAACAGTCTGTTACAAAGAAATAACAGACCGTCGTCACTGAAAAAAATCCAGAATTCAGCAGTGTAATAACATTTTATAATAACCATCATTAATAAATCCTAAAGTGATAGTTTATTAAACTGTAGTACTGTTAAACAAGGAAATGATGATTCATAATTTTTACTAATTATTTATTGTTGCGCACATTTTATATCCTATATCAAATATTTATTAATTTGTTAAGAAATTGTTTACAAAAATCTATAAACATCACATACATAGATATTTTTAACACTTTGTTAATAATTGATTTCTAAAGGGTCTATGAGCATTATTTGGATGACTAATATAAAGCTGAATCTGATAATTATAATACTTGTTAAATGGCTAATAAATACTTTGTAAAGCATCTATAAACATTATGCAGATAGTTAATACTTCCTCAAAGGTAAATAATAGGTTTCTGGTCCAGCTATTTATCTAATATTTATAGATTTTTGCAAATGATTTCTTACAGGTTTATAAATCATTTGTTAATTATTTACAGATACTTAATATACAGTAGTATATACAGTACTGTAAGTAAGGGATAATGTACAGCGAGCTGGTCATTGCTGTAGAATAAACCCTGACAGGGCGATGTGGCTCTTCATCATAGGGGTCCACCTGGGTTTATTTCACAACAATGAACTGCTAGCTGTACATTATTCCGTTAATTACACAGCTTCTTAAGAAATCAATAATTTGACACTAAAACAGTTTGTCAGAGTCCGACATCAGAACGGCGCCCATAGCAACAGTCTGTTATACATAGCAACGGTTTGTTTAAGAAATAACAGACTGTAGAATGCCATGCTTGACCAATCAGAATCGAGTATTTGAGTATTCACAGCCGTGTAATAATATGTTATAATGCGTGCAACACCGATAGTATGTGTGCAGACACTATAACGTGTGCATATACTGTACATTCATGCCTGGTATTGTTCTCTACCTTGTCTGGGTCCAGCGTGAAGTCTGCATCTAGCAGCTCGCCGGCGTCGTCATCTGGCTCGCCCTCATAGATCTTGTAGGCGGGGTTTCCAATCTCAACATTCATGGCCCCATTGGTCATCCTTTGGTGCTGGAAGCCCTTGGCCCTACAAAAAATATTAAGGACTTAGTCATACCTTTCTTTCTCAATCAAGGTTATAAGAGGCTAAACGGTGCAAGCGGGGACGCAGCCACATTATGAAGGGAGGATGAGGCGTCACACCACCATCCAGGCTGAGGGAACTAAGCCACGGCACAGGCACCAACACAAACCCAGCATTCATGTAGCCCACGACAGATCCAGACACAGAGGACATGGATACAGGACTGATAATCTGTCTTGAAAGACAACAATAGATCCTCTAAAATATGTAATGAATGTCTGCGTAAATGCTGGATTTTTCACGTTGCATTTTCCAATCTGAGCTTGGAAGAATGCTGCCACTCCGTCATCTCTCGCTATGAGAGACACTACCACAATACAGACCACAGCACAGTACAGTACAGGAAATACAACATGGCACAATATGATGGACAACAGTATGACGGATCTACAGCACTGGCTAGTGCATATAGACAGATCTATTCAATGCATCTCTTCAATAGATCTGCCCTGGAGCCGCTCTGAAGAGGCCAGTTAAACAGGAGAGGCACTGTAGGAGAAGGATGAGCTACAGCTCCCATGAACGTCTGAGGGAATGGCGCCACATTCACCACGGGACCAAACACTGCACGGCAACCAAGACTTATGGGTACGAGAGAGACAGAGAGAGAGAGAGAGAGAGAGAGAGAGAGAGAGAGAGAGAGAGAGCGTCAGGATGCAGAACTGAATGAGGGCATGGAAGGAAAGAGTAACCCTGGCAACCGTTACCGCAAGCGTCTGGAGCCGGTTTTGCCGGGCCGGCTAGACCTGAGGAGCAGAAGAGATGCCATTACAGAGAGGAGAGGGAAAGTGCAGACGGAGGAGAGGAAAGAAGGAAGAGGAGGGTAGAAGGAATACAAAGTCAAAAAGAGGTATCCTGTTTTAAATGTGTGTTACTCACCCTCTCATCCTTCTTCTATACCAGAACAACGCTCCAGCAGCCAGCAGAACCAGCAGCACCAGCAGCAGCACAGGGATCACTATGGAGGCTGTGCCTACACACACACACACACACACACACACACACACACACGCACACACACACACGCACACACGAGAATGGGGCAAAGAGAACCGACCGACTGTTAATGATGTCACCAGTGCAGTGCCCGTTCAGAGCCGTTCTGCTTGAAGTGCTGAGCGTTGTCGAGAACCGTGTGGCTACATGTGCGTCAAGTGTGAAGTTGTTTGGATGAACAGCTCTTGAGATATGTGAAGGGCAGTCATACACACAGACAGGCAGACAGAGAATACTTCCTTTATAGTTAAATCAGTGGTTCTCAAACTGGGGTGCAGGACCCCTAAAAGGGACCCAGAGCTATAAAAGGGAGCATGGCAAGGATAAACATTAATGATGCACTGGTACTGCAGTTAAATGATGATGCTACAGAACCATGTTTTGGCCAAATGGCACAAAATTTGCCACTCAGACATCATATCTACAGCGAAAAGCGTTTAAGAGATATGGCATTTTTTCAAATATAAGCCCCACCCACAGCATTTGAGCTAACTTTGAGGGCCAGCTATAGTAAAACTGTCTGGAACATCAACAATATGGAAAAGTAACTTTTTCCAGTTTGGTCCAGAAATCAAAATGTGCAAAATGTGTAGGAGTAGTAGCAAAAAAATCAGATTTGCACAAAATTCAAAATGGCGGAAAATCAGTCTAGGCGCAAATGGGTATGGTATACAGTTAGATTCGTCTGGACCCACAAAATCCAGAGAAAAAATGTTTCTAAGACTTCTGGTTCAAAAGCTACAGGCATAAACGTTAGTGCCATCATCTGGCTAAACTGCACCACATCTGCACTCCCTTGGAGTATGAAGTTGATCAGATGAGCGGTTCTCCAGATATGTGAATAACACACAGACAGACGACAGACAGAGCCATTGCTTTATAAGATGAGGTGAAGTGTTGACTTACGTCCGCCGGACCCTGAGGCGCTCTCGCTGGTGGCCACAGACTCACAGCGATGTCCCGCCCAGCCAGGAGAACATCTGCACACACACAAGAAGAGAGGAAATAGACATGTATGCGATAATACATTTAGACTCAAGTGTTAACAGATTTGGATGAAAATGCCGCTGCTCACCTGCACTCTGGGAGCCGGGTGATGGTGTTTATAGAGCACTGGCCGTTTGCACAGTACTCGTTAGTATCACATGTGTAACAGCTGGGCTGGACTCTCCCATTTGTGCAGCTGTAGGAGACAGAACAGATAGCGACTAGCAATGACAAAGACAAGACAACTTTGCACTGCACATGCAAGTTTGTTTGTGTTGAGTAAAATTAAGCGTCTTACCGGCAGGTGAAGTCCCCTGTCGAAGTGAAACCGTTGCTGGGGATGCACTCGCCGTCGCGACAATAGTGACACCTGTCAATCTCGCATGTGCTGCCAGTGTACTGAGGCAGACAACGGCACAGTTTGGACCCATTTTCAGTCTGCAGACATGTCCCCTTGTTCAGGCAGTGGCCCTCACAGCTTCCTGCTCACACACACACAAATACACACACATAAATGAACTGCTTACCAAGCACATGGTAATCTATACGGGAACTCCGAATGCAATAAAAAGCATTTGAACTTTTTTAAACTCGCAAATAGTGGGAACACTCACTGTACTGGCACTGGTCACCCAGGAAGTCGGTGGGACAGCGGCAGGTTGGCTGGTTTCCGACACTGACTGAACAGTTGCCTCCATTTTTGCAGTAATTCTTACAGGTGTGCAGGTTACAGTTTGGCCCCGTAAAGCCTGTCAGACATCGACAGGTAGGAGAACCTGTGGGAGTACAGACATATGAGGGGATAAATAGATGGAAGGGATGATGAGAGAAGAAATGTGCCACATTACTGGCCAGCAGAAACATAAATGTGGTCTGCAAAGCCATATTTTAGCCTATATGGCGTAATTAAAACTTTGTTTTAAAGGGTAACTTTGGCATTTTTCACCTTGGACCCTATTTTCCCATGTTTTGTGAACTGACAAATAGAGACAACAATTTCTGAAATTGGTCCAGTATTGAGGGAGAAAGCTGTAACTGGCAGCTGCTCACGGGCTGGTACCATCATTTACATCCACTAAAAGTGCTTGTTTTAGCCATGACAGGCTCTGATTGTTATTATAAGTGTCTGACATTACGGAAAGAGTCAGAAATCTGGCAAGGTGACGTGTTGCCAGAAGAAAATGGTGGAAAACAGGAATACAACCATGGTGGAAACACGAGTTTGTTGTGTTGGAGTACAGAAGGCGTTGCGTAGTGTTATCTAAAAGATTTTCTATGTCATAGCTGAATATTTAGATGATTTGGACAATGTGGATGAGGTCTTTGAATCTGATGGATGTATTTTTTTTGAGCCAGAGTATACAGATTCCTAACAAGACTTCTCCTTAAGCAGGACTTTGACACAATAACAAACAGACCATATCAATCTCAGCTTGTTTCATAGCTGCCGGTTACAGCGTTCCCCCTCAATACTGGACCAGTATGCCCTTTTAACAGCAGCCATTTTGACATGTCACTGCCAGGTAAACGCAGGTGTATTTAATAACATTAACTGTGGCCCTGTTTCATTTAGAGGAGATGTAGACAAATAGAAAGGGATTATTAAATTCATCAATTACACGTTTACCCTTTTACGACATGTCAAAATGGTTGCTGTGAAAAGGGCCTACTTCAAAAATTGCCACCCCAGTAGTCACTCAGACACAAACACATGAGGAAATAGGGTCCAGGTTGGTAAAAAATACCAAAGTCAACCTTTAACTGCTATTATCTTATAGTGCACAAAAGAAGGATAACACAAAATGTCAAAACCAGCTTGCAATGTCCATATGTTACCTGTAGGGGAAGGTGTGCATGTGCCTCCATTCTTGCAGTAGTCCCTGCACTGGTCAATCTCACATCGGTCTCCTCCATAATTAGGCTGGCAGCGACACTTGGGCTGCTTGTGGGCATTCAGGAAGCAGCTGCCTCCGTTCATACACTGAACCAAGCAGGGACCGCTGGGAGGAGCTGCAGATGATGAAGATATACATCATGAGTTCAGGTGCAGGTGTGTGTGTGTGTGTGTGTGTTGGTGTGTGTTTACTCACAGATAGGAGACTGTGTGGGAGTGGGCAGCTCCACACATGTGCCGTTGTCCAGTGTGCGTCCATTGGGACAGATGCAGACTGGTCCACTGGGGCTCAGCAGACACAGCCATTCACACTTCTTCCTGTCGCAGGGATTAGTCACTGACAAAGACAGAGAGAGGACCAGTATTAAAAACAGCCACTAGGCATCTCTTCTTCGCTGCCTTTGTTTCAGTGAGCACTGCTGCTGTTTCCTACTCACTCTCAGGCTGCTTGTAGCGGTGGTACAAAGATATATCTGTGGCGTGGTTCATGCCAGTTGTCAGGTTCTCAATGGGGCCTCTGCCAAACTTATTCACTCTGAAGACGTAGTTGTTGATGTAGGTGACGCCGTAGATGTAGTCCTCGAAGATGTCGATGCTGAAGGGGTGATGGAGCTCTGAGTAGAAACAGAGACAATATAAAAATATACATTCTTGCATTGTGAACCAACTCCTGACTAATAAATACTTATTACTGATATGGTTTACAACATGTATGGATAACAGTATGCGCCACTCAACTGTTCTTAATGCTGTTTACAGCCACGACCACATCGCTGCCATTCAGCCTCACGCTGCAGATCAAGGAGAGCTTAGCATCGGCCCAGAACAGACGCTCGTTGAAGTAGTCCACCGCGAGACCTGTACGGAGAGAGAGAGCTGCGTTAGAAACAGTTTGAAAGATTAAAGTTTTAACACTTTGTATTCAGTATTGAGCAAATAATTCATCTTCATCCTCTACACTCCACAAATAAAATAAATGACATGGTACTTTCTGTTATGCTGGTTTTCACATTACCATACCGCACTACTACTCTCACTCTACTCCCACTATAAACCTCTCTAGCTTTATATGCATGTATATCTGTATATACAGTAAGTAACTGTATATATTGTTGACAAAAATCTAAATAAACTGCATATTTTGCAGTTGAAAAGAAGGATATAAATCGCAATATAACTTATTAGAATATTTAGCATGTCGCAAAATGTTTAAATTTGGAAAAAGATCATATTGTGATAATATGCTGGGGTGCCTCTGTATTTATGTTTGCATGTGCATGTTTTACCAGTTGGCCACTGGATGTTTTCCTCCACCAGCGTCTCTCTCATTGTTCCGTCCATAGCAGCTGTTTCAATCTTGGGATGGTTCCCCCAGTCCGCCCAGTACATTTTCCTAATGAACGACATGTAAAAACTCAACATTAATGACTGATTTTACAACAAACAAATCACCATTTTTCTGTAAGTAGTTAATTTTTCCTGTGTCATCATGCCCCGGTCTCCCAAGACCTGCTCACCCTCTCTGGGGGTCGACCACAATGGCGTAAGGCTCATCGATCATGCCGGAGATGAGGGTTTTGCGATGGCGTCCTCCACTGAGCTGGGCCACCTCGATGACGTCCCTACCAGAGTCGGTCCAGTACAAGTTCCCTGCCACCCAGTCCACAGCGATGCCACGGGGCATCTTCAGATCAGGGATCTGAACACAGCGACAGAACAACAGCACTGAGACCCTCCAAAATTGGATGCACACCTATCTTGTTTGTGTTTACATTTTATGCACGCACAAGCACATATACACTTATTTACCTCCACGTTTGTGACCCTCGATTCACTTTGGCGTCGGTTACGGTTGCTATTGGGGGAGGAGGAGGAAGAAGGCAAATCATAAGAGGAGATCCGCCCTGTGTGCCAGTTTGTCCAGTAAATGCGGTTCGCCTTGACATGCAGGTCCATGGCATCAATGCGCACGTTGGCGTCGCCCTGGAAGACCTGCTCATAGCGCCAGTTTGGCATGGAAGGGTCCAGGCTGCGGATCTCACTGTCGTCGGCGATGTAGAGCACTTGTCTCGGAGCTTGGGATGCAGAGGGAATTACAGTATGTCAGGCCAGGAAAAGGACAAACAGATCATTGTAGTAGGTCAGAGATGTGAGAAAATGAGGGCTGGTGAGCTAACTTATGTGTACACAGAGACATTCGTAAGCTTGGAAAGCTAAGATGCGTCACTTTTCATGGAAGCGCTCACCATCAGCCTTGCAGGTGTCGTTGATTCTGGTGAAGTACTTGTGGCAGCTGCACTTGTGGGAACCCTTGGTGTTGTTGCAGATGTGGGAACACACTCCAAACTGTGTGCACTCATTCTTATCTGTGAAACACCCCAAGGCCACATGATCCTCTTTACACATAAAGCCTTCAAGAGCAGATTGTAACCCATGACACAAAAGGACACGTGCAAAACTGAGCAAAGGGCAGAGAAATCCGTACCTTCACATCTGTTTCGTCCATTGGACTGGAAGCCTGGTTTGCAGGAGCAGAAAGAGTCGGTGCCGTTCACCACGCAATGAGCTTCGTCTCCATCTCCACACACCGTCCTGTTACTGCGGCAGTCATTCAATACCGTGTCTGCGAGCACAGGAACGGGTCACGCAAGCACTCACACGGACAGCCTCGCAGAATTTACATTAACACATCTATCTATACTGTGACACAACACACCTTTCTTATTGCAGTTGATTTCATCAGAGCCATAGTCCTCGCAGTCATTGAAGTAGTTGCAGCGCAGGATAGAGCTGATGCAACGGCCATTAGAGCACTGGAACTCATCTTTTTGACATAGTGGTGTGGAAGGAGGCGATGCTGAAGGAGTACAGGGATCACAGAGAGGTCATTACCCTAAGTCATCTTAATCCATCACTGTGAGTCCTACCGTATTGCAATTTCGAGTGCTTTCATACATATTATTGCATTTTAGTTCTGGTCCAGTTCATGTTCACTCTGAGTTTTATTCAAAAGAACCAAGAGGTGTAAACATGAAGTTATACAGCCTGACAAGTAACTCGTTGATTGGACTGTTTTGATGATTGTCATCCTGCCTCATCGGGACCCACGAGGGGAAATCAGATTCTGGTGACTGACAGAAGTTTATGCAGGATACTGTGGGGTCGTTATCACGCACTGTTTAATGGAGTTAATGAACTGACAAAGTGCAGAGTCTGATACAGGTGCAACAGTTTAACAGCTTTTGACTATATATTGACTATGAAAATACCGGTGCTGATGTGCTTATATGGCCTTAAACACAAATCACTTCCTGAACAGATTTTATGATCAGCAGAAGGATTTATTTGTAGTTTAGCTTTTGAAATTGTGCTAAAATCACATCTACACAATGGTTGGTAGTCATCATGTCTTGCTTAAAACTTGAGAATACTCACTTCGGTATTCCTGACAGCATGGGGCCCTTTCTTTAGATACAGTCTGACGCTGTATATACTTGATTACTAAGTGCAGCTTGACTACTTCACACTATTCACTCATTCATCGCAAGTGCTTGGTGTGACAGTTAGCTTTCAGGATGGCTTGCTGGTAGTGACTGGGAAGGGACTGTTTTATTGTTGATATATATACATAGATTATATACATCCCTTTTTTTGACTTATTTGTTGGTATCAGTGCCAGCTATTATTAGTGTACACTTATACCTGTCATTCCTCTTGGGTTACATAATAGTGCTGCATATTTGCTATATCCTGCAAAACTTCAATAAAAAGATTTCAAATCATATAGTCCTGTTGGTTCGTTTGCTGTCACACCACAAAGAACCGCCCCAGAGTCCGACCTGAGGACATCTTAACTGAATCAAACAGGTTAGGTGTGAAAGCACCCCAATAAAACTTATTATTGAGTTATTAATGTAACTTTACAGTAAGTAAGACGTTGTCTCTCTTTGAAATGACTGAAAAGACTGACAAACAAGGGTGAACAAACTCACGGCAGTTGACTTCATCGCTGTTGTCCCCACAGTTGTTGACAGTGTCACAGCGTTTTGACAAAGGCAGACAAACACGATCATTATGACAGCGAAATTGCCTTGTGGGTGGGCACTGGAATTTAGCTGAGGGACAGAAGGAGAGGAACATTAAGAGAGAGAGAAGACGGTATCTTCAGGAATACCGACTGTTGAAGTGCAGCGATTCTCACCACACTCCTCTGGATTCTCATCTGAGTTGTCTCCACAGTCGTCCTCGCCATCACACTTCCAGCCAAGTGGTTTACAGAGAGTGTTGTTGCACTGGAACTCGTCCAGGGGGCAGTGTCTACCCACTGAAACACGGCAGTGAGCGAGAAGAGGAATGAATGCCATGTAAACATCTGCTGCTGATACATAAGCGTCCAGGAGAAAAAATGTGTGTGTTCCTTACCACCACTGTCACATTTCTCCTCATCGCTGCCATCCAAACAGTCAACATCGGCGTCGCAGCGCCAGCGGATGGCGATGCAATGGCCATTTTTGCACTGGAACTGATCGCTGTCACACTTCACATCACAGCCATTCTGGACCAAAGTTATTTTCATTAGTGCCCTCTAGTGTGTCAAATTTCAAAGCAGAATGTCAGTCAGGAAGGAAATGGTTGAGCGTTACCTCATCTGAACCGTCAGCACAGTCGTGGTCCCCATCGCACTTCCAGCGTCCGGCGATGCAGCGACCATTTGTGCAGGAAAACTCGCTCTCCGAACACTGACGAGGCACTGAGGACAGAGAGAAGGCAGCTTAGGAGGGTGAGAGAGGATGATCGAGCAGGAACAGAGAGTAGAAGCGAGGAGCAAGGAGAGGCGTTAGGGAAGGGAAAAGAGAAGAGAAAGGTGGGAATAGAGCAGACTGCAAAAAGAGCACAGGGTGCTCTGTTGAGAGCCAGACATACATGAATAAGACAAGGCTGATAATTCATATCAAAGGATTGACTCATGGGGCACAGAGGTGGGGATGGTGCAACAGTCTGTACTATATGTAGTGGAGCAGTAAAGGAGCGAGTGGGGTTGAAAAGGAAGGAAAAGGCTCACTGAACAAAAGAGAAGCTGGGGGGCACACGAAGGACTGGGGTAGCTGAGGTTGTGGATGGTTGAAACTGTGAAAACACCTACCTCTGGCTCACATCAACAGGCCAGTGTGAAATGCAAAATAGACATGAGATGATGTGAGATGTGCAAATGGCCACAGAACCAATTAACGCAAAAAAAGAAAGCAAAGTCTCAACCGTGCGTGTAGTTGAGTGGATATATAAAAGACAAACACACAGTGAACGGTGATACATTGCTTACCACTATAACCTGCTGCCTCTGAACAGTCTGCTTACAGTAGAGCTCATATTACATTATCATTCTTTCATACAGGCAGTGAGCTGTGGTTGTGCAAGCGAGCAGTAATGCCAGAAAAACAGAGGGGAATTTACCACACTTGTCTTCATCGGAGTTGTCCCCACAGTCGTTGTCGTAGTCACACTGCCAGCGACCCGGCACACAGCGGTTGTTCTTACAGCGGAACTGGTACGGCTCGCATGTCCGCTCATCTGAGCACCAAACACACACAAGTACAAGCACAAGCCATGTTATTATAGTGAAGTGAAAGAAATGTCTAGAAAGACTAAAACTTAACTTAAACGATATTGCTTGGATTAAAAAAAAGCTATAACACTACCAAAAAAAGGAGACAGCATGAACTTCCGTCAACTCTAGTGACCACAGAAATTGAACAGACTTGACCTTCCAGGAGGTGGCACTTTACCGTAACTGTGTCACATCGAATGCTAAAGTAGCGCAAAAACTAAACAAAAAATTAAACCTACACAGCTCTCATGTAGTTTGTAAGTATATAGCTAAATATTACAGAGAAATTATACCTGGCCCTACCAAAAAGAAACTACTAAAACTAAAACTAAACCTTGGATTTGCGACTACCCCACGGTGAGACACTTCAGTGAGTATCACACACAGGTTACAAAGACTTTACTAGAGGGAGACGTTTGAATCCATAGACTGGATGTCTTAAAGTATCCTGGTCTTAATGAGGATATAGACTTTACATGCTTTCTGTGAATGAATGAATGAATGAATGAATGAATGAATAAATAAATAAATAAATGTTCTGTACAGGCTACCGTTTGCTTTGCAGCTTCTGTTGTTAAGTAGTAATTTTCTGTGGTGACCATGTGATTGGTGAGTACCTCCCATTGGTTATACCACATATAAGTGAGGCCACTTCCAACGTGTCTGCTTGTTTTTAAGCCCTGCCAAAGACCTATAGTGGTCAAAATGTGATTTTTTTAAAATGATTTAGCCACTACAATAAAGGCTTTTAAATTTATTTCTTTCCTTCCTTCCTTCCATCCTTCCTTCCTTCCTTCCTTCCTTCCTTCCAAGGATGTTGATTGGATGATTGTAAAGCCCCCTGAGGCAAGTTTGTGATTTGTGATTTGGGGCTGTACAAATAAAATTGACTTGATTTGACTGGATTACCTTCCTGTTTATCCCTGTTTTTTTCAACAGTATCTGACACGTTACCGTTACCTGTTATCGCTCTTTATCTCTACAACTAAACCTTTCTGAAAAACTAAAACTGGCAAATGCACTCTGAAATCAAACCAAAAACTAAAATATAAAATATATATAAAAAGTAACTGAAAATTCAAAACTATTACTTCCTCTCCTTTCTGTCTCCGTCTGCCACTCTGTCCTTACCGCACTCTTCCTTGGGCTCATCTGAGGCGTCTCCGCAGTCATCCTCTCCGTCACACTTCCAGCGTGCCGGGATGCAGCGCCCCGAGTCCTTACAGCGGAACTCATCCACACCGCATGTCATTTGAGCTGCAATAGAGAGGATTTAATGGATTAGGCACACTGACGCCAGACGAGGTAATACAGGCTTATTCACTCGGTTTCCGTAACAGAATTAACAGATAACAAACAGATAACAATGTTATTATTAAGCTTCAATAATGACCAACTGGATAATTTCTTCAAATTTCTTTGGAATTACTACCCCAATATTTACCTCAAAACTGATCTAAAATTACTTAATTATAACCATGATTTAATAATTATATGCTAAAATATCATATAACGGTTAAAATACGGCTCTTAGGCTTGAGAAGCAGCTGCAAGCTGCTCTTCATCCGAGGTGGAAAACCTAATTATCATAAAATTTGCAAACCTCTAAAAATAGTGCTCTCCAATATTGTCTGTATCTAATTTTCATCTATTACTGATCAGAGGTGGGAGTCATTGTTTAGCAAGTCACAATTAAGTCTCAAGTCTTTGCACTCAAGTCCCAAGTCCTACCTGACAAGTCCCCAGTCCTATGCTTTGAGTTTCAAGTCCTAATTAAGTCATAATACGCTCTTCACCAAATGAAATGCCATTTTAACAACAGAGTAACTGGTGCTCAGTAATATAATGTTAGTTCTTTGTGGTTTTCTCCTGCAACTGGATTGGATGCTGTCGGATTGGTTCAAAGAAAGTAGATCTGGGGAATTCAGTATAAGCGCAAGTCCCGATAAAATTCACTAAGTTCAACAAAAACACCACTTTTTAGGGATTCAGCAATAAACAACAGCAGAGAGAAAATCTGTTTGTTTAGTTCAGCTTTCCCCCCCATGAGTAAAGGATCTCCGTTCACTTTAGCTATCACTACGCTGTTAGACTTAGCACCGGTGTTGGGTGATTGATCATCTTCACGCGCACTTTTAAATAACATACTTTTAAGAAGAAGAAGAAGAAGAAGATCAACCTTTATTAGTCCCACTAGGGGAAATTCAATTTACACTCTGTTGTTAACACACACATGCACATACAGGACCCATATACATGCAACAATGGAGAGATGTCAGAGTGAGGGGGCTGCTCCTGACAAGCGCCCCGAGCAGTTGGGGGTTTGGTGCCTTGCTCAGGGGCACCTCGGCAGTGCCCTGGCACCTCTCCAGCTACCAGTTCACACACACTCAGCTCAGTTCACACTCAGTTCTTGGTCCATGTCGGGACTTGAACCGGTGACCCTCCGGTTCCCAAGCCAACTCCCTACAGACTGAGCTACTGCCGCCCCCAAATCTTTGAGCTTGGCGGAAGGTATCACATACTGTATTATCAAGTCAAATGGCTCAAGTCCAAGTGAAGTCATGAGTCACTGGTGTTAAAGACAAAGTCGAGTTGCAAGTCGTTTTTCATTTTGAGCCAAATCTCTGACTCAAGCTGAAGTCATGTGACTTGAGTCCACACCTCTGTTGCTGACCTCCAGGGCCTCCCATCAATATAATCAGTAAGGTCCTGTTAGTTAGAGAGCCACGTTGATGCTGTACAGGAGACTTGTTTCTTAAGCAAAGGTGTTGTTTTGCTCAGTAATGAGCTGCGTCTTACTGCAGTTGGCCGGCTCGTCAGATCCATCCACACAGTCATTGTCCCTGTCACACACCCACACCCGTGGGATGCAGCGCTTGGTGATGGCACACTGGAACTGGTTGGGAGCACACGTCACTTCCGCTGCACAAGAAACAGACACAACAAACAACAATTGCTGCCTAATCACAAATTTCCCCCATTAAAATTGCTGCAATGCTCAAGTCTTGCTTGTGACCCCTCAATTTTGCTGTTCTTGCAGCCATGCAGTTCAAGGCGCAAAAATGTAAATTTGAGACCCCACAGTTCATGTGATCTCATGAATGCACTGAGCAAATGTCATGGCAAATATGTTATGCAGCATCATTTGGCCTCAGGGTATCGCTAAAGGAAAGGTCAAAAATGGACAGGGATCCTCTGGAGGGGGGAGTGTAGCGTGACAGAGTTCAGTAATGTCCTATCTGCTCATTAGATTCTGAGATATAGTAAGTGTGGCAACTGTGCTTACAGAGGCCATCATGGAAAGGTCAAAGGGATCACTATAAAACAGTAGGGTTCATCTGGTGGGGACAAACCAACATATTCTCATCCCAACTCGTCACTTACTGTCGCTTTGTCACACCTCTTAGCGTGACAAAGTGTGGTTAGTGTGGTTAGGTTTAGGAAAAAAACAGCATGGTTGGGCTTAAGTCTACTGTTTGTAAAGTGAAAATTAAACTGAACGTTGTGAAAACCGGAAACTTAATGCACATGACATGAACAGTGGCCTCCTGGATAAAAGCCTTGTGTTTGTTTGACACTCTGGAAACAAGAACAGGCTGGACAAAACTGAGTCATGCTTCAAGTTGTAGAAATATCTTGTTCTGGACCAACGTGTTCAGAAGAAAACTAGAAACTAGAAGGGCAATGAGACTCACGACAGTCTTTCTCATCCTCTCCTTCTCCACAGTTGTCCTGTCCATTGCAACGGAAGATGCCTGGGATGCAGCGACTGGGGTGGGTACATTTAAACTGACTTGGAAGGCACACGTGGATGTCTGGAAAGAGAAAGACAACAAAGGAAAAGGGATGTGGGTTATTATGGGTAAACCTTAGCAAATTATTAGAATTATTTTAGCATGTGTAGGTGCGTGTACCGCAATTGGCCTCATCAGAGTTGTCTTGGCAGTCATTGTCCCCATCACAGATGTAGGCTGGGTTGGTGCAGATGCCTGTACCACACTGGAACTGGCCTGGTCTGCACTTGAACTCAGCTACGGTGACAAAAGCCAGCACATTACTAACCATAACAAAAAAAACCCACGATGATATATTATTATGATTATTGTCGTCAGGCTATAATCATCACTCACGGCAGTCTGCAGGCTCATCTGAGCGATCCCCGCAGTCGTCCTCAGTGTCGCACTTCCACCAAAATGGGATGCACTTGTCATTTTTGCAAACAAACTGAAGGGACAGAGAGAAGGTTTCTGTTTTTTTTTTTTTCAAGTTAATAATGTTATGTTAATACAGGCTAAAACAACAGCCTCCAGCTAGCTCACCTGACTTGCAGTGCAGTTGGACAAGCACTGTTTTCCATCAGCTGCCAGGTAAAAGTTAGTGGGACAGGCACACTTGTAGCCCCCTCCAGGTGACAGCAGACACAGGTTGCTGCAGCCTCCATTGTTGATTTGGCACGGGTGGTCGGCCACTGAAAAAAGGAGATTATCAGACAGGGTCCAAGACATAGATGAAAATTTACATGTGAAACTTGTGACTGGGTTTCACCTTCGGGTTGGCGGTACGGGTGGTAAATGTGGACGTCCATCGGCCTGTGTAAGGTGCTGATCAGCACAGTCTTGTTGGTTCCGAGTGTTTTATGAGCTCTGTTGATGGACTTTGTCTCCCAGTCTGTCCAGTAGATGTACTCCTCAAACAGGGTCATAGCAAAGATGTGGGGGATGTCCTGGACAAGAACTAGAGGCACAGACACAAAGAAAAGTAAGTCACTAACGACAACTGGAAAAGTGCACAAAGACACTCCAGTTAAGTTTATGTGTGTCACCTGTGTGTCTGTTGGTTCCATCCAGGCTGGCGAACGCGATGTAGTCCTCTCGAGCATCGGCCCAGTAGATGCGGTCATTGATAAAGTCCAGGGTGAGGCCGTTGGGCCAGGTGATCTTATCCTCCACAATGGCACTCCTGTTGGAGCCATCCATCCCGATCCTTCCTATGTGGGGGGTGTCACCCCAGTCTGACCAGTATAAGTACCTGTCAGGGATGTGCTGTATTAGCTTACTGGTCATAACGTTGCCATTTAACACCTGCTAGGTTCCAGATGTTGGTGTATTTGTTAAGTAAAACAATGGCATTTACTGCATGTACACGACAACTAAAGCCGTTTCCACCGCAGGAACTTTCCTTTTGAGGACGTTTCGACCACAGGGACCAGGGTCTAAATTAAATTCCAGGGACATTTCCCAGGGCCTGTTTTCCCATTAAAAAGGCCCTGGTCGGGGGGTAATACTTTGTGAAAGTAATGTAACTTTCGGGTGGGGTTTGCAGGAATGATTGTCGCTGATTGGTCAAACACACACACAACGCCACTGCTTCAACGGCTTCAACTCATGTACTGCTTCATTCATAATAAGGAAATGTTCTTGTTTCGATTTAGGACCATTTTAGAACGAGGGGAGAAGATGTTTCTTTGTCTGATAACACTGAAAGTAAAGTTTGTCTCTGCTGTCGGCCTCCCAACTCATTAATATAAAGAGAAAAAAAGAGAGAGAAAGATTGTGAAGGCGAGTGGTAACATTAGAAGAGACAGACAGCGTGGCGGTGCTGTGAATGAGAGAAAGAAAAGTTATTTTCTGATTTTTTTCATGGCGGTTACATTCTAAAGTACAAATAAACAGCCATCAAACATCCAGCAGATGATTTTTGAGACAGACACTCTTAGTTTCAGTCTCCTCGTCTGCATTTTATTCATTAAATCCAATGTGTATCAGTAAATATGTGGCAGTAAATGACGTTGCAGTGAGACAAATCTAATATTTATTTTTTATCTGTGTCTTTTAGATGAAACACATGGGCACACTGAACTGCAGGCTGCAGAGTGTGTTTACCTCTGTGACCACCAGCAGCCCTCATCCCATATCATGTTGCTTTTTCATATGTAAGCTGACTAATTTACCTAATCTTTGTAAGTCTTTACAAAAGCAGACAACGCTGGGCTGAAGGGACCTTTTAGTCCCTTGAAAAGTAGTTCCTTGGACTAAAATTTCCAGGACCTTTGGTAGAAACTCGGCTTTAGTAGGCAGTTTAACTCAGCAGTGCATGAATTTATTGTGTTATAAAATGCCCCCATCTGGCATCCAAACACACTGAAAGAAACTTTCTCTTTTTACTTTCTGAAAAGTTGTGTAGTGTCACTCTTACCCATAGCGTACATCCACAGCAACAGCACGTGGCTCCCTCAGGCCGCTGTTGACCAGAACTGTCCGGTACGCTCCATTCAGCTTTGACACCTCGATAGTGTCCCGTCCCTTATCGCACCAGTACAGGTTTCCTCCCACCCAGTCGACTGCGAGACCATCTGGGTTGCTGAGTGATGTGCGATGAAGGACCTAACAAATGAGCAAGCGGCATATCCTTGAATGAATCTGTGCCTAACAATGAGGCATTCAATTACTTTTTCCTGGATTTTCACTGCTCATGCATGCATACAAATGAAGATGAATTAATCATTTTAAATGCTAAGACCAAGAGGGTATTATGAGCACATTTCACTGTCCACTATATCCACACTGACCTGAACGTCGCTTCCGTTGATGTGCATGCGTCGGATCATGCTGCCCTGAGTGGTCACGTCCGTCCAATAAATCATCTGCTGGCGATAGTCGAAGTCCAGAGCCACGGCATTGTTCAAGCCCTGTCAAAGCATGGGAGCTGCTTCAGTCTGGGTTCAGCGATAAACCCGTTTCTAAGCACTTTAAAAGGACAAACTGTATCTGCAAGTCTCACCTGTTTGAGCAGTGTGTAGTTGGAGCCATCTAAATTGAGCTTCCTCAGATAGTAGCGGTTGGCAAAGATCAGGAACGGTTCTTCATCTGCAGGGAGGTAGATGTCATATGTGAGTAGATTAACCAGAAACACTTCCTGGATGTTATTAATCCTGCCATGTTTCTTACCGGAGGTGGATTTGCATATGGTGGGGTTTTCAGGGCTGAGCTGGAAACCTTCCACACACAGACAGTGGAAGCTGCCGTGTGTGTTGATGCAGCGCTGCGTGCAGGGATAGGTGGTTGTGCACTCATCTATGTCGACACACGTCTTCCCGTCATCTTTCAGACGGAAGCCAGGGTGGCATCTACACTGTGAGGGGGGCAAAGAACGAAGCAGGTAAAGCAACAGCACATGCTGTTACTGAGAGAGCTCGAGTCAGAGTTTCACGGTGTTCACTTACCTTGAAACCTATTTTGAGGTCTTCACAGAGCTGGGAGCAGCCGCTCAGTTTGCTGTTCAGGCACTCGTTAATAAAACAGTTGAGCTCATCAGAGCCATCGCCACAGTCGTCCTTATGGTCACAGAGCAACGTCTCATTGACACAGTTTCCATTATTGCAGGCGTACACAGTGTCGTTGCATTTCTTGTCTAAGGAAAGACAGAAAGAAATGAAGATAAAATGCCAACCCATGCGGCTGATATAATTTCAGAGCCACAGGAATTCATTTCTGTCACAGCTGTTGAGAGTGCTTTCCAAAAATATAACAAAAACTATTGGTGACACGTTCACTTTTATGTACATTAACATACTGTATGTACTGAAACTGGATGTCCCTTCTCCAGGATCACTTTTTGTACTGTTGATCGGCTGTATGTGAAATAATGTTTGTCATTTTCTTGGCTGCATTATTCTTTTTACATCAACATGCTTAAAGGTAACAGATAACAGTGGTGGAAGAGGTACTCAGATCATTAACTTAAGTAGAAGTAATAATACCACAGTGTAGACATTGTCTTTTACAATTAAAAGTCCTGCATCTTAAAGTACTTCACTAAAAGTACAAAGGTATTAGCATCAAAATATACTTTAAGTACCAAAAGTAAAAGTACTCATTATGCAGAATGATATACATAATATTTAGAGCTGTCAAAATTAACACAATAACACGTTGACGCAAATTAATTTTAATGCCACTAATCTCTTTAATGCATTGACTTCTAACATGCAACTGGTTAATTAATGCTCCACACTTATGTTAAATTCTGGTGAGAAAAAGGGGTCCCTTGACCTCTGACCTCAAGATATATGAATGAAAATGGGTTCTATGGGTACCCACGAGACTCCCTTTACAGACATGCCCACTGTATGACAATCATATGCAGTCTATTAAACAAGTCAGCACACTGACTCAGTGACAGCTGTTGTTGCCTGTTGGGCTGCAGTTTACCATGTTATGATTTGAGCATATTTTATTATACTAAACTAGTATAGTAGTAAAAGTTTCTGGACAATACTTGTCATTGTTTTGTGTTGTTAATTGATTTTAATAAATATTTACATACATTTGCCCACTCCCATGTTGATATTAAATACTTGACAAATCTCCCTTTAAGGTACATTTTGAATAGATAAAAAATGTGCAATTAATTTTTGATTAATTATGGTGAACTGTCAACAATCATGTGATTAATCATAATTAAGTATTTTAATTGATTGATAGCTTTAATTATCTAGTTTTATTATAATTACTGATGCACAGACACGTTTATCACTTCGACGTTGCAGCTAGTAAAGGTGGAGCCCATTTTAATAACATTACACTGTATACTGCCGGGTAGTTTAATCTATAATAATACATCTATCATTTATTCTTTCATTATATTTTGTATTAAAACTTAACTTATCTGATAAATGTAGTGGAGTAAAAAGTACAATATTTACTTCTGAGATGTAGTGGAGTGGAAGTATAAAGTAGAAGAAATGGAAATACTTCAGAACTGTATTTAAGTACAGTACTTGAGTATATATAATCAGCTACTTTCCACCAGTGCAGATAAATTTGGCATAGTTATATAACACATGTCAGTGTCAATTACTGTACTGATTCAATTAGATAAATAAAGAAAAGAAAAGGCTGTGTGGAACTAACCTGGCCCAGTACATCGTGGGTTCTTGGGGGCTTCATCCGAGTGGTCATGGCAGTCAAAGTCTCCATCGCACTCCCATGAACTCTGGATGAGGCAGCGTCCGTTGGCACAGCGGAACTCATTGGCTCCACATGTCGGATATTCTGCGGCGAGAAACGGCACCGGGGTGAACTCATTGTCGAGAGCGGGGAGGAGGAGAGAGCTTTTTAAATCACCCCGTCAGGAATAAGAGGTCACGGTTCCACTCACCACACTCCTGGGACTCATCTGAGCCGTCGCTGCAGTCGCTGTCATGGTCACACACAAAGTGTTTGGGGATACACTGTCGGTTCTGGCACATGAACTCGTTGCTGCTGCACGTGTTGTTGAACACTGAGACATAAAAACATGTGGTGAGGGAGGTAAATATACCCCTACAGGTGCAGAAGAGATTTATGTTCTTTCTTAGTCTCTCTGGGTTATTAAAATGTTCTTATTTTGACCGAATCCAACCACAGCCATCACTCACCACAGCCAGCTTTGACACTCTCGTCAGCGCCATCAGGACAGTCTTTGTCTCCGTCACACTTCCAACGCTGAGGGATGCACATATGTGATCCAGGACACTGGAACGCCTCTGGACTGCAGGTTTTGGTCTCTGTGATGGAGAGGCAATAGCAGATGATTTTCATGCCCTGAGTATTTGTAAATATATGGCAAACTCCACCAGAGTTTTAGTATTGTGCAGTAGTCAACAGCTGAATTAAAGCTCTAGTTAAAAGAGTAGGGATGGGCGATATGGAGAAAATCATATGTCACAATATTTTTGACCAAATTCCTTGATATATTATGTCATCATATCATACCGTATCATATCATATATACGGTATATAACAATTGTTTTTTTTAAGGCTGACTATAATTGGTGCTTTTACAAAACATTTACACAACACATTTACACTACACAATTTTTGATTTAAAAAAACATCAGTAATGTGGATATAATGACTAATTGGATAAAGGCAAAAAACAGAACTGCTAGAACAGTCTGGTAAGTCCAGAAAAATACGACTTTACTGTAATGCAGCCTTCAAAACCAGGAAAAGACAACACTTATGGCATATGACGATACCCAGAATCTGAGACGATATCCAGTTTCATATCACTGTAGTGATATAATATTGATATATTGCCCAGTCCTAAAAGAGGATCACAATATCCACCAATGAGACGATTCCTCCAAGTTTAATAATGTTTTGCATGTGTATATTTTTCCATAGAATCTACTGCTAGTACGAATCTTTGGAGCTAGATGCGTTAGCGTTAATTGTTGTTGTTGTTAAGTGTTGTCTTGTATTTGTATTCAACACTCACTGCACTTGCTGTCCTCATCACTGCTGTCGCCACAGTCGTCGGCTCCGTCACACTTCCAGCGGCTGGGAATGCAGCGGTGGTTCCCACACTCGAACTGAGAGGCCGAACAGAATTTATCTAGAGGTCCAGAGTAGAATGTTTGTAGTACAAAATACAAGACAAAACAAAGTAACAGTCTGTTGGACTTCAGCTTGTTTTGGCTCTAGTATCTAAACTCACCACAGTGAGCCTCGTCTGCGCCGTTCTCACAGTCATTCTCCTTATCACAAGTCCAGCTCATAGGGATGCAACGTCCACTAGGACAGGCGAAGAAGGGTGTTGGACATTTTGTTTTCCCGCTCCCTGGCAGAGCAACAGAAAAGACAAAGAAGAAAACATGAAGGACTTAAGCCAGCATGAAGAGAGAGACAGAAAAGTGAATTCACGCTGCAATGTTTTCAAGGAGAATTTCCTCCCGAACCACAATTTAATGGGTGAAAACATTCGCTGTTTTTGTTCCGTTTGGAATAATCCAATTTGGACTTCTAGCTCTAATCCATCTGTGGAAAAATAATTTCACTTTTTACCTGCTATACTGCATGTACTGTGAGAAAATATGTGTATAAAATACCTGGGCAATTTCTTTCATCTGAGAAGTCTCCACAATCATTAGCTCCATCACACAGCCATGAAGGGGCGTAGCAGAGCGTGGTGAACTCACACTTCTGAAATGTCACTCCTTTCACACCCAGATGGAAGTAACTGGAACAGTCCGTGGCAGCTTATTAAAGAAAAAGAGGAGAGTAGCACTAGTTTATACTGCACATTAATAACATTTCCTTATTTTGAATGATTTGGATCATTTTGACTTACTGCAGTTCATCTCATCGCTGGCATCCTCACAGTCCACTTTCTGGTTACACTTGCTGGAGTTGGAGATGCAGCCGCCGTCTCTGCACTGGAACTGATCGGCTGTGCACAGTGTGGCTGACAAACACAAAAAAAAGAGACAGCGTATAGAAGGGCTGTGAATTGGCGAGAATCCAACACTACTATGATGATGATCATAAAGTGGGCATGCCTGTAAAGGGGAGACTTGGGTGGAACCCATGAAATCCATGTTCATTCATATATCTTGAGATCAGAGGTCCAGGACCCTTGTGAAAAACATGCCGGTTTTTCCTCGCCGAAATTGAACGTACCTTTGGAGCCTTCCGGACAAGCTAGCGTGACATGTTTGGTACCAAAGCATTCTTTAGGTTTTCAAGGTTTCTAGTTTCATATGACGGCAGTAACTTCACTACCACAAAACTGAGCCCGCCACAACCACTGAAAGATCGAATAGCACCCGGGCCATCGGATTTTTATGCATTTAATTGAAAATCAATCAATGTTTTAGAGAATCAGTACAGTATCACACAACATAATATCGCGATACTCATGTGTATCAATATTTTCTTACACCCCTAGCGTTTACATAGAATATAATTCCAAAATGTCGCAGGCGGTAAGAAGACTCACTGTTACAGAAGACTTCATCAGAACTGTCTCCACAGTCGTCCTGCCCGTTGCACCAGGAGCGATGCCCCACACAGCGGCCGTTCACACACCGCCTGTAACCCTTCTTGCACACGCGGTTGGCTGAGAACCAGACAGGAAACGGCAGACTCAAATTACAAATGTCAATAACGAGGATATGGTAAAAACTGTTTTTACGGAGAATAAGGTTCCACTCACCACAGTAGGACTGTTTCTCATCGGACTTGTCCTTGCAGTGGGCCATGCCATCACAAGTCAGTGTGTAGTTAACACAGTCTCCGTTTCCACACTCAAACTCATCAATGTTGTTGCATGTAGTGTTGAGGGCTGCGAGACAAAGACAGAAAAATGCACTTAGGGAGAGTTGCCTTCCCCTGAGGCACTCAGCCACTGTGCTTGTTCAAATCCATTCAGAAGCCTGGTGTCAGTCTTCTGCTAAAAATATTTCATTAAAATATTTCAATAAAATAGCGCAGAGAAGATGACTTTTTAAAAATTTATATGGTGTCACCTCTCTGGCTTCTCATCTTTTTTAACACTAGAACCACCAAGCTCTTTAAGGTTACTTTTTTCTCCAGATCCCACGCCAAAGAGCATCTGCATCCTTTTGTTTGCACTGATTGGCCATTAACGCCTCATCAGTCTCCACCTCTTTGCTGCATTATTACGACTCAGGCTGGGCTGTTGTATTTCCATAGCACACCAATGACATCACCCCCCCCTAACCCCCCCCACACACACACACACACACACACACACACACACACAAACACCATATACAGCTATGAAAATACGTCAAATCAGTTGCTGGAGGAAAGTCGGAGGAGAGTTACTCTGCGCTACTCCTGGTGAAAAAACACAACATATTTTTGGTTTTCTAAATGTTATTCAATCAATATGATAATACAGGCATGTGCAGAATAGGTATTTCGGTAAAGGGAAACATATACACAATGACAGAATAACTAAAATTTAGGAACCACAATGTTAAATAGTGTGGGCTATGGTGTCCTAGCAATAAACCAAACTTTGTTTTTATGATTTGTATTATACATTACCGATGCAGGTGTTGTCTTCCAAAAGCTTCCTGTCGCCACGGCAACTGCAGTTGACCCTTCCCTCAGAGGTCAGCAAACACAGGTCCTGACACCCTCCATTGTTAACACGGCACAGAGAGAACTCACCTATGAAGGGATGAGGAAAGAGGAGGCAAGTTTAGCCACATAAATCTGTGCACATTAACACACACACACACACACACACACACACACACACACACACACACACACACACACACACACACTTAGCTAAGACTTTCCACATCCACTCTCCTGAGACACAAGCAAACTCTCCCCCCACCCCGCTCACACGGGTGCATCCACATCAGCAGACAGATACGCCTGCATGAATGTGGCGAATGGCTCTGCCTCTGCTGAATGCATAATTCAATGTGACTCAATCTAAATGGGATTTGCAGCTATTACCACAGGCTCTGGGCTCGTATGGTCGCTGTGGGTATTGGAGCGCAAGAGAGTTTACCGAATGAGGCAACTTGAGGCAGAAGATGGCCGACGATACGGTAGAGAAAAAAAAACGCAGCGCAGCATTGATTTATAAGGATGTGGACAATGAGAGATGTAGAACAAGATGAGTTGGACACAGAGGTGGAGACTTATGGATTAAAGTGAAAAACAGCAATTCAGCAGGCACTGGTGTGTGTGTGTGTATGTGTGTGTATGTGTGTTTGTGTGTGTGTGTGTGTGTGTGTGTGTGTGTGTGTGTGTGTGTGGGTTGTGAAGGTCAGGTGGACCCATTCTGTAAAATGCCATCAACTCATCTGCTGCAGTGTCACTCCTAGATTACTTCTGTCACCTCATTAACTGCTCTGTTGACATGTTTATGTGTTTAGGTACAACACTTACAGCTCATATTACAACCTTTCAGTTAATTAGCTTGATTTCATCAAGACACCATACGTATACTGTATATGTACTGTGTGTGTTCTTTCTGCTCTCTCTCCTGTGTCTCTTCAGGTGCCGCCCTCAGTCCGCCATGCAGCTGCAGTGAGTGGATGTATGCGGCTGGGCTCATTCACTCATTAGGGCCGAGTGGTTAAGAAACAGGAGAGACAAACAGACAAGACCAGTGACGTCGGTTGAGTATACGTGTACTGGGGTCCGTAGCTCCGTTCTAGAGGGGGTGTGTTTATTTGTCTTGTGCTGCGGTCTTTAGAGTTAAGACTTTTACAGTTTGTAGTGGCTACCATCAATCAAAAGCTGCTACGAGCTGTAGGCTCTTTACTGTGACCTGTTCCAAGAAATCCTTAAGTCCAAATGCATTTATGTTGTTTATTTAAATGAAAAGAATGACAAGCAATAACTTTGGCTAACTGGAATAACTAAAGTAGATGATGTGACATGATGGTTGACAGAAAATGTCTGAGCCTTACTCACCCTCTTTGTCTAAATCCTTGCACACTATGATACTAACCAAAAAGAACATGTGAGGCCTAAACTAATGATAATAAACAAAACTAAGTGCATATTTTGGCTCCTACACTATTAATAAATTGTTTGGTTGTCCATGATTCTCTTTCCTTCCTAAGCAAAAAAGACTTTTTGACTGCAGCCTGTGAGTTTTTATTGTCTTGTTTGAATGTCTTTGTTAATAATTCCCATGGATTTAAGTGTTTTAAAGGTATTTTCTGTGGTTGATTTGGGTCACACACACACACGCACAACCAGTTGGATCCCTCACTGTTTAAAAACTCACAGCTGTTGGTGTCGTTGGCCACAGCGACGATGCCCATTGGCTGCTGAGGTATGTCGGCACGCAGCACCTTCATGTCTCCTCCTGTGTATTTGTCAGCCCGCAGCACGGCCCTCCTCACCCAGTCAGTCCAGAAGATGTAGTCACCGTACACGGCCAGGCCAAACGGATGGACCGGCTCATTCTTCAACACCACCTGCAGGGGGAAGCACATCCACAGTCATGACCTCACACATTCAGAAAAGTCCGGCCTTGCAGCAAACTTGAAACGATAAACAAACTGTTATTAGGCAACCCAATAATAATAATCACACTGTAGTACAACAGTTTTCATTACACACAATGTGAGTGTGTTTGTCACTCACGTAGCGGCGAGTGCCATCATACTCGCAGCGCTCTATCTTGTCTAGTGTGGCATCAGAGAAATACAGTTTTTCAGCACGGTGGTCTATGGCCAGGCCGTTAGGGGTTCGGATGTCACTGCCAATGATCACAAGGACATTGGAACCAGCCAGAGTGGCGCGCATGATACTGGGAGACTGCTCATTCCAGTTGGTCCAAAACATGAGGCTGCAGGAGAGAATAAAAATCAGTAAGGTGAATGTTTTGACCTTATTTAGGAATTGTTTTGGAGGTTTCATGTGAATTAAAGTATTAACCTCTGACACTCATCAAGGACAAACGCTCTAGGGTGGTCATCTCCCGACATGCTGACCACGGTATGCCTGTCAACAGCACCCCAGCGGCTCTGATCCACAGTGTGGCGGGTGATGGTTGAGGTAGTGTAGCTGGTCCAGTACAGCATATCCCAGCCCCTGTGGTACGCTAGGCCCTCCACTGAGCCGACATCTGAAAAAGAAGGAAGGAACAGAGAGAAGACGGGAGATAAATAAAGACATGGTGGAAAAGGGGAAAAGGAATCACAAGCACGGGGAAGACAGAAAAGAAAAGAGGGTAAGGAAAAGCAGCACGTCAATCCCAGCTCTATGTTAAAAGGCCAAATGTGGACTGTCTGGCAGCAGCTCGGTGTTGGCAGCCTGCTGTGGGGCAGTACAGAGTCAGGGCTACGGACATGACAGCTTGGTATTAATGACCAAGAACACAGTGTGATTCGAGGCTTTTATCCAACAAATAGCTCACTAAAAAGGTCACAATAACAGTTGCCGCCTAGCCCATTACTTTCCATCGCACTACCTCATCAACAGATGAGAAGTCATTTTTTCTGCTCCACAGCTCTGAAATGAGTATGAGGTTATGAGCTCCTCGCCTGCACAGAGGCCAGAGGACAGGCAGGATTCAGCCAAGATGGAGGAACACAAAGTTCTGCAGCGGCAGATAGAGAACAGCTGCTCTGCTGGTGAGAAACAACACACTAGTGTAATTCAGGAAGAGTACATTTGAAAACACACATCCAATGCCAAATACTTGGTAATAGCTGCTTCTTGTTACTGTTACTGCAATGGAACAGTAATCTCTTGATCACAGCTGCCTTTTCCAGGGCTCGCTATGACCTCACTAAGCTCGGGCTGGAGAATCAGCAGGGTTCACCACCAGGTGGGACACTTAACACTATACCTCAACGTCTCCAGTGCAACGCCACGGACATGAATCAACATTTGTCCGGCTCATGCTAAGAGACTGTGAATGAAGCAAAGCAACTGCAGAGCCGAGCGAAGGCATGCAAGGCAAAGAAACAACTCCCCCCTGCTTCTCATGCTCATAAATCAATGCCCTAAAAATCGATGAAGAGCAACATGAAATCCATTCTCCTCTATTTCCTCTTTTCTTTTGGTGCTGTTAATGAATTATAAATCTCTAGCCTGCAGCACTCTCTACTCAAATTCTTGCTTTTCAGTTTTGTTTATCTTCACAGAGCTGACCTAAACCTATCTGGGTTCCTGCACGTTTTCGCTTGTTGTTTATAATAATACAGATGAGCTGAATTCACAGCCCTTGAGCTCAGCTGCTTACACTGACACTGATAGTTCTTTATTGCAGTTATCTGCAGTAGGTGTGATAGCAGTTCAGTGTTTGCTATCAGTCCGGCAGTCAATAATTACCCTGATTTCTGAAGGCAAACACTATTTCCCTCTGTCTCTCTCTGTGTATGTACCATATCTGTGTGTTCTGTGTATATGTGTGAAGGGAAAATACTTCTAGAAAATGTACAGATCCTTTCAGAAAATGAACAGGAACAATGGAACCTGGGAAAAAACTATGTTTGGCCCCATTAGGCCCTCCCACAGTGGGCAGGCCAGCCCATCTCTCGCCTACTGTATGATAATCAGTCCAGAGTTCACCTGCCGTTTACTCGGCTTCATCCTCCCTCTCTTACTGTCGAGCTATTCACCTCTGCTAGAACTGTGTTTCTCAGGAGATCCGTTCCTGTGAGGCAGGATTGAAGCTGATTGTGGGGCGCTGAGCGTGGGGCCTGATTGAGACGTCATGTGGAGTGGTCGCCTGCTCTGAGGTGACAGGAAATCACACAATCTACGGCATTTGAAGCTCTCAACACTCGGACGCACTCAACAAGAGATGGATGGAAACCTCAGCAGCAGAGAAATCAGCAGTGTCTTGACTTCAGTGGGGGGTCTGAGGTTATTTCATGCACTTTACTGCCACCCAGCCAATCAGAGGTGGAGCTGATTGCGAGAACTGGAGTGACTTGATTCAGCTTGAACTCTACTACGATAATGGTAATTTGCTGAATTTTCACAGTGTCAGAGGGGACATGAATGTATGTAATCTATGTGTATTTATTCATGTATATAACATCCAACTGCAGTCATTTTTCTTGGTTATTTCATCATCAACCTTTAGGGAAGTTTTTGAAAATCAACATTATTATTTCTGAGTAAACTGCTATTGACACACAGTATGAGTAATCTAGTATTATCAATAGTTTTATGACCAGCTTGAGAATATTTGACCCAACCAAAAGCCAACAGTGGCAGTACGACTGGAAGACATCTCCATAACTGAAGACAGGATGCTGCCGTGGAACTCTACGGGTTCAGAGGATCTGCTGGGGAATGGCAGTGACACTGGGCTGGGCAATGTGGAGCAGGTCCTGGTCCCGATACTAGATGTACTGATTCTGGTGCTGGGAGTTGGCGGGCACACTGTGGTGATGGTGATCCTGTGTGGGAGGCGGAGAAGCGGGATGGGACATAGTGGACAGTCTCCTCAGAGCTCCATGCCGGGGACAGGAACCGACGTCCTCCTGCTGGCTCTGAGCACTGCAGATCTGCTTCTGCTCTCCATGCTTCCCTTCCACACTACTGCCATCGCCATGCAGCAGTGGCCATTTGGGGACGTCATGTGTCGTTTGGTGGGCTTCTTGGGATCGGCCTGCTCCTCGGCCAGCGCCTTCACGCTGGCCGCACTGGCTGTGTCTCGCTATCTGACTGTGGTGCGTCCCGCCAGAGCCTTCGGCCTCCTCTCCCCTCGCCGGGTGTCTATAGCTGCTGCGCTCCTCTGGGTACCGGCCTGCTGCCTGGCTACTCCCCAGCTGGTTTTTCGCTTTGTAGGAGCCCCACGTCGAGCCCCTGATGGCCTTGCTTGCTTTGCTTTCCTGTCCCACAGAGACCAGCTGATCTATGGATTGTTCCACTTCCTTGCAGCCTTCTTGTTTCCACTGGTCACCATTGCGGTGGCATACAGCAGCATCTACTTGTTCCTGTGGGGGAGGCAGCACGCCGGCGGCGCCCCCCAAGTAGAGCGCTACCAGGGCAAAGTGACCCAGACGTCTGCCATGCTCGTGCTGGCTTTTACCCTGTGCTGGCTGCCATCCTACGGCCTGACGCTGGCCTTATTGGCGGATAAAAGCTCAGGGGCCACTGGCACCTCACCGCGTTATGGCCCCTTCAGCGTATTTGCACGCCTCATGGCAACATCCTCTACGGTGATGAACCCCATCCTCTATGTACTGATGTCCCAAAAGTTCAGACAAGACCTACTGAAGCTGTTCAAGAGGGAAAGGCCAAGAGACAGTGATGCAGTGGCTATGGCTGCTGCCTGACAGTAATACTATCCACGACTTGCTCGACATAACTGAACACCTGACACACAAACACTGAGTAAATCCTACTGGGACTACTGAGCATTACAGTAAAACAATTACAAGCCAAGTTGCTTTGCTGAAAGACTTGCATTAAAAAATGGACACAATTGTTACCCTCATGAGGAAAATCTACTTAACAGAGCAAACAACAGCATTCACAACAGCAGGCAACAGCTTAACATCCACTGGTAGTCTGGATATTGTACAATAAGATAAAACCAGTATCTCTGGGAGGTGCCGCTCCACAGGGACAGTGGGACAAACAATCCTGAATCATGCATTCATTGTAAAACAGTTTGAAGTAAAAGCACTTTGGTAAAACATTAACGGTGCGCCTGCATTTTCTTGTGCTGAGATAAGATGAATCTGTATGCCTGTCTATGCTCATATACTGTATACACTCTGTCCTCAAAGCTTTCCTCTTGTTTCTAGTTTGGCTGCAACTTCAGAATTAAAGCTTCCTAGTTGAGTTTATATCATGCAAGTGTTTTGGGGAACTCTAGTGGTTTCTCCTCTAGATTTCTCTCTGATGTTTACAACTAAGTGTCTTTGTTATTCACCAAAAAAAATGGAGCAACCAGAAATAACAATATCAGCTTTGGGAGGAGGAATACACTGCAGATAAACTGGGACATATGCTGGGTGGAAGCTGATTGTTAAAAGACAAGACTGTTAAAACACTCACTCTCTACCACAGTCTTGCGGTCAGATCCATCATCACTGATCTGCTGGATGTTGCCGAAGTGGATGTCGCTGAAGAAGATGCGGTTAGCTCCCTTTCCGCCACCTCCTCTGTAATCAAAAGTGAGCGCGATGACATTCTTCATGTGCTCGGGGTCCTCGAACGGTTTAATGGGCGCGTTCAGGTTGTTCTCGTCTGACAGGTGGACACTCTTCAGTATGGTGCGCTCCGAGTAAAGCAGGTAGCCATCATAGTCACGGCAGCTGCAGCCGTCCTCGGCCAGCATGCCATGGGCGCAGGCGCATGTCCGCTGTCCGTTGCCACGGAAAAGACAAAGCTGCTGGCACCCTCCATTTTTTTCTTTGCACACGTTTGTTCCTGCACAGGCATGAAATCCATGTATCATCAACTGCAATTAAATTTCTCTTTATTATTTGAAATTTATCAAGTATTTAACTAACTACTGACTTGATCCAAATTCTTTGAACATCTTTCGCATGTAAAGCAGGCGTTTTACTGTTTTAAAATAAATGCTACAATGCTTACCTTGCTGCCTGGCCCTGTTGAAAACCTTGATGTCTTTGAGCTGCACACCAATACCAGTCCTCAGAGACACAGAGTCAGTGGCGTTGTCCTTGCTGCCCCTCTTTATGGAGCCATTAGCATGCGTCCTGGTTCAAAAATTACACAAAAAATCAGGATGAGTAAAATATTCTAGAGGACCCACTATGCTCATTTTCAGGTGCATATTTGTATTTTGGGTTTTTACTAAAACATGTTTACATTCTTTCACGTTCAAGCTGTCCCAAGCCCCCTCGAAAAGCACAGTCTGCTCTGATTGGTCAACTGGCCCACTATGTTAGGATTGGTCAACCAAACCAAACTCTTTGAACTCCACTCCAGCTCTGCTCTAACCATCTTTGTTTGAGGGTATGCAAAACTAGCTGCTAGGTAGGTATCATACAAACGTGTTACTTGGTGACATCACCACGTTACGGAAAAAAAAAGGCAGGACTTCAAGCGAGGTGTTTCGGGCAGCTCAGGAGCAATGTTTCTGTGGGGGAGGGCAACTCCCTCACCAGGACTTAGAAACTTTTCAGATCAGATCTTTTCAGATTTTACATGCACAAAAAACACACTAACACAGTAAAGGAAAGGGGAAAAGCATAATAGGTCTTCTTTAAGACTGAAGATAAATATCGTTCAGGAATAAGAGACAAATGAGAGGAGGGTATATCTGACCTGTCACTCCAGTAGATGTAGCTCTCAAACACAGACACAGAGAACATGTCCATGTTGTTGTTGGCCAGCACCACTTCCCTGTTCTCTCCGGTCTCCAGGTTAATGCGCTCAATCTTGTCTGTCCTGGCATCACACCAGTACAGCAGACTCTCCTACATGCACATAGACAGTAATGGTTGAGATAATGTTGTGATGCAGTGTTCACTGTCTGTCCGCACTGTAACATAGTGTAAATGCAAGAATACTGCACCTCATAGTCAATGGAGATACCATTGGGCCAGCTGATACTGGCATTGACCAAGATAGCCCTCTGAGAGCCATCCAGGCGAGACCGTTCAATACGGGGATACTGGCCCCACTCTGTCCAGAACAGGTAGCTACACACAAACACAGAGACAACTTCCTCAGTAATCAATAATGAGAGAGATTACAGAAGCAGAAGCTAAAGACCGCTACAGTAATAAGTGGAGTGTTGTTTCCTCTCACCCTTTTGCAGGATGGACAGTGATGGCACGAGGCTTGTCCAGGCCCTGGGAGATCACCACATAGCGGAAAGAGCCGTTCAATCTGGCCACTTCGATCACATCAAAGCCCTGGTCCGTCCAGTAGATGTTTCCTGTAGAGGACGGAGGAGAATCAGCGATGCTCAGGCCCTGTCCGACCTCCTTTTTAACACGTAAAACTGACTTTCATTGATCTAAGAAATAAAGCATTTTTCACAGTTCAGGTGTCGCTTTGTTTTTTCTCTTCTGTGTCTGTTCTTTCCTGTTTTTCTCACTGAATACAATAGGTTCTCATCTCCGTTCCTGCGTGGTAACAGTCAAGGATGATAGTTACACCGACAGCAAAGGTGAAACAGGTTTTATCAGCATGTATGATTGATGCTGATTGAATGTGACTCACCTGCTATCCAGTCCACAGCAATGCCCTCCACCCTGCCGATGCCATTAGTGACCACATCCTCTCTCCAAGTCTGGTCTCTCTTAGCCCTGCTAATGGTGCTCAGGCCCATGTCCACCCAGTAGATAGTGTCATTGTCTGTAAAAACAAGCGAAACATGTTATGGTACATGTCCACAGGGGTGTTTTTGAATGTGAAGGATCACCTCATGTCCCAGCATCTGACACTTGTTGGTCTGCCACGAGACACTAGGCACTAGACACCTGATTGGATGAACAGTTGCTGAATCTGTCTTTATTATAGATCAACAACAGTTATTTTAAAAGTTTCTCTGGACTTTCCACAGGTGGTGAGTCCGCCAGAGGCCCCTGATTTACATAAAGTAGCCTAGGCCTCAACTTCATGCAAATCAGGAGCGGCCAACATAACACCCCGACACTCGGATTGTTACCCCAAAATTTACCTCACAATTTATCAAAAATTATTTCATTATGAACACTATTTGATAATTATATGCTAAAATAGCATATAATGCTAAAATAACATATAATGGTTAAAATAGGGCCCTTAGGCTTGAGAAGCAGCTGTGCTGCTCTTCATCGGAGGTGGAAAACCGAAACTAATAGAAGACACTTCTGATCAGACACAAATCTCAATATTGTAATTTATTGTCTAAATAAATGTAACCTGCTAGCTGATGTAATGATTCAGTGAGATTACCAGCAATTTGTAAACATGATAATTAAATAATACTTATAATAAATAAATTTTGATAACTTTTGATATAAATATAGGGGTAATTTGGCAGGAATTCCAAAGAAATTTCAAACAGGTTACGATTAATTATCACCTAATTATCATGAAATTTATGGACCTGTTAAAGGTCCATAAATTACCAAACTTTCCTAAACACTATAAAAACATATAGTAAATGTAATGGTAAATTGAGTTTGTTTCAGCTAAGAGACAAAACAACTTCATGTTGAGGTAACTCTACTCCAACTCTAAGTAGCATCTAAGAAAACAACACAGGTTCTACAAAAAAGTCATACCAGCATGGAAATCTATGCCCACAGCCAGGGATGTGCCCGACACCGGTACCAGGGCATCAGACTTGTCTGATGGGTCCAAAGGAATACCACGTATGCCTTCATGCACAGAGTAGAGCAGGAAAGATCCAACACCTACAGCACACAAATGAGTCTCATCACACATTTATCATTTTCATCCATTCTTGAATCCAAATTTAGCTGAATCAGGAAAATGTGGATGAATGTGTCGTACCCTCACAAGACTGTTGCCCTGTGCGCAGGCTGTATCCTGCCGTGCACATGCAGGCTCTGGTGGTAGGGGAGGTGGGGAGACACAGCTGGGAACAGTCTCCATTGTTATTACTGCAGAGATTGGTGCCTAGGAACGCAAAAGCACGAGAACAAATACACAAAACAAATCAAAGAGGGGTCACAGATACATAAACAGATGTGCTTTGGCATAGATAAACAGGCTATATGCAGCAAGGCAGACCTTTAATGAGACAAGGACATATTTTCCTCCCTTTGTTTTTTTGCTAAGTAACATAACTAAACAAATATTGTAGCTTATAAAAAGTGGTCGGGTGGCTGACAGTCCTGCACCTTTCTGCACAGTTTCATTGTAGATTTTCATGTGCATCATGGGGGATGTGCTGTTCCTCAGGACTTTCCAGTTGCCACCGTCCTTCTTGTCACAGATACCTATCTGGTCAGTTCCTTGGTCCGCCCACCACAACTTGTCTCCTAAAGGATACAACACACAACAGGGTGCTCAACACTCCCTATCAAAACCAGACAAATAGTAACACTGGAATAACTCACACACCCACACTTGCAGCATGATCAAGTTATCACATGTCATGGCTGAGCTCTCTCTACATACATGGCTGGCTAAAATTTTCGGGAGACGTACCCATGATGGCCAGAGCGGTAGCCTTGGTCAGCTTGCCCTTAACGCCCTCGAGCACCTCCAGTCCAGAGCCATCCAGATTACAGTGACTGATGGTGCTGTTTCCTGAGCTGATCCAGTACAGCTGATTAGTGTCGAAGTCAATGGAGAGACCTGGAAAACAAAGAGAGAGCTGATGTGTAATGGCCTGCCCTGTCACTAGGGCGTGCTGTCTCTCATGCAGTCTCACAGAGAGGTACAGTACGTCACTCACCGACGGGGCCTTTCTGGCCGGTGAAGAGGACGCTGCGGTTGCTGCCGTCTGTGTTGGCTATGCTGATGTTGTCCCCATCTGTCCAGTAGAGTTTTCTGAACCACGCAGGCAGAGAGAGAACATGGATTTATTTACAGCCCATCATACTTTACCTTGTAAATGTAGTCAATCGGCCACCTAGTGCTCCCAAGCCTCACAATACAAACCTCTTTGCTCAGCGTATGGCAAAACTACTTTATTGACATAAATATTTAATAAATGATTTGGAGAATCAATTTGCCATCCTGAGATTCCAGTCATATTGAAGCAAATCCACCTCACATCTCTTCTTTCATTTAAGTCTCAAATAAATCTTTCAACTACAGCACATATTCTAATAATAGCTTAAGCTTAGATTTCTTTCTCTTGTGAAAAAGCAGTCTTGATCTCGATAAGGCTGTGTGGTTATATAAACTGGTAACAATAATAATAGGAACAGTAACATCAAAACACTGTAGAATCTGTGGAGCATCTGGTCTGTAAAGCATAACAAACCACATGTGCCTTTAATAGGAATGTTTAAATTAATGCAATCTGTCGCTCAAGTTCATCTGAGGCTGAAGATGAAGTTAGGTGAAGAGGAAATGCAACTGTGGAGACCCACTTCGATTTAGCAGCTGAAAAATGACATCTGGCTCATCACTGCCTTCAACTTCCTTGCTCCTCACGCGCATGCGGAGTACACAGGACAATGTGACTGTGGGTCACTGTGTTTAGACTGAGTGTAATCTATGTTTACAGGGTATCTATCCTCTCCCATCACCCACTTCCTGTTAAATCCCACCACATCCACCACACCCTTCATTTGTTTGTGAACACGCCTCTGAATAAAGTTACTGCAGCACTTAAACGCCCACATTCTCATGTTTTTTTGTGCGTGCACACACACACACATACACATGCAGAAATTTGAGTTTGTCCCTCCCTGACTCTCTTTGCCCCTCCCACTCCTGGACGTATTCTGGGCAGTGTATTTGTGTGCCAGAAAGAGGAGACAGCCCCAGCATATGGATCCAGCATCTGCTTCTCATTTTCCCCCATGCCAACAATGCTCAGATCGGAAACATTCCTCCACTTAAGTAGGCTAAGTCTTTGAAAGAGAGGAAGGAGTACACAAAAAAAAAAAAAAAAACACAAGGAGGCAGACACATTTCTTAAGAAAATATCCTGTCTTCATCCACCTCAAATACTCAAAGGCACACATATTCCTGCAGGACAGAACTAAATATATAAATACAGATGGCCTGTCTCTGCTCTGCTGGTAAGAGGCGGGGCCGAGGGCAGGTTCTGCTAGGGGGAGCTGAGGGGGATGAGGTTTCAAGGGGGAAGACGGGAGGGAAAAATGGACATTTGCTAGGGGACAGGATGTAAGATAAACACAGAACAGAAATAGCGACAGATAGCCACAGAGACACTGGCAGTAAATAATTTATAGACAGTCTATCTGAACGCAGAAGCTATCTTTCAAAAATAGAAGTGGAGCAAGAGGGAGAAAGAAAGCGACAGAGGAGAAAAATGACATGAGGGGAGAAAAATTGGAACCACTTCCTGAATAAAGAAACAGTCAGAGGTCAGCGACCATCAATTCCAAAGTACTCTGCCTGTCAACACTGACTGCAAACAGAGAGGTGCCTGACAGCCAGACATCGCCTAAGAGTGTGTGGGACCGTGTGTGCATGTGTTGCAGGTTAAAGGTGGAATCAAGAGGTGTCTGAGCACAATTTCTGAAAGCTTCATTTTGACAAAGTATGACAGCTTTAGTGTGTGTGTGTGTGTGTGTGTGTGTGTGTGGTGTGTGTGTGTGGACGACCAACCCCAGTATTGGATGCAGGACTAGACAGTGTGGCTTGTCAAGGCCCTGGATGACAGCATTTTTGAAGGAGCCGTCCAGTCTGGCAACATTAATCTGTTTCTTATTGGCATCATAACTGGTCCAGAACAGGTTTCTGGACACCCAGTCCACTGCCAGGCCGTGAGCATTGGGCAGATCTGAAGGACGACAAACAACATACACACACAGCCATTAATCAACCTTCTCAATGGAGGCAGGCTTCTCATTTTTAAGCCTACAGCTATTGATTTTGTTGGCTGAATTAATTACGGTTGCTAACATATTTTATCAGCTGTATCTTCTAGCTAACGAATGCTATCTTCCAAGTGAAAGATATGTAAACCAACTGAAAACAATGAGCTTTAAGTCTGGTGTGTGCTCTATTGAGTCGCCTCCTCCATACCAGCAGAGACCACAGTCTCAACTCCAGTGCCGTTGATGAAAGCTCTCTTGATGGTTTGAGTGCGGACGTCTGACCAGTAGATGCGGTGCTCCTGAGCATCGTAGTCCACCACAGTCACGTTGTCGATGTCTGGCACGGTGAAGGAGATGATGTAGTTGTAGTAGGGATTGTCGATGTCCACTCCTCTGATCTCAATCTGGCGAGCGTACAGCAGGAACTGACGAGACTCTGCAGGGTGGGGAACATGTTGACATGCATCCTTAGTAATTCCCAAAACCTTTCATTCAATGGGGGTAAGCAGGAGTTAAATGGAGCTTCAAGTCAAACGTCAAGTGCATGAGTGCACGCTAATGCTAGAGTTGCGAGGATAGGTAGGTGCAGCATGGTCGGGTGAGCCTGCGTACCGTATTATTCCTGCCACTTGAACAGTTAATCCAATTGCATCTTTGACTCTAATGATTGTGTCTGTCTGGCTAACTCAATAGTGTGGCCAAGCCAGCGCAAGTAAATTCAATCAGTGCAGAGACATTACAGTTGCATTGGTCTCAACAGTCCTATCATCATTGAATTGTGTGCAGCTTAAATGATAGACAGGAAGGAGGGGAAAGAGACGGTGAGAGGGGGAGAGTAATGACAGTGTCAGGCTGTATCGGCCAGGCCAGACTGGTATAGGTGGTGGATGTTGCCTGCATCAGACAGAATGGGGCTCTCCATTCCATTACCCCTGAAGATAATAGAAAGTGCTGCCCTGAATACTAAATTCACATACTGAATAAACAGGCCCGCTCTCTCTCTTTTCACGGACAGACACTTCAATGCGCTCCAAAGCTGTCACAGCAATAGCACCTCAATGTGAAAAAAGTCTAGATTGTTTAATCCTCTCTCTCAAACACACACACACACACACACACACAGAAGCAAGCAATTCTGCAAGGACATGGATTACACTGTGGCATTCAAGCAGAGGGGGAAATTGTGTGCTAGCTCAAAAGGGAATCAAAGAGTGTTTTCAACAGTAACTGCATTTACGTACGTGTGTTCACACTTACCATAGCAAGTGCGTTTGTCAGGGCCGAGCTTCATGAGGTGAGGGCAGGCACACGAGAAGGTCTGATTGTAGTTGATGAGACATAGATGAGAACAGGGCTCTTTGCCGCCTTTAGCCGCACATGGGTTAGGAGCTGGGGAAAAGTGAGCATGGAAAAATATTTCTCAATGTATACTTAAAACACCACATAAATCAGCATGTACTATAATGACTCTAATAATGAATATACTAGACTGTGATGAAATCATGAAATTACGGCGACAATTACGTTGTCTAAATTGAAAATAAGCACATACAGTACTAACTCAGATTTCTCAGCAAGTCTGATCAAACTCAGTTAACGCTAACTATTGTCCTAATCTCATTACTCTGTATTGGTGAGCATGTATGTAAACACACACAGCGTCTATAATTTCACTTGTCGCACTAAAATTGTTAATTACATGAGAAAATGCTGTACTTCTTATTTGTATAGTATTAATTCACACAGGAGTATACAACAATAGGCTTTACCTTGTCTGTATTTGATTTAGTTTATTTAATTATTGAACTACCAAAAGACATGCTATATCATGATATACAGTATATCATTATTAAGATATGAAATTATCTATTTATCTGGATAGAATATTTAGCCCAGCCAAAGTTTATTTTGAAAGCGGTAGTTCGACGGTATGAATACGTTCATGTGCGTGTTTCTCACCCTGCGGCTGTCTGGATGGATGGTAGACCTGAAGGTCAAAAGGTTGTGTGTTCGTTCTCTGGACTACAGTGACGTTGCTTCCTGTCCACTTGTTTGCCTTTGCCAGCGTGTTGGTCCTCCAGTCCGTCCAGTAAACCTCTCCGCCATACATAGTGACAGCGAAGGGATGAGACAGATACTCGTGTCCCCTCAGAACCTCGATCAGCCCAGAACCGTCGTACTTGGCTGAATAAATGGCATCAGACCTGCGTATAGCACAACTTCTCAGTTCATTTCTAGGTTATGACTGAAAGATACCGCATGTGTGCCAAATAAATGTGTTTGTTTGAGTGTGTTCATGTTTTCTTTTTTGTACCTGGCATCGATCCAGAGGATGCGGCGCTCCAGATAATCCACAGTGAGTCCATTTGGCCAGCCGCCATTGCCAGTTTCCTTGTGGATGGTCTTTCTGCCTTCTCCACTCATGGATGCAGCTTCAATCCTGGGCAAGCTGGCATCCCAGTCTGTCCAGAAGAGGATCCTGTAATAACATGCCACAACATGCAGTTATTAAAATATTAAGGTAACAACCACAATTACCAAAACAGTTACCCTTAAAATACCATCTCCATTTGTTGTAACTATCTTTCATTTACTATCAGCAGGAGGGACAGTAACAGCATACCCGTCCCGGGGATCCAGGGCGATAGCTCGAGGGTGTTCCACCTCCCCAGCCAGGAGTGTGGTCCTCATGGTGCCGTCCAACTTGGCCACCTCTATCTGATCCAGGTTGCTTTCCACCCAGTAAATGTTTCCTGCTATCCAGTCCACTGCCAAGCCCTCAGGGGTAGCCAGCCCATACTGGATGACCACATCGAAGCTGGTTAAAGCTATGAGGACAGATAAAAAGGACAAATGGTGTACATGTTTTGTTTTCTTACCTGACTTAAAGATATATCATCTTACCATTTCCCTTTTCTGAGGACTACAATGTTAATTTAAATATTATTGTGTTTTTATCTTTGACAATTTCAATCTATTTTCATTAGCCCTTTGATTCTTTGTAAAAATCTAACATAAAGGAAAAGAAAGAATAGGCAGGCTGCTGTCGTATCGCCCATCTTTGTTTAAAACAGCTAGAGAACTCTAATCTAATCATGTTTCATCTTACTGCTCAATAAAATAAACATTCCTCCGGGGAGGTTAAGTTTCTTAATGAATTCACACAGTATTTCAATATGTACGGATAAAGGCTTCTGAGGCTGGGATTTGCTGATGGCAACATTTCAGATTGCTCTGTAACCCGAAGCTCTGATCTGCTTTGCTTCAAGTATTTACAAATTATGTAAATGTAATCAAGCTATTTGGATTCAAAGCTAACATTGCATCACAATCTGTAATTCCTTTAATCAAATGGTTTAGACGCTATGTTCGGGAGAATAAAACATAAATATATACAGTAGTGGCTCAGCAGGGGGTGTGATGTTACAATTACAGAGTGGGTCTTAAAAAACTAAATATGTGGTGTCTTCCGGGCTAAAGAGACACGTTTCCCAGTCTCTTTATATCCCTCTCATTTTCCACTGGGTCCCTAATCAGGGGGACATGTCTAATTATTGGAGATGAGTCATTATCCTGTCTGGAGCAAAGAAAACACACACTCACTGTGTGTAGCCTACTGGCTGTGCTAAGTAAACATGGCACACAACAACCACATGCACAGAAAAACACATAAATGTGACACGACGTAAGTTTAGATTTGTATATATGATTTGCTCATTATTACTGCTGTGGTGGCGATGGGCCATCATGCACGTCATGATTGACTGTTCTGGCCTTGATGAAACCACATCTGATTTTCTGCTCAGTAACAGCACCAACAGTGCAGCTTTACATGCTGATATATTGCGTAGTTTACTGGCTATTCTTGCCTGCTTGGCAGCGTCACAAACACTTTAGTCACAAGTAGTTATCACTGAAATTTCAAGAGTACAAATAGTTTACCTGAACAGGTTTACCACAAAAATTAAGACACAATGCACTCAACTCATGATTAGACCTTGAAATCAGGGTACTGGACCCTTAATGTAGATCATATAAAAGCACCTATTTGACTTTTTAATACTACATCCATGCGGCAATATCAATAAGTCAAATTGGTGTGAACTTTCCTTTCATAAAAGTCTCTCAAATTCAGTAAAACCCAATCCAGCAACGTGACATTTGTCTGATTCAAAATGTTCAAATGTCCAAATGTCTATCTTCACATTATCTGATGATCTTAACCGGATATAATGAAATCCCCGAAATTTGCAGCAATCTCTGTCCGCTGATGAAGACCATGTGATGGATGCTAATTTATGTCAAAACGTAAATCATCTGTATTTAACCCTGGATGATACAAAAAAGATATTTTTAAGGACCAGTGTATAACAATTAGGCAAATCTATGAGCAGAAATGGAACATAATATTACATGCAATTTAAACTTAACAATTAAGCTTCATGTCTTTGGACTGTGGGAGGAAGCCAGAGAACCTGGAGAAAAATTACGTTAACACATGGACAACATGCAAACTCCTCAAGGGCCACAAGTTGGGTTTGAACCTGAAACCCTGCGATGTTATTATATATATATAATATATTATTATTATTATTATATATAACCCTTGTGATGTTATTATATAGTATTGGGTTATTGTTACTGATGCATTGAGTTAGCATCATTTTAATGTTGTAGATATATAGATAGAGCCTATTTTGTTCACCATGTTCATCGTAGATTTTTAAAATCTCAGTTTGTAGTAACTAGTAACTATAGCTGTCAAATAGATATGCTTCATTTCTGACAATATATATGTTTTCTTTAGTGTATTATCACCTGATAATAAGAGTCGTTGTGTTTTTATCTACATAGGGAGTGGGTCTTCTCCACGGTGTCTGCCATGTTGCATCACCAACAGTAGGCCAGAATGGACAAAGCAAACACTGTTAACTTTTCTCAATAATGGTACTCGCTCCTGTCACCACCGATCTCTCTCTCTTGCTTCACCGCTCACTTCTCACATACACACACTCTGCGCACTGGTTCAGCTCCAAATGACCTCGCCAGATCCTACACACTTAAGCAAACTGATTACCTCCATTCTCTGATAGCTTCCCGCGATAGATCTTGTCCTCCACCACATCAGTCCAATACAGGGCGCTCTGGCTGAGATGGAAGTCCAGGGCAATGGTGTTCCTCAGGCCCGGTACCAACACGCTGAACTCTCCTTTATTCAGATCAATGCGGCGGATCTCGTGGCGGTTTGAGAAAATGATGAAAGGTTTGAAAGGATCTGTGGAGATAAACAGGAGAGAGCAGTGAAGAACTAAGTGGATGGTAAATGGTTAAAACCCTTGTTACTCAAAATACTGCAGAGACGCTCCACAGCGTGGAAAACATCGCAGCCATGTTCCACTGTGGTGTGTAACTTGTTTAATGACGGAGGGGCTGTGTTGAAAGTGGCTCTAATCCTGGGTAATTAAAACGCAGTGTAAATAAGACAGGAGTTATCTGTACCTAACAGGCAGCCAGATGAATGACACGGTGCTGGCAGCTAGTCTCTAAGACCTGGCACTGAAGAGCACAATCATAAATCCATGTTTCCTCATTGGCCAGTGGCTGCAGGGAGAGAACTATATTTTTATGTGGATGATAAAATTCAAAGCTGATTTACTGTGACTGAGCAGTTTCTGTTTTTTCACATCTTGCCCTCTCACTGATTTTAACAAAAAGCTTATCTGTTTTCTTCACTTTATTCTTTAATATTTCAGATTCTTCCTTTTTATAAAATAATGATGGCAGCTAAAAACCAATTCACAGGTCTTTTTATGTTTTCTTAGTCATCTACTCACATGAACAGCATTTCAGCTCTTCCTCTTTTCTGTTTCCAGCACTCTGTCTAATGCCCCAGTGTCACATTTTGTCGTAGTGCATTTTCTCTTAACCACAGTTTTCTGCTTGGGCGGCCCCTCCTTTGCTTTCCCAAACCCACATCACCCCACACTGCAGCCCAGACCCCAGCCACTTCACTAGCTTCCTCCTTTACTGTACGGCTACCATCAATCAAATGTTAAAGTTCCTTGCTGAAGTCTCTTGCCTTCCTCTAACCCTCCATCTCCCCCCCATTACTGTTTCCTCGGGCCCTCACCCGTGCTCTTGCAGTTCTCCATGTCAGGCTCCAGTTCCCAGCCCTCGTAACAAGAACATTTCACACTGAACTTGTCCTGTTCGCAGCGTTGACTGCACTTAAGGTGTTTGGCACAGAAGCTCTGGATTTGACAGGTCTTGTTGTCGAGCCCTAACTCCATGCCCAGTGGGCAGGAACAGATCACCCCCTCGCCAGGGGCCACAGTGCAGTTATGGCTGCAGTCGCCATTGTCCAGTGAACACAGGTCTGTAAAACAGAGAAAATCAGATAAGAACTGGCACAAGGGATAGCCTCACAGAACTCTTATTAAGGCCCCGAAGATTTGATTTAAGAAGCAGGGTTTTACTCGCTGTTATGGTGTTCCCTGTACTGAAACGCAGCCTGAGCACTGTTGTCTCTTACCGCAGAGTTTCTCATCAGAGCCATCTGGGCAGTCATCAGTGCCATCACAAAGTTTCTCTGCAGGCAGACAGATGGTGGAGTCGTTGGCACACACATGGTGAGAGAGCTTACACACCAGCGCCTCACAGTTGTCCTCGTCGGAGTTGTCCTCGCAGTCGCTGTCACCGTCGCACACCCACGCTTTGCTGATACAGCGTGCTGTGGACAGAAGTCAAGGTTACATTAAAAATAAGCAACCTGACTTCATGTAGTTCGCATTAATTGTGAGTATGTTCTCCTCACCAGAGTCCCTGCAGCCAAACTTGACAGCCGGGTCGCACATGTGTGTGACGCCCTCGCAGTTCTTCTCGTCGCTCAGGTCCATGCAGTCGGTGTCCCCGTCGCAGCGCCAACGCAGGGGTATGCACAGGCCGTCCATCCGACACTGAAACTCATCTGTGTGACAACCTCCAGGGGGACGTGTGGCTGCAGAGAGAAAGATGTCATAAGACTTGACATTGGCTTCCATCCTCGTCTGCATTAATCAAATCAGGACACACAGCTTTGAGCAGAGACAATGTGCAGCATCAAAAGACTGTGAAAACAAAAACTAATGAGCTGCCTGCTGGAAACCTGGATGGCAACAAGTCTTAGCAACGAGAAAGCCTGAAACAGATTCATGTATGCACTGCTGCCAATGAATCATTGCTTCAATGTTGCTCTTAAGAGCACAAACATAACAACGAATAAATAATTATGAGTGGGTATATTAATAAACACTAAAAAACTAGTGAGTTATTAGGTGCCAGAGGTGGTAGCCATTAGACTGGTGCCAGTGTGACTAAAAGGAACCAGGGACCTGTTTCACCTACTGACTAAAATGTAAATACCAGCAATGAGTTTACTATCTATGCACTTCAGGGAATAAATGATAAATCAGCGCAGAGATACAACCATCCATCCATGATAATAACAACCACCCGTCACAGCTGTGTTTCATAAATACCATTAAAAAAAGGACCAGCGGCTATTTGTTTGTGAATAATCATGGCTTTTAACATCAGCTTTAGCTATTAATATTGACTAGCTATTAATCTTGGTGACTGGGGGGGGGGCATGTTTTCTTGACTACTCAATTGCATCATGTGCAGGTTCTTCGGGCATTTTCATGTCCAGCTGTGCATAGCGAACCCACTTGGTTGGCTGGAATCAGGAGAAATTCATTATCGTACATTATTATTAGTGGATGTGTTAGAAGCTGGTATCAACCGCGGTCAGTCCCCTCAGCCGCAGCAACTCATATTTATGATAATGTAATCTTGCCACAAATAACTACTGCGATGAGGTTTAATGCACCATAAAACCATAGCAGGTAGTGTGTTTACAGATTTCATACACATTTAAGTTATTTCAGGTGTTGTAATTACAGGGTATAAGTATCCTCCTGCAGTTGTGAGGTGAACCAGCACACTTTGAGAGCAGCTGTGTGCTGAAAACATGACTGAAGAAAGGCTTATCATAATTAAGAAACGATTTTGAAGATATTTTTGACATTTTGATATCAGAAAAAGTGTGAAAAATGACCAAAAATGACCAGGATAGTTTTGATATGAAGTTGCTTGGCATCTATCGTTCTAATCGAACTAATCTATAACTCTGAGACGCTACAATATTTTTAACAGGGCTGTCAATCAATTAAAATATTTAATCACGATTAATCGTACAGTTGTCCATAGTTAATCATGATTAATTGCAAATTAATTGCACATTAAAGGGAGATTTGTATTGTATGAGTATTTAATACTCTTATCAACATGTGAGTGGGCAAATATGCAAATGTGTCTATATATTTATTATTGGAAAATAATTAACAACACAAAACAATAATAAATATTGTCCAGAAACCCTCTGTACTGCAATTAGCATAAAAAATATGCTCAAATCATAACATGGCAAACTGCAGCCCAACAGGCAACAACTGCTGTCAGTGTGTCAGTGTGCTGACTTGACTATGACTTGCCCCAAACTGCATGTGATTATCATAAAGTGGGCATGTCTGTAAAGGGGAGACTCGATGGTACCCATAGAACCCATTCTCAGGTCAAGGGACCCCTTTGAAAATGGCCATGGCAATTTTTCCTCACCCCAAAAAGCGTGAGTTTGGAGCTTTATTTAGCCTCCTTTGCGACAAGCTAGTATAACATGGTTGGTACCAATGGATTCCTTACATTTTCTAGTTTCATATAGCAGTATTTTCACTGAACCCCCTAAAAACCACAAGGTGCATTAAATTAATTAGTGGCGTTAAAACAAATTTGTGTTAATGCGTTATTAACTTTGACAGTCCTAATTTCTAATACATGACTAATATCTTTCGAACACATTTCTCTTGTGTTGTTCTTTCACATCACTGAGGCTATAGAAGTGTAATAAATAGGCCGTGTCAAATTATTTCAAGGGACATTCATGAGGGAGTCCTGGTATATTCTTCATCTTGTTAAGGGTCCTTTTAAATTTCTTATGGATCCTCATTTCCAGTTTCTTACATACAATAATGTGCTGCAGCGAAGTGTTTCCTAACTGTCCCACCTGATCCGAGGATTAAGACACTGACCCTGATTGGTGCAGTTTGCGTGCGTCTCGTCGCTGTAGTCCCCGCAGTCATTATCTCCGTCACAGGTCCAGTAGTCTGGGATGCAGCGGCCGCTGTTACACTTGAACTGAGCACTGGAGCAGGAGTGACTACAGCCTGCCTCGTCGCTGTTGTCCCCGCAGTCGTTATCTGAAAAACAAACACAGTCAAACAACACCCACTCTTTCACATTATGAGGCACCGACTGCCTCAAAGGGAATAAAATATAAATATGCAGAAAGTAATTGCTTTTCTTTTTTTTTTTCACAATTAACACAGTGACAGTGAAAACAATGGAATACAAATGAAACAGAATGTGAGAGATGAAATAATGACAGAAACTGCATAGATCAGACCATGCACCATGGGGGAATGTACCGAGCGCTGATACATTGAGCCTGGCAGCAGAGCATCGTAACTTAACGTAAGCACATTTATGCCCATACTGATGTACAAGGGCAACCTGATATATAACCTTTAGTCCTCAGTACAGCAGTTGATTTCATAGTAATCAGGGAAAGATAATCTATTCTTAATCTATGGTTAAATTACTTTTTATCAACCTGGTATTCTACTAAATTTATACAGAATTAAATTGAGTTTCATTAATTTGACTACATGTATTCGGTTGACTGAATAATGCATTACAAGATATCAAATCTAATTTAGCTTCAAACCTGTGCAGAAGACTACAGTAACTGAAAGGCAGCAGTACTGGCCTCAGCTTGTGGCCATGTTCAATTAGCAGAAAAGCAGCCCTGACTGTTTCTAAGCCAGCGTGGCCGGTGTTAAAACTAGGCTAGCATCATGGCTGTTGTGGTGCATGTTGATCTATGCACTAACCGGTCAGGTTTGGACAATTCAACTCATCAGAGCCGTCCCCACAATCCTTTTCTGAAAGACAGAACCAACGGGAGACAGCAGAGTGGGCGTACAGCACAACATCGGACAACAAAACCAACAACACAGAACAACAAACAACAGCAGGAACAGTAAAGCCAAAAACACACAAACGTCCAAGGTGACAAAAAGAAGAGTGTGTGCTAATATGAGGGTGGGGGCAAAACATGCACAGCAAACTTGTGACAAAGGAAAGCGAGGGGCTGCTGTAAACGGGCACGCAGGAGAAGACGAGGAAAGACCAAAGAACAGACACTGACCATTATCGCAGCGCCAGTTTATGTTGATGCAGCGTCCGTTGTTGCAGGTGAACTGGGTGAGGGGGAAACATGTGGGGTAGGCTGTGGACAAAACACTCAATGTTAAAACAAGCTCTAACAACAGCTATAAATCACCTTACAGCTATGGACCAAAGCACCAAAGGTGACCAACCACAGGAAGCAGGTTCATCTGACCGATCACCGCAGTCATCGTCCAGGTCACATGTCCAGGAAATAGGGATGCAGCGTCCACTGGCACATGAGTACTGATTGGGCGGGCAGGTACGAGCTAAAAGACAACACAGTGGAGCTCATATCACATGTGAATGACAATAAAATACGATAGATGTTCCGATACATTTTTGTCTTCCCGATACCGATTCCGATACCTGAACTTGTGTTTATCAGCCAATAACCAGTGCCGATCCGATACCAGCGTGATAAAAAAAACAAATTGTATGTTATTATTTTTAAAATAATATTAAACAGCTGTTCACTACTGACCATGTATGGATGTGATATGATTACTCTCTTTGTTGTTTAGCCTGGATCAGATTAAACACTTGAACAAATACATAAAGTTTTACTTGTTGGATATTTCCACTGTAAATTATTGCCAAACAGCTGACATTTTCCTCGCTCTGACTACCGTTACACTCTCCACTAGCACCGCACTGTTGTTGCCTGCTATCGTCAGGTCAAACCACCTGCAATCAGTTCTTCTTTGTTATTGTAAGTTGCCAGTGGCAGCCATGATACATCCAGGACAGCACAGTGAAGGCTACCGTTTTGGAGCGCTGCAAAATAACTGATTTCTGGTTAAACAAGTTGATTTTTTTTCTGGATTAATAAATGATGGTATCAGATAGGTGATTAGACTGGTGTACTCGGCAATACCCGATCCTGAATTTTGGGCAGGAGTGTGCTTGCTTGTGTACCTGAGCAGGTGGTGTTAGATTCGTCCTCATCGTTCCCGCAGTCGTTGTCCCCGTCGCACAGCCAGCGCAGAGGAATGCAGCGGTTGTTCTTGCACTTGAATCTGTCTGTGGGGCAGGTGTGCTGGTCTGCAGAGAAGAAAGGACGAATTGAAGGGCAAGAAGGCGAAAAATGAGACACTGTGTAGGGGAGAGGCGTACAGGGAATGGAAAGGTGTAAGCGTGGAGAGATGTGAGGTGCAAATGAGTGAAATATTCTAGCTGTTTTGGACGGGTTTTTGTTTTGTCTGGGACGGGAACATGTCTGCACTCCAACCACAGACAGACAGACGGACAAGCAGACAGAGAGCTTTTTCCAGATCTACAGACATTGCTACATTCCTCCTTACACACACACACACACACACACATATATAAACACACACTCACTAGATGCTCTCTGATTTCATTCTGGCATCACCAGTCAAATTCAGACTGTCGGAGGTCATTTGACTCTGTACCAACAGGAGGGGTAGCTGTTTTGAATTTCCATGTTAGATGGTGTGTGTGTGTGTGTGTGTGTGTGTGTGTGTGTTTGTATGTGTACTCACCACACAGCTCAGGAGCCTCGTCGCTGTTGTCCAGACAGTCGTTGTCTCCATCACACTTCCAGCGGTCCTGAATGCAGCGGTTGTTTTTACAAGCAAACTCCCCGGGCTGGCACTGAGGAGGTGGTATGTAAGACGGGTTTGCTGTGGAAGAAGCAGTAGAGGAAAGGAGGAATAAAAGGAATGTTAAAAACGAGGACATGAAAAAAAAGCAAAATACAGTTTTGAATGACCAAAAACGGAGGGGATTTGTGGGAAAGAGCAATTAAAAGAACAGTAGAAGTCAAAATCCGCCTCACCCATAGTAGCCTGAAACTGAGCTGACTAGTAATTGCAGAAAATAAATGGGGTGGACAAAATAAGATAAACAGGGTAGGGCATGCACATCCAAAAACCTTTAACAGGTGCTGGATCAAAAAAGAAGAAGAAGAAGAAGATAGTCCTTTATTAGTCCCACGAGGGGAAATTCAATTTTTTCACTCTGTTGTTAACTTATACACGGTACATGCAGACCCGAACACACACATGCACTAACATGCAACAATGGAGAGATGTCAGAGTGATGGGTCTGCTCCTGACAAGCGCCCCGAGCAGTTGGGGGTTTGGTGCCTTGCTCAGGGGCACCTCGGCAGTGCCCAAGAGGTAAACTGGCACCTCTCCAGCTACCAGTTCACACTCAGTTCTTGGTCCATGGCGGGACTTGAACCGGTGACCCTCCGGTTCCCAAGCCAACTCCCTACAGACTGAGCTACTGTAACTTATGGAAGAATCACACAAAATATCAGCAGACTGTATTAAAAACTCCTGTCATTTTAAGTGCGTTACGTTTCGATCCAACAGTGATTTTCCTCCGGAGTTATCATCTGCATTATTTGCTGGGAGCTTTTACTACAGTGTTTTGCTTGATTCTTGCCTTAGGTGGACAAAATACTGCAGCAAAGCTTGTTTAATAACCATTGCCGCAATAAATACATTTGTAAAGATTTTAATCGTAGATTATCATTGAGACTGTATCAGAGCAGGTGGTCTGTGGTGTTGTTATACTGGATAGTATTATCGCTTCGCTGTCTAGACACCATTCGGTTTGCACATGTTCAAGAGTTGATATGTATATTTACTGTGCATTGCTGCTCCTGTATATTGCCTGGATAACATGCTGCTGTAACACAAGGATTTCCCAAATTGGGATCAATAAAGTCTATTAAAATCCATCCAGTATGTATCTTTGAGCAACCTGAAGGTGGGCAAAATACCAGGAACACCTTGAATATTCCAGGCTTCAAAAGACAGTATTTATTGCATAGTTTGCATTGGACTACACTGCATTATGCAAGTGCATTTGTTGTTGTGGCCACCCCCTGTGTGTCTCCAGTCAGAGTCACACAGATTGACTCATCTTGTCCAACATACTGGAAATAAAACCTTGTATATGTAATGGAGCAAAATGACTGCCATGAGAAATACCCTTCAGTCTCACATACACATACAAAGCATTCATATTGTTTTTTAACTTACCTTTGCAGCTGGTGTTGTCAGCTGGATCAAGTATTTGGTCTTCTGCACAGGCACACTGTCTGCCTCCTGGTATGGCTAGACAAAGGCTGCTGCAGCCGCCATTGTTCACACGACACGCATTAGAGCCTGTAGATGAACAAACATGAATGTGCAGATTACATATAGGTTAATGCAAACACATATTGGCACCAAATTATGCCTCATGTGTTTTAACAAATCATAATGTCTAGATTAACAAGGATGTATAGAAGAATTATGTATTTGTGATGTGTTTCTGCACATCCTACCTTGCTGCTGTTGAGCGTCGTACATGCGGATTTCAAAGATGGGTGGTCTCTCGTTGCGCAGCAGAGTAGCAGTGCCAGTGGTGGTGTCCAACTTGTAAATGCTGCCACTACGATACTCGTTCCAGAACAAGAAGTGCTTATAGTGGCACAGGCCAAAGGCGTGGTTCAGTTCCTGACCTTCGTACACCGTCTGGTGATGTGAGAAAAGCAACAAGACGGTAAATGCTTTAAAAAAATACTGTTATAGCATTCTGTCAGGAATAACAGCTCAAAATATGTTTATATTAACAATAAAATGTGAGGTGATGGACCGTCTTTGTTTTCTATCAGTTAATTATGCTACAGATCTAAAAATAAGAATGTCAAGCAATAGTGGCCCTAAAATAGCCTTTTTAGTGGTTTGCGTAGTATGTGAGTAAATATTTAAACTGCATTCATCTTTTGTTAACCATAATATTATACATTTTACATTACATTACATTTTACATTAAACTCTAAAAATGGCACCATAAAACCAAAATATAACCACACAGGCCGGTGAAAAAAAAATATCATCGATTTAGACACAAAGAGTATGAAGTACATCGTGACGGACCACCCACAGTCTTCCAGTACTTTAAAACTCATTCCTCATTAGGTCGCTCGCAGCTCGTCAGTCCCTGTCAGAATAATCCCCCGCCTTGATTCCTGCGAGCCACTCTGCATTTATACTGCAGTAAAATAATCCCGATGATGGCGAGCGAGTTGCTGACCTTGCGCTCAGAGCTGTTGAGGTAGACCATCTCAATGCGGTCGTAGTAGGCGTCCACCCAGTAGAGGATGCCCTGTGGGATGTCCAGGCTGAGGCCGTTGGGCCACAGCACTGTTTTGCTGGTCAGGAACACGTTTCTGTTGGAGCCGTCCATCCAAGCCCGCTCAATTTTGCCTCGCTTGCTCTCCTTGGGGTCCTCCTCCCAGTCTGTCCAGTACATCCACCTGAGGAAGCAACAAGGGAACTGTCGTGGGTGCAAGTACTGAATGAAATGTGACAGCAAGTCAGAGAAAGGATAATTATTGTTGGGGCATCTCTTGGCATTAATGGAGGCAATGACATTTTATCTAGCTGCCCTAAAGCGCACAACACTCATTAGAGCTTCCAGTGAGGCAGCTCCACAGTGTTTCACAGTAGATCTGCCCACAGGCAAACAAATGTTTGTCACCAGGTACTTTAGCACCTGTCAATTTCCTTCACTGCTCCAGGCTCAGCCTGCGAGCACTGGCTGTCTACAACACTGTGCAGAACTAAACATTCCCCCTTTGCTGGAATATGACTTACATTAGCATTAACATTTCATATTTCCTTCTCCATCTGTCTCCTTCTTTTGCTTTCCTTTCTCTGAATTTCTCCTTCTCCTCCCTCTTCTCTCTGAGCCTGATTGATTACAGGCATTAGTGGAGGCGAGTGCCTTTCCCCTGGGAAGTGTGTGCACACACATCACCCTGTTGCCAGCAATCCAAAAAGTGTGTGCGCTTACGAGTGTGAGCTTCTTCTCAAGAGAGAGCCCAGGAGGTCATATCAGTTAGACAACATCCACACAGGGCAAGATTAACAGCTACTTGAAAGAGTACGAGAGAGATATGGCTGTGTGTTAATAAGCTTGTGGAGGAAATCTACCATGTAATGCACAAAATGCTCCATCTGTTTTAATAAATAGCGCGCGATAAGTGAAATCAGAAGGGACGCTATGTTTCAGGGTGGTAATGGTCAACAACACAGATGTGATGAAAATGATAAAAATGCTCTGCTGGAAATTATGAAGGGACATGGGCAATAAAAAAAAAAAGAGGTGCGAATAGTGAGTAATAAAACCAATAAACTGCTCATATACAGGAGTAAGATGAAACTGAGACAGAAAGGGAGTGGACAGAGTTTGTTGAGAAGTGAGTGACAGATCACTTGAGTCATCAAACTGCTGACCATAACAAATTACCAGCCATCATTATCTCTCACCATATGTTGCCTGACCACTTCATTAAACAGCCACCTCCAAGTCGGCGTAATTTTAACTGCTGCCTTAACCTCTACTGTACCTGCAACACCTGTGCAACTTTGAACTTTGTTCAATGATCTTGATACCTTTTCTCTGGAACAAAAACATCCAACTCAGTCACTTCCTCCGTCTCTTTGTTCCCCTTACCCATGCAGAGGATCCACTACAATGGCACGAGGGTGAGTCATTTTTCCCTCGATGAGGGTTTTGCGGGTCTGTGAAGCCTTTTCCAGACGCGCCACGCTGATGGTTTTCTTGGGCCCGTCATCTGTCCAGTACAAGTTGTCAGCCATCCAGTCCACAGCTATGCCCTCTACGGTGTGGATTCCTGAGGCAATTACATACAGTTGGTGAGAAGCCTATGGCTACAGCACACACAAAAGTACTACTGATTTCTTTTCATAATTTAAGATTTTAATATTTTATACTTTTAGATTTAAACCTAGATTTATGGATTACTTATTTTAAGATTACTGCCAGCTGATGCATAAGGCTCATTGAAAAAAATGCCTGAATATTAGGGGTATTTTATCAAAATATATATATATAATAATAATAATTTTATTTATTCAATGATTTCTATCTTAAATCAGTGGAAAGGAGTGCATTGCAACAAAGTTCTTGTTCTCAGTGACAGAACCTGAATAAATAAAGGTTAAACTAAAAAAATATTCCTATGTAAACAAATTCTGAGCTTGTGAAATAATTTTAAAGGCTATGATTTTTTTTATCACTTCTTGTAAACCTGTGTAAAATTGAGTGAATTTTGTCTCCACTTTTACAGCCAAAACCTGGGCCAAACTCCATGCTTATAACTTGAATGAGTGCGTATGTGCACGTGTAACTTCAGTGTCACCTGGGAAAGAAATTTATTTTACGTAAATATGATCTAAAGATTTTTTTATTAATTGTTTCAACACCCACACAAACTAAAAACAAATTTCTCATGCTGCACAAACTCAGAATCATACCGAGCTGTATTTTAGCTCTTATGTTTTTCATCCACATAGTGAAGCATCATTTTCATTTCTCAGATTAGCTGTCATTACCCTACCTTCCTTCACAATGGTATCCCTCTCTGTTCCATCAATCTTCTGTCGCCCAATGATGTAGCTGGTGGCGTCAGCAAAGTAGATGAAGTCGCTCTCAGCGTGAAAGTCCAGAGCTCTCGGGTTCATCAGGTTCTCTATGGGGATCATGTATTCATCTGGTACCTTGGCATTCATATCCATGCCCCTGATGACCCCTGGGCGACCTTTACCATAGACCAGGAAGAGCTCGTGCTCGGGCTCTGCAGCAAAACGAGAAAGCAAAGACTGTAGCTTCGACCTGAATTTATGTGTACATAACTCAAAAGAGGCAGTTAACGCTAAACTTCCTCTACCCATTCTGTTGACAAAAAAATAAAAAAATGAGATGATGACTCATGGCTGCTTTCACCCCAAATAATGTGTATTGATCAAACAAGTAAATAACACCTAGATCAGCAAAGCCCTAAATGAGAATTAAGTGTTTTTCAATTGACAGGCAGAGAGAGGAGAGGAGGAGGGGTTGCCTTTACTTAAATTAACTGTGTCATTTTCAAGGACAGTCTATGCTCAGGAGGCAGATCAATATAATGCTATTATTGGTTGATAGAATATTACAACACTTCTCTGAACAAGCTGAATCAGGCAAACAGTGTCAGACTACGTTATTGTTGCTCAGCTACTTTGTTCATAGCTCTTCCCCAGTCTATAGCTCAGGGGAGAACCGCATCCCTGATCCAACCTTGGCTGCCCTTGGCTTCAGGTCTACAGAGTCGAATCACTGTGCCTCCTGAGTCTGTACTTACAGTGAGGCTGGGAGCATGCACCTGATTGTGCTGAATCTACAGTATGCTACAGTGCAGTGTCTTGACTTTCTATCTTACTAATGTTATTATATCCTATTTTTGTCATTTTATCTTATCTTTAATTGCTGAGCTGAATGGCTCTCTCATCCTATACATTGTTCTGTTGACCCTGCCTTAACCTACATATGGGTAGCCTCACAGCATAATTGCCTAAGCCATATTTTAAGGTATATGACTTAGGCAATTATGCTATGAGACTAATGATATGACAAATGAAACTGAAACGGAGTGCTTCCCAACCTTTTTTGTCAGATGTACCTCCACAGCCTCAGATAAAACCCATCAGATAAAATTTAATACTTTACATTATACTAAAGAAAATGCTGTTACAATAATGTTTTCCTACACCTGAACTGTCAATGTGGCGCGTGGGTGCTATGCTTCCACGAGCGACGGCGTCACCGTATGAGAGCAGTGCAGAGCAGCGGCCGTGAGCTCGCCAATAGGACACACTCACATGCACGAACATGCACTAAAAGCAGCCGCCTGACTATGTCAACAAAGCACGGGGAAGTTTGGATTACAACACACACAAAGGGAGAGTGACGTCATTCTCTGCTCAGGGAGCAAATAGTTGTTTGCTGTTATATTAGCGATCATATAACCTTAAGCGTTATTTACTTTTTTATTTTGTTTTTATAAATTGTTTGAGCGAGCTAATCCATAGTTTTTCCACATACCCTCTGGTGAGTGCAGAAGTGCCCTGAGGTACAAGTTGGGGTGCAAACTTAATCACTGTTGCATTAACAGTCCTACTCACTTTTGCAGGACTTGCCATCGCTGCCCAGGCTGAATCCAGAGCGACAGCGGCAGGTTCGGGTCTTGTGGCCGTTCCCCAGCAGACAGATATCCGAGCAACCTCCAGCCTTCCCAAACTGGTCCACCTCACATGCATGGCTCCGTACTGGACAACAGGAAGATTGAAGATAAAGTCATAAAAAACATAATACAGCATTTAGATGATTTGAAAGTGTTTGTGTGTGTCGTCTACCTGGAGGCTGGCGTCTCTGGTGGTAGACGTGCAGCGCTCCTCCCTTGTCCACCCTGGTCACTACTTGGTAGTCTGTGCTGTTGAAGCGGTTGACCCTGATCACGCTGGTTTTAGGCTGCATGTTAGCATTGTCGGAGTTGGTGGCGTACAGGTAGTTTTCAAACACAGTCAGCCCGTACAGGTGCTCGATCTTGAGGAGAGAAAATGGAAAGTGGAGAGATGATGGAAGGGTTGAATGAGAGAGTAAAAGAGAGGGCGATGGTACTGAATCCAATGTACTAAAAATCAGTTTCACCTTCTTTGTGTGCTTTATCCAATTTATTTATCAACTTACATTTAGTCTGGCTAGGAACTCAGCTGTTAATTGCTGCCCTTCATGACCGTAAGATACATAAGTGCTTCTACAGAAATTAGATATACTGTACCCGTGCCATATTTCCTGAGCTTGTAAAGCTGTTGAAGGCTGTGTGGGCAAAAATGCATCGGTTTTGTGTTTGAGCTAACAAAGACTGATGAAAAGCAAATAGTCTTCATTGATTTTTTTCACTCTGGATGTGCCAACGTACATGATGGACACTCCTGCCTCATCTTCATACAGAGTCTTGCCTTTAAAGCAAGCAATTATACACAATGCTGTGCTCAAATATATGAAAATAATGGAACATGAGTCAATGTGGAGTGGCATTTTACTTCAGCGAGTCCATTATTTTCTATATCTGGAAACCTAAGGGTCTATTATTGCACTTCTACCATGGCAACTTGACAACTTCTACTCAAATTATCCATGTTTTAAAGATTTTCTTTGGCCATTTTCCCCATGGTTCATTTTATTTTACAAGTGAGTGTTAACTGGTAATGTGGCATTAAGTAGAGCTGTTGTTTCCATGGCTACATTTAGTTTAATAAACCATGTGCTGTGATGTAAAGCAGTGGTTAAACCATTTACCATCTTTTTGTGGTGCCCTGATACACAATTTTAACAGCCACTAACTAGTATTTTCCGTGGCCATGGTACAAAGTGGTATCATAAAGTGATGAAGTGTTTAGCAGCCGTGACTGAGAGGAACCAGGAAAGCTTCCACTGCTCACAATAGACAGAACTCATGAACAAACTAGTTTTTATCTGAACTCAATGTCCCAAGAGGCCGTGTCAGCGGGAGCATAAAACCTGAGATGGCACTAGGCCACAGAGATACACAGAGAGTCGGGATTAAAGGATAAAATGGGTTATTATTGTAGGATGAAACGCAATGCTCTGCTGAGGTGACACAGTGAATGGAAACCTATTAGCATCCGACTGAAAGGAAGCATTATGTGCACTATGTCACCTTTACTCTCAGGTCTAGCCAAGACAAAATGTTAAAAAAAAAAAAAAAAATGTTAAAAAAAATGCTACTTGATTTCACACACTTCAGGTTCCAAGTGGCTGTAGCATGCAATCAATTTAAAAGGCTCTGAATTAGCAGGCATGGGGCATATTTTTCTCTAATCAAGACCCCATGCATCTTGATTTGAACTTTGAAAACTGTATTTTTACACAATATGAGTTTCCTATGCAGCTTTAAAGCAACAGTAGGGCGGAGTGATGAAACCTGGGGTCTGTACTACGAAACAGGATTTGGGGTTAGCAAGGTAACTTCAGGTTTAACTCTCAGTTTTCTGTCCTATGACGGCGCTGAACACCTAACCTGCTTCAGAGCACAGCTAAGAGATCAGCCCTATTAAAGCACCGCTAACTGAATCAGAGCTCAGTGTGAGGATCATATGATAATATTACGCAAAGACAAAGAAGTTGAAGTCGTCATCCAAGCTAAAAACAGTATAGTTTACACTGACAAATGCAGAAAGGACAGCTGGCAGTATGCGGTGGATGCTTACCACTTTGAATTAGGTTTTTATATTTATTTTTTTACTTGCTCTCAAGTCCGTGTCACACTATCAGGGACACAGCTGAAAGAAGGCTGAAATAGTTATACACGCTACATTATTAACGAAGGACATAATGATGTGCAATGTGTGCATCTATTATTTTCTGAAAGATTTTGTAATATCACTGCCCCATCTAGACGACTATATCTGACTTTTGAGTACTGCATTAATATAATAAATCTGTTAATTTATGTATTCACACATAGGCAGTTTTTTCTTTTGCCAGCTGTGCTTCCTGCATTGGCAGCTTCAACTGTGATACTTTATTAGACAAAAATATAAAGAAGCTGAACACACAATCCAGACATAGTTGGCTCTTCCTTTGTCAAATGTGCCACTCTGCTGACAGTAGGCTTGTCCATATTTATGACTGGTCATATGCTGCTAACACTGCAACCGCTTTCATGTGAACGCGCTCATAGTCAGCTTTAGAAACCCTGGGTTGATTTGAATAACCACCATTGTAGTTTAGCGGGATCGTGTTTGTTAGGGTTAGTTAAGCCGGATAACAAGAAGACACCCCGGATATGTTGAACTCGCGTCTTAGTGCAGGCCTCTGGAGACATCTGAGGTTTCCCGTTGTTAACCTATGGCTCGATGAGCTCAGTCATTGGTGGGATCTGGAGCACCTGGGCCCGGAGTCTTCCACAAGCTGCTAGCTTGAAAGCTGTGAGCATTAACAGCAGTCATGTTAGTTGTTTACCTTCATTTTTATATATCTATGTTCCTAATGATAACTTTGGGGGAGTAGCTTTGGAGACACTGGGCTGATGGTTTTACATCCGGATAACTTTTTAAATCTAGTTTACTCTTGTTGGTTTCTCCTACCCCTGTTATCTACCCCAGCTTTAAGAGAGCATGCCAGGCCTTAATTAACACACACTCTCAATAAAAAAGCCCACACACCATCAATAACTCACTTTTAACCTTTACCTGAAGGATGTGCTAATACCCTATCACAGGTGTGCACACACACACACACACAAAGCTAGAGATGGTGGTTTGTGTGTATTTGTGCCTTTAGGCTCAGAGAGTAAATGAAAGGCATTACTTCTCCACAGATCACAGTAAAAGCCATGGTAACAGGTTTAAGAGCCACTGCGCTTCATCAGCGCTGCAACATCAACAACAGCCGTCGGCATCAGACACTATTAATCAGATGCTTTAATGAAAAGGCAAATGTCCTCCATCTCCTCTGTGCTCATAACTCACTGGGCAAGAACACATTACAGGAAAACACAGGAGAAGCATCAGGTGCATCACAGATATACAGTACAGGGAACTATAAAGCACACTAGAGTTTTTAGAGCATTATGAATAGCGTACACAAGGACAGCTAATTTAGAGAGATAATCTTCCCACTAATTGACAATAATGGAAGGGTGATGTGTCCTGTACAGCTGTTCTCACCAGCAGGCCTTGGATGATGGTATACCGGTTCTTGCCTTCATAGTCCACCACCTCGATGTAGTCCAGGTAGGCATCGGCCCAGTACACCAGCCGGCTGACGAGATCCAGCGTGATGCCATGGGGGAATACAATCTTACTGTCCACAAGCTTGGTTCGGTTCTGCCCATCCATGTCGCAGCGCTCCACTTTAGGGATCTGACCGTAGTCTGTGAAGAATACCTTCCTGTGGAAACAAAGGATCAGACCTGATTGATGACAGAAGGATGAATAGATCAATTGAATCGGAAAATGGTTTCATTTTCCGCCTGTCTAGCTTTGTTGTAATTGATTGATCGTCCTTATTTCCATCACAAGGAGACAATAATAATCAAGCTTTAGTAGCGTAAAAGGAGAAAGGTAGGAAACATCCTTATTAGAGGACAGTAAACAAGATGCATTGAGTCATTTCTTCAAAGAATAATGGTGAATATTTGCTGAATAGCTTTAGGATTTTAACTGTTGATTGTACAACAAAGATATCTGAAGTCCTGAACCTGACTCAGAAAGTCTCCTATACCATCGTCTGAATATCTGTAGTTTTATAGGCTAGTGTTATTGTGTGAGATATGTGATATTACACATTTCTACTGTAAACCTGATACCTGATTTAGCAACCAACACTTTGTCAGAGCATAATCAGAGCACTTTTACAAAAGTGTTTCACTGTTGCCAAAGCAAAAATATGTGATTCATTTAAAGCTTCAAATAGCAAATCATGCTCACAGTCCCTGTATATAAGAGCCATCTTTTAAGAAAAATATATGTTGAACAAGTTGGAACACATTCCACACAATTTCCTTCATCAAAAATCTTGTGATTCCCTGTTGTAACTAAACCTCACAAAATCCTGTCAAAGTGAAGAATCAGTAAAACAACCAGTAATCAGTAGATCAGACCTGGGCATTATATGGCCCGCGGGCCAAAACTGGCCCTTGTGATGCTCTGCCCGGCCCGGGAGGTCTCAGACAAATCACACAATTTTACTTACAAAGCTAAAAAAACCATTAAAGAAAATAGCTTTCATTCTGAAATGCTTGTGTGTTGTTATTGTGCTTCTTCCTGTCACACTTGACATTGATGATGAATTGACATGAAAGTGAAAAGTGAAGTCATGAACTGCTAAGTATTTTTTTGTGGAGGTTGGTGGTAAAGCTGTGTGCTTAGTTTGCAACAAACATGTGCCTGTATTCAAAAAATACAACTTGAACCATCACTTTGAGACAAAACATACAAAAAATAAAAGAAAACTGGAGATGAGAAGGAGAGGACAGCTGAGGGGCTGCTGGCTAGGATACAAAGCTACATGCAATGAAAGAAGGAGATGTAAATGTTAATGTTAAGTGAAATGTTAAATGTAAGTGTTAATGTTAAGTTAAATGCTAAATGTAAGTGTTAATGTTAAGTGAAATGATAAATGTAAGTGTTAATGTTAAGTTAAATGTTAAATGTAAGTGTTAATGTTAAGTGAAATGATAAATGTAAGTGTTAATGTTAAGTGAAATGTTAAATGTAAGTGTTAATGTTCAGTGAAATGATAAATGTGAGTGTTAATGTTAAGTGAAATGATAAGTGTTAATGTTAAGTGAAATGTTAAATGTAAGTGTTAATGTTAAGTGAAATGTTAAATATAAGTGTTAATGTTCAGTGAAATGATAAATGTAAGAGTTAATGTTAAGCTAAATCTTAATGTTTTGCTAATGGAAACATTATTACCCAAAAGTCAGACTCCTGCATAATGTAATTTTCTTAATAATATGCTATTTGGAATGATTTTCAGTATAATAAATGCTAAAAAAGTGCCCAGTATGTTTGCTATAGTGATCAAATGGAGGTTACGTCTGACAGCATTAGTTTGGCCCCCAGCAGCAACCTGGGTTTCTCATGTGACCCCCCAGGAAACATAATTTCCCCCCCTACATTGGATGAAGGGAAGTAGAAATATAAAGACGTGACAGGTTTTTTTTTTTTTTTTTTTGTCAAACCTTTCTCAAGTGCACAGCTATGGACAGCTTGTATGGAAAACACAATACAGTAAAACAATAAAATAATTCAGCATTTTAGTTTTTTGAGGGTGAATACAGTATAGTCGGTGTTAGATTACTGGAGAGATTTGTCATCACTAATGAAACAGAACAACAAAGGATGAATTTTGCTGTTATATTGCTGTTTGTGTTGTTTTTCTGCCCCTCTAATGACACTGACTGCAGACCACAACAACAAAGAAGTTACAGTGAATCCACCTGACCTTGTTACGGGAAGAACCAATTACGGCCGAGGAAATTGCGTGGGATGAAAACGGTGAACGTAGCTCCAAGCACAAATACACACATACACACACACACATTCTCACATTTGTGCTGTTCATTTTTTTTTTTGAACACACACACACACACACACACACACACACACACACACACACACACACACACACACACACATTCTCAGACATTCACACTAGCATGCACCACAGATACACACACACACACACACACACTTTCAGGAATTTAGTAGGAAAGTCTGGTCATAAACAAGAGAGCTGTAACAAAAACATGCTTTTACATTCAAAACCTACACAGTCCACAAACAGAACATCTGCACTCAATTACTGCAACATCCAAACTTCCATTTAGCCTTTTCCCTCCATTTCAACTCCTTGTTTTAAAGTTGGGCGACAGTCTGACTTTCCATGGGATTATTTTGAGTTTGCATGGAGTGTGTTTGTGCATACTGACCCCATGGTGGGGTCCAGGGCGATGCCTTTAGGGTTATACAGCTCCTGGTCCAGGAGGGTGACACATGTCTGTCCATCCTTGTCACACACGAAGATCCTGTCGTCCACGTCATCCACAAAGTAGAAATTTCCGGTGAGCCAGTCGATGGCCATCTGCTCCACATCTGGACAGAGAAAGGGCGAAGGGGTGAAGAGGGGGTAAGTTGGGACACAGGAGGTGCAGGGGGGAGGCAAAAACAGTGTTTTTCAGCACTTGAATTGATTCATTTTGATTGATAGCGAGCTCTAGCATGTGATGTTGTTGTACATATTTGTAGTAGATAGGTAAGAGGTTTGACTCATAGTCATGTGATGAAGTGAATTAGTCAGCAATACTGGGTGGCAGCTCCTTCAACAGCCCCCTCTCTCTCTTACACACACACACATTCATACACACTCCACATTTTCAGGTTTGGACTTGGGTCAGTTTACTTGACTGACAAATGAGATGAGAGCCAACTCCAATTAGCAAGTGTCTAGGTAATGTGTCTGTCGTTCAAAGCCGCTCAGACAGACAGAATATGGGACAGGCTGTTTGTTGCTTCGAGGAGTGAGATGTTGCCGTAGCTGTAGCTAAGCGACGGCGGGCGTGCGGTGTCCCCTGTGTTTATTTTCTCGAAGCTCAGCACACGGGGAAGACCAGCGCCGCGCCCGACGATGAAGATCAGACACCTGGACGTGTGCACACGGCACCACACACGTATTTTATGGAACATTTACTGTGAAGTGAAATAAGAAAAACACTGGAATACCCCTGCTCTATCCAAACTGTGCTGACTGTGGTGCAGGACCACATAGGGAGGGTCTGAGAGAGCAGAAAAACAGAGAAAAAGAATAACATGAGACACTAATATACCCCTGGTTCCCTCATTCCCTCCTCTTCCTTCCTCTGCTCAAACAGCATCAGTCACACTGAGGCTGAGCCAAGGACCAGAGAAAGAAAGCCATTGTTAAAGCTAAAGGAAAGCAAAGGAGACGTGAGGATATTAAAGGTCCAGAATGATCAATTTACTGGAGTGAGTGGTGGAAAGTACATTTATTCAAATACTATACTTAGGTATACATCTGAGATACTTGTACTTTACTTAAGTTTTTTTTTAAACTTTATTCTTGTACACCACTTTATTTCAGAGGAAAATATAGTTTATTTTACACCACATATCTATTTAACAGCTACAATGACGAACTACTCTGTAAACTGAGATCTTAAAAATCTGTGAGCTTATACAAAATAGGCTCCAACATTAAAATGATGCTAACATAACGCATCAGTAATAATAAAAATAAAAATATAAAATATAATAATAATAATAATAATGACAATGGCTGTCTGCATAATACTTTGAATAATACATATAATGAACCTGCAATAACAGATTTTTTTGCACACTTGAGGGCAGCAAAAATAAGCTGTGAATACAACGCGGGCATATTATCAAGTTTTACGTCGATAAGTTGTTCAGTTGTTCTCAGTTGCTTTTCTTCTAAAAATAGCTAGGTAGCCGAGTAGTTAAAATACTGTAACGGTGTAGTTGAAACAAAAGCACAAAGTTGTGGCTGGAAAACCATAATAATGAGCTGGAAGATGCTAAAGCGCTCCGTAAAGCTGAGGAGAACTTCAGCGACGGTGCTAATTATCTGTAAATTTGACCCATTTCACACATCTTGATCCATTTAAGTAGCATTTTGAAGATGATATGAAGACTTTTACCTACTGATTATTTATAGTTTTGCTACTTTTACGTGAACAAAGCATCTGAATACCCTTTCCTACACTCACTGTCCTACCTAGCGAATAAAAATGATAAGTCTACTTGACTAGAGAGAGAGAGAGAGAGTGAGAGACAGAGTGGGGAGGAGGGCTTCACAAACCACAAGACTTGTATTTTCACAGCTGCTACAAGCTCTGCTCTCCACAGAGCTATCCACACTCAAATGCCTCAGATACGGGGCGAGTCGTGCTGCAGGAGTCCGTGGTCATACAGCGCACAGTGCTTGGCGTGAAGGTCTAATATGGCGGTATGTTTACCAGAGCGAGCAGGTAACTGTGATGATTTAGGGGAGACCAGAGGATCGATTTCTCCAACTACGAAGGAAAGTCTTGAGTGGGGGGAAATGACGGAGCAGATTCCTCGGCATAAGAGCATAGTGAAGCTTACCAGCTCTCGACCAATAAAACTGACTGTAATTCCAGAGGAGCCCTCTGTATTTAGAAAAACAGACACATTTTTTTCTGAAGAGCCCGGCTCAAAAAGGGAGGGAAATGGATCACTTTCAAATATTTCGGGTTCGAGTAAAAGTGGAAAACGGATAAAAGAAAAAATGCAGATGGACGGAGAGGAAAGGAAGAGAAAGTGAGAAGAAAAGAAGGAAGACAGAGAAGAGAAGAAAGAGGGAGAGAGATCTGATTTCCACTAGGGAAACTTGGCCATTGTGCAGCAGCATTTCAGAGGTTTATGGGAATCAGGGGCCGTATTCCCAAAGGTGCTCTTAATTTTTAACACAGAGTTCTCTGTTTAAACGTTTCCAGCTGCCTCACAACACACTGATTCACTGATTAAGCAATGGGTAAACAAAAGGGGGAGAAAAGAAGAGATTGTGCAATATTCGAAAAGTTTACTGAAAGCCCCCCCCCCCCCCCAACTCTCCATTTTCCTCCACCTCTGCTAAACAGAAATGGCTCCGGCAAAGACTTTTCAATCTCCTCCCATTCTCTCTCATGCATCATCCCCCTATCCCTCCCCTTGTCTGCTCCCCAGAGGTGGGAAAACAGTCTGGATTCATTAACTGCAGCTCTGTCTGTCTCAAACTATGCTATAAAAAAACAAAACAGCATAATTGAAAAAACAGAACCGGCCGCCGTCTTCAATTTTTTCCTACTCTCTTGAGTAGCCAACTTGTTTTCTATGTGTTTCCTCGTCCATCTCTCTGCTCCCTCTTGGTCAAAGACAACAGCTCAGTGGATGTCTAGATAATGTATTTAAAGTGAATTGCTAAATGGAGCAATGCTAGGCTGAGTTTTACTCCAATAAATATATATAGGAGTACACATGAGGGCATACATCTCCACAGGCATCCACACCTTGAACTATGCTGCTAACACAGGGGGCTTGATAGTGGCACTACTTTTACAGTAAATGTGTTTTTGATACCTCACTTTCAAAACTGAAGCTTAAAACGCTGACCGCTCATACACCCCAACCCCCACTTCCCCTCGTCAACCTCCCGCACTCCAAAACACTCCCTCAAGCATCTGGCGAAGGCGTCACACCAGAGACACACAGGCAGGGGGAGAATGGCAAAAAAAAAAAAAAAAATACAACAACAACAATTTGTGGCTCTGTTAAGATCTAGAAACCATACAAAGCAAGAGGGGAAATAAAGTGGTTAATTTGAGGCATTAAAGTGAAGACTAAAGACTATAGTGTATTTCATGGTTCATGGATAATGAGAGAGAGAGAGAGAGAGAGAGAGAGAGAGAGAGAGAGAGAGAGGTTTAAAGCTGAGTGTTGAATGGAGAGAAGATTTGAAAATGTGCTGACTGGCTTGCCTTTTAACAGCACATGACCTCTTAAGGAGATTTCAGTCCGGTGTCTGTGCTAAGCAGCAAGCTGTAGCTCACTGTGCAGGGGGAGCAGGTACTGTAGCTCTTACAGTACAGGCAGAGAAGGGAGGCTTAGCAACAGCTCTGGGATCAGCCTCCCTGTGCACAGTGTGGAGCATCAGCATCAAGTACTACTGCATGTTAATCTATCTCAGCCTCATTTATACGTTTCCCACTGGGAGAGCTCAGCACCCATATGTTAGAAACAACTGATAAAACAGGTATGCACTATATGTAATCCAATGCTGCAATAAGGTGCTCCTCACCACAGTTTACAATATATGTTGCCTGACAAGCGCAGCTCATTCAGAGTATGCTTAATGTAATAGAAAATGATGAGGAATTGCAAATTAGATATGGTTCATGTGCCGGTTCCTTGAAGTAATTTAAAATAACAACAAATGTTTAAATGCATTGAGTTTGCACTGCAAATGCTATTGGATGGATTGCCATGAAATTTGTACAGACATTCATGTCCCCGTCAGGATGAATAACTTTGGTGATCCCTTGACTTTTCATCTAACACCATCAGGTCAAAAATTTAGTTTGCAAAATTTTTTTTACCGGCAAAATGCAATGACAGCCTTCAGCAGCCTTCAAAAAATGTACTTGAAGTCACAGAAAAAATGTCATCTGTTAGACTGGATCTGTAGGCTACTTGTAGTTTTCAGACCACATTGGGATTTATTTATATGTTTGCAAATCTATGTGAAAATATGAATCTGGCATTGTATTCTATCCTTTATTATCTTTATGTCTACCTTGTAAAGCACACTGTAATAAGCACTTGTTTTGTGTTATATAAATAACTTTTATTATTATAATTATAATTATTATTATCAACCACACAAGATGTTTGTTAACCTTCATTGCACAACATGATACTAATATCCTACAATTTAGCATTAAATATTACAATTACACAGAAAGTTTGGACTTTCTACAACACGTAATGATTGCTGTCAAAACTAACAGCCAATCAGCTCTTTGATCAGGCGACAGCAAGGCGTTTCCCTTAATGCCCTGGGTTTTGCAATCGGCGGAGAGCAACTGCGGCCGCCATGATCTTGTGAGTTTATCGTTGCCCATGTGTGCATGACGTTAGTGCAAGTCAGGATCACGTCCAAGCCCCCCGGGAAGACCGCCGAGCATTGATCCCAACATAGTCGTAGTGGCCAGATGGTGGTACTGCAACTTCTGTATCACTTGATGCCTTAGGGCCCAAAAAGACTTTTTCTAGACTTACATTGAGAAAGAGACATCTGTTTTGAGGTGAATCAGTTCCCCAGTATGAGCACTCGCATAATAGTCATTTAAATCATCAGGTCCTAAAAGTTGTAAAACGCACTAATAACTGAATCCAGAGTTATTTCCTTCCTCAGTTTATGTCTATGGAGACCCAGACAGTGGCAACAGCGCAAGCCGTGACATTGGAACCCCATGACCGAGTCATGTGACCAAGCAGACGCTAGTGCGCATATCGAACATGCACAATAGGGCCCAGTAACGAGGCCCCGATGATCCGGGTACATTTCCATACCCGGAAGTCTACTCATTGACCTCACGTGCCACTGAGCAGCGTTCATAGGAATGATCACAGCCCCGCCTCGAACACTGTATCCAGTTCTCTCAATACATCCAAAAGGCGTGCACTGCACGGTGATCACTGATGATCGATTCTGTGCAGGACTGGCTCATCTTGAGGCAGGCACAGTGAAAGCAAACATATCATAATAGACGTGAACAACAAACATAGCCATTGATAGTACTCAGCTGTCAGACTAGCATCTTGCGGAAGACTCTGGTGATGTGCAGAGTGTACACACAGAATGAAATGATTCAACAGGCTTCTTACAGTCCTGCGACAGCCACAGATACTACTACTACTACTGAGTATTTGATTTATTGATTGCTGCTGGGATGTAAAGATAATTTCAATAAATACAAAACCAATGATTTGAAGGACTAACATAGCTTTAATGAAAGCTAAAAGTGGTGAAAAAATAAGTTATATTTTTCATAGTCACATGAGACTTACATCACCACTTCTGCATGATGTGAGTGACTGGTATAATTAGCTATGGCAAGAAACAGACAGTGTCAAATATAGAAAGAGACTAAGTGTATGTTTCATGACATTTGGAAGAGAGTGGGACTAGAAAAAAAATCAAAGGGCATGTCATGAAAGTGAGAGAGAGAGAGAGAAAGGGGAGTTTGGAGACACATCTGGACAACTCATCTGTGGCATACTGAGGTCATGAGTCACTCCAACCACACACGCATCATTTCCTGTATGTTCACCCCTGTCATTGGTTGCTGCTGGCTCCTTCCATGTCGACTGTAAGCATAAACCTGCTCCTCCTATTCTGTTACACTCACGCCAGCAGTCCATCCAAAAGAGCAACTCTGCTGTCTGGGCCGTCGCTCCACATTATGGACTGGAACAGATGAGAAAAATCTGCCCTTTTGTACTGTTTGTTTTTTTGCGCTGATGCTAAGTATTTGGGGTCCTCTGGGTGGTCAGATTTAGACATTCCTGACATTGTTTGTCATCATAAATATCCAGATTTACATTTTTTCTGCGTTTTGTGTCATAACTAGCTCCTGTCTACTCCTGATATGTGGTTTATTCTGCAAAACAGTCACGCTAGGAAACAACCAGCACTTTATTTTCTCTGTCCGTTTGTCTCGTTAACAAAATGCCTTCAAATGGCATCTCTCGCTTTCTCACGTCACTCATCCACATTCTGACATGAAAATAGTCATAATGTCACTCGGATACAGGACGTGCAGCGCCCTTCAATTGCTTCCTTATTTCAGCAATACAGCTCTAATCCGTCATTATCAGTCATGCACATCCTGTCCATGCTCCACAGTGTGTGTGTGTGTGTGTGTGTGTAGGGGGGGCGGTGTGTGTGGAGAAGCCAGCTGAAGCTGCTGGAATTTCCTGCAAATTCTTCTGCTCCTTAAATTGTCCGATGTGAGCCGGGGTTTCTGGTGAAAGCTGCATGGTTATAACAACAGTTGTAATCCTCATTTTTTGAATTACTCAGCTCAGAATTATTAAGCACAAATCATGTTTTTTAAATAGGAAATGTCTGTAATCATGTTTCAATCTTTCTGTTATTTTGATGAGGGTGCTATGACATCTTTTTTTCCCTGCATAAAGCTGATTGATTATTTTATAATGTGCTAATATAACAGATGTAGCGTTATTACTGTGAGGGATACGAAATGCCTCATGCATAATTTTCATTGTTCGGAGCTCGCCTGATATCATCTGGTTGAAATGAACATATTTCCAAATGACAGCTACACCGCACTGTGCGAGCATGTGGAAGACAGAGCTGCCCAACTGTCATGGCTCGGCCTTTTGATATTCTCTGATGGGCCTGCACTGAGAAGTCATTTCTGCCATGTTAATGCATTCTTTAGTCACATGGAAAAGGGATGTGAACGGAGACAAGCCGCTGCATACTGAGTGGATGTGATCAGTCACAATGTACGCAAGTACAAAACAGAGGGAGACAAAGCAGAGGAATAGACTTGAGCTATATGACTCAATACAACGTATGTCAGCATTATATCCTCAGTTTTGTACAGATCAGAAGTGGAGTTAAGGGATTGTGGAGAGAATATGAGCATAATGACTGAGTGAGAAATGCAAGGTTGGTTTACGTCAAGGAAAAGTCTTTTAATTAACGGTTGGATAAGTATGACAATGCAGATACTTAGAAACCATCAACCAACCAACCACAATGATGCATCTCTGCTGGCTTTGTGTATAGAAATGTGTAATTTCTGTACTTTCTCTCCATTTCACAGTTAAGACAAGCTGCCCGAAAAGCAGGCAGCAACAGAGGGAGGGGAAGCTAGAGTGGGTGTGGAAGCTTTTGACCGGCAAGGTTGTCTACACTCAGAGGAGCACGCACAAACACACGTCTGCACTCAATCGCACTCCTTAAAACTCCAAGGTCTGTCTTTTTAGTTTCATTTTTTACAGGAGATCAGTCTCTTTCTGAAACAAAACTTAAGCCATGGAAAAACACAGCTGCTTTTAATGTGCTGCCACAATAGCTCTGACTCACAGGCTGCGCACGAGCACGTAGGTATTGATGCTCAGCTCAGTTTTGGCTACATTTCGGGACATTTTTTCCTCCACCTGTTTACATTTGACTTTAAAAGTGAAACACATTTTGAGTTCATTGAGAGCAACAAGCCCAGCCAAAATCGTCATCTGCAAAGGATGCAAACCAGACAAACATAATAGTTCAGGGTGAGGATCAGCCGAGGACTGTAACCAAATGTTGGGCTGCTACTGATAGAAGGGGAAGGCCAAAGGTGAATCAGGATCACTTAAAATCCTGATTTGTTAAACGAATGTCAGTCATGCAGACATCTGACTCCAGTGGCATTCATTTCCAGATAGCAGCAGGACCGAAAACAGACCAGAAAACATCTGGTTCAGTGTGCTTTTACTGCATCATCTACCAGGCTATGATAAGGATAAATTTCTAATGAAGACGGTTTCTTTGAATTGTCTGTCAGTGTTTGTGTGTGTTGAAACAAACTTCTAATTAGCTTGTTAAATATTTTCAAGGTCCACCTGATGAAGGAGCTGTGGGCAAAATGGTATTCTGCTTTTTTTCTGTATTTTCATCATCACGCATTTACGGTGCTACCAAGTGTTTCATTTTAGGCAGACCTACATGAATAATGGAAGCACTGAATGGGCTTTTCTGAGTGAAATACTACTTTCTTCATGTCCTGGATACAGTATGAAGCAGAAGTGAAAAAGTGTGACTGCTTTCTCACCTAGGATGTAATCATGCAAATATACATCACATTAGAACAAAAATGCTAGGGCTGTCAAAGTCAACGTGTTAACGTAAATTCATTTTAACGCCACCAGTTTCTTTAACACATTAATGCAATCAATTTTTCGGAGGTTGTAGGGGCTCAGTTTTAAAGCTAGAGTGAAGATACTAGTATCACATGACACTACAATGCCTACGGAATCCACAAAGGAGGTTAAAAATGCTCCAAAGCTGCGCAAAATCTTGGCGAGGAAAAACTGGCACTGTCATTTTCAACGGTCCCTTGACCTCTGACCTCAAGATATGTAACTGATAATGGGTTCTTTGGGTACTCGCGAGTCTCCCCTTTACAGACATGCCCACTTTATGATGATCACATGCAGTTTGGGTCAAGTCATAGTCAAGTCAGCACACTGACACACTGATAGCTGGTGCTGCCTGTTGGGCTGCAGGTTGCAATGTTACAATCTGAACATATATTTTATGCTAAACACAGTACCTGTGAGGGTCTCTAGATGATGTTTGTCATTGTTTTGTGTCGTTGATTGATTTCCAATAATAAATATATTCATACATTTGCATAAAGCAGAATATTTGCCCACTCTCATGTTGATAAGAGTATTAAATACTTGACAAATCTCCCTTTAAGATACATTTTGAACAGATGGAAAATGTTTGATTAATTTGCAGTTAATCATGATTAATCATGAACAATCTTGTAATTAATAGAAATTAAATATTTCAACCGACTGACAGCCCTAAAAAATACATTTTCTGGAGAGTGGAGTAGGTCTTTGTTTTTCACTGTGAATAATAGGAAACCCTACAACCTAAAGCAGAAAATTAATCTTGAAAAAATCATGAGATGGTTGACAGATCACTGTGTAGCCACAGGTTGTGTACCGTGATTTTGCCTTATATGTGGCCTACACTAATAAAATATCCTAAAAAAAATTACAATGCGCACACACGTGAGCAGACTTTGCCTTGTTGCAGTGAGAGGGAAGTTTTTCTTCTGTTATATTATGTATTATATGCTGTACTCTGGTCTGTGCAAACCATGCTGTGCTTTATAGATGTACCAGGGTGAAGCTGCATGCTGCTGTGGTGTACTCACGGTGCAGGCTGAGGGAGATGTTGATGACTCTCTCCTCTGTGAAGCTCTTCAGATTGGGGATCTTGGCACATTTTAGGTGTGTGGATGAAGGGGCGTCTCCTACGTGGATCCAGCAGACGGACTCCTGGGCGTAGAGGAAGTCCATGGCTGTGGTTTGTTTGGTGCTGGTGGACAGCAGGCTGTGGACCATAGTGCTGCTCAGGGAGGTGGCTTGGATGTTCTGAGAGTTGGCGATCAGCAGGACAGGCAAACGCTCTACTGGCACTGGAACGTGACAGGAAGATGACTGTTATAACATTAACATCACGGTTGACAGGAGGAACATGAACAGAACATCCACACAGTCTCAGTCAAAACTGGATTACACTCAGTCCTGGGGCCTACTCCATAAACTTAGCTTTAGATTGTAAGGTTAGACTAGTCTAATTAAGCCTGTCTGTTGCATAAATATTAAGACTAACTTAAAGGAAATAAAGTTAACCACCTCTCCCCTGGCCAAGCCTGAAGTGAGAGCTTTGTTGTTTTGGCAACAATCTGTTAGAAGGACAGTTAGCTAGCTATATCACTGTTTAACGATTACCATCATTTTAGCTATTTAACTACTTTTATGTAACTTTTAGCTAAGTATTTCAACTGTTCACACATCGCTTTTAGCAGCAGCAATTTATCCATTTCTTTTAGATAATTTTAGCTAGCCATTTCAACTGTTTATCCACTGCTTTTTAACTTTTATCTAAGTTAACTGCTCCAGCTGTTAGCCCATTAACATTACTTTTAGCTAACTTTTAGTTAACTGTTTCAACTGTTTACCTATTACTTTTAGCTATTTCAACTGTTTAGCCATTACTTCCATCTTGAGTTTAGCGAGCTAATGACAACTTCTGGCTAACTATTTCAACTGTTTACCCATTAACGTTATTTTTAGCTAATTTTAAGTTAACTATTTCAACTGTTCACCAATTACTTTTTTATTTATCTATTTATTTTATCTATTTCACCTACCTTACCTATTACTGTTTAGCCATTACTTTCATCTTGATTTTAGCTAGCTAATGGCAACTTCTAGCTGTTAACCCATTAATGTTACTTTTAGCTAATTTTCAGCTAACTAGTTCAACTATTAACCGATTAATGTTACTTTTAGCTCATTTTTAGCCATTTCTCAACAACTTGTTGGATTTATGCTGTTATGCTTTTCTGTTATTTTTTTCCCATATTGGTGCGAAGTCACTTTTGCATCTGCCATTTTTTCTCTTCTGTGAGGGGTGTTGTTTCACCCATAATGCATTGCACAACAGAGTATCAGTCTTACGTTTGTCACTCATAGTGAAGCTTTATGCAGCAGGTAAATTTAAGACAAAGACTAGTTTATTTTTATGCAACTGGTCTGTCTGCCGGTACTTACCATTCTTGGCCTTGCATGAGCGGTTGTCTGGCTGGGACAAGTATCCCTCCACACAGGAGCAGGTGTAGGAGCCTTCGGTGTTGGTACAGGACTGACTGCAGGTCCCATACAGACTGCACTCATCAAAATCTGAACCACAGAAACAACACATGGACTTATTAAGGTATAGTGGTAATAGCAAATATAAATTCTAGTTCAGCAGCTGGTACGAACTGAAAAAAACAATAAAGTGGAGATATCCACAGATGAGAAATAACAACTTTAAAAAAAAATTAAAACACTCTTGTGTCTCCTTCTAAAGTTATTTTGGCCAGACTAACTTAGTGATTCTTTAACGTGACACGTTTCAGTGAGGTTGCGCTGGTCATTCCTATGAAAGTTGCCAAAACGGCTCGACTCCCAACTGGAAAAGTACCCGCATCCGCCAACGATCTTCCGCATCCACTGGGCCCTTGGATCCGGCACAGTAGTGTCCACTTGGTTACATGGCCCGGTCACGGGGTCACAGCCTTCACGCTGTCGTCATGGCTTGCTGGATTCGGTTATTAGTGCATTTTCTAATAATCAAATTAAGGGCTATTCAAGTGTTCACACTAGGAAGTTAATGTACCTCAAATAAAATTATCTGCTCAGTTACAGACATCTCTTATATATAAGTTGTATTACTGTCGTTTTGGCCACTACAAAAATTGGCATCAATGACTGGTGCTCCTCCTGGGGGCTTGTTCTAAACTGGGCTTTGTTGGAAACACTCCACAGTCCCAGCGCCCCTGAACTACCCGTTGTGTGCTCTGCTAAAAGAACTTCAGTACTGATTTGGAGTCACCAGAGAGGGTTAAGCACATAAGCTTATGTTTGTTGTTGATACAACATACTCATCCTGTCATTGCACTCCATACAGGAATAAAACACAAAGTTATTTTTTCCTGACTTGTTTAATATTTGCAGCACATACTTAACTGCAGGTATCGCAGCGGGTGGCCATTAGAGGAACTCACCTTTGCATGTCTTTCCATCGGCGCTGATCTCATAACCGCTCTTACAGTAACAAGCAGGCCCTGCTGGAGTCACCGCGCAGTTTTCCTGACAACCCACGAATGAGCAGTTGGACATAAACTCTGGGGGAAGACAAATGAGGGAGACAGGAGTGACTTTTGGGCACAATGTGCAAAGGAAGGCGACAGATTGTATAATAAGGAGTGACTTAAGACATGAGGTGTTCATTCATGTGTCTCTCCTGTTACTGACATTATTATTGGGCTGAAAACTGCATCAGTGGTTCTAATAGGAGGTGGATTTGTGCATAAATATATAATAATCCAGTCAACATAAACCCACAGATTATACTGCGATCACTCATTTCATTCATCCTGCTGGGTACTCTCTGGCAGAAGACACAGAGACAGGCATGCCGGTAGGTGACAGAAGCAGGTGTTGCTGAAGCTGTCGTACATTTTTGAGGGAATATTTACAACTCAGCAGGGTGCTGAAGTGCATAAATATAGTGTCTGACGTGTCTGGCTAAACTGTTGAACTATACTCTCTGCAGCCTCCTCCTGACAATGAGGTGCATATAAATATTGAGTTGAAAACATTCAGAGACAGCTCAGTTACCCGCAAATCATCATCAGCATTAGAACTGGCAACAGATGTGATCTACAGTAAGAGTGGCTGGATGTAGCGTGGCTGCCAGAAACAGCCTCTCAGAGAGAGTTTCTAGATCAGTCCCTGAAAACAAAAACACAGCTATTGAACCAGAATGCGTCACCGGTGAGAGTGAGCAGCTCAGTACAAAAGCAGCAGAGATACAGGAATAAGCATTACAGCATTACAGACTTATTACAGCAGGTCAAGCTAACGCATCATCACACCAGTTAACAAGGCTATTCTTTGCAGAACACAGAGCAAACACCATTCAAATGTTTAACTAAAACAGTAGATGAAATAGTTAATAAAATCAAATTAAATTAGAATAGAATAGAATCTAGCATATATTTTCTTCATATCTTCTATGACATCTTAGCACATTTTTCAATTAGATATTTCCTATTGTACTACACACTACATTTTTCTATTGCAATTTTACTGTGCACTCTGAAATGTTTTTTTAAAGTCTTTTAGCTCTTGATTATACTTTTCATGTCATTGATTCCCTCTGTTTTTGATTTTCGGTGCTTTTTGGCAGTGCCGGGCAGTTTCTGCCCACCAGCCACTGAGCATTTATGACATTATGATGGACAGTTTACAAGCAGAGATTATCTATTTTTCTTTGTTGGACCCTTTTCTCAATTTAGACTATAGAAAATGTTTATAAATTACTGTTGTGGTTTTATGACTTACCATTGTTATATTTTTGGTCTTGGGCTTTCTAGATGTTCTTTATCATATTGCTGGTTATTTCGACTGTTTTTGCCACGCCGCCTTAGTTGTGAGAGGCGTTATCTGGGCGTTGCATTCACAAATAAACCCTATTGAGTAATCTTTTAGTCTCTTCCCTGATTGGCGGCTGTGACTCTCCTGAGTATTGAAAACTGACTTTACATTTTGAGTGAACACGCTGATGAAGGCTTATTGCTGAAACACTCAGTATTTGCTCAGTATAATAAAAAAGACTTTATCTGTGCGTGCTGGATATTTTGTTCCAACTAAAAATAACAGAAATGACAAGTTGAGCAGACACCGAGGTAGAGCCTTAAGCTCTGCAGTTATTTGTGAGTAAAACTGAACCCATCGAGATTATAATAAGGTGACCGGGCCCTCAGCATGTGGAGCTCAAAACTCACTTTTATCTCATGGCTCTTTTGTAACTGATGATATTTGATGTGATTGTTTGTCTTGTTTTATATCTTATGCTTTAGCTTTATTATTTGTTTCTATTGTAAAGTATATTATAAGTTTATTTTGAAAGAAGAAGAAGAAGAAGAAGATATTCCTTTATTAGTCCCACAGTGGGGAAATTCAGTTTTACACTCTGTTGTTCACACAGTACATATACATGCGTCAATGGAGAGATGTCAGAGTGAGGGGGCTGCTCCTGACAAGCGCCCAGAGCAGCTGGGGGTTCGGTGCCTTGCTCAGGGGCACCTTGGCAGTGCCCAAGAGGTAAACTGGCACCTCTCCAGCAACCAGTTGGTCTTGGTCCACGGGGGACTTGAACCAGCGTCCTCCGCGTCCTAACCCAAGTCCTTACAGACTGAGCTACTGCCGGCCCAGCATCAAGGAACAGATAGCAGCACCGGCACCGGAGCAAAGCAATACAGCAATACGGTGCAATGGACGGGGACAGCAGAAAAATGTATTTAGCCACTTAAAAATTGAGGTCAATTTAAGTGTACTATATATTAATACTATTTTCCGACGGCGAATTGAACTGAAATGTATATATATTGTTTTTGGTCATCTGAGCCTGCTGGTTTTGGAGAGAGCGTAGATAAGTTTCACTTTCACTGTAGTTCCCAATCAGAAAGAAGAAGGAAAGCGCTCTCTGACGGCAAGATAAAGTAGTGAAAATATTCTAAATATTGTATACACGTAAATGTAAATACGTACACGTAAATGCATTTTTCTGCCGCCCCCGTCCCAAGCACTGTATTGCTTTGCTCGAGTCGGTGCTCCTGTCTCTGTTTCTCCAAGCTGGTGGTGTGGCGACAATCATCTACTGTAAGTAATACACCTATTATGGATAAGTACCTCATACAACCATACAAACTATCCCTCAGGTGGATTGCTCCTCTTAGTAAAACAAATATTGGATACAAAGTCTGTAAATGGCAGGCCTGAGAGACACAACAGAAATCAACACATACTTTGGCCCTGCACCCACAATCAATACCTCCCCGCTAAATCCCGACCATCTCCTAGACTACACACACACACACATCAAATATAGAAACACAACACGCTATGATCACACCTTCCAGTCAGCTGACCGACCGACGCGTGATGGAATCTCAGCAGAGTTTTCAACAGTGCACGGCACATCCTGTGAGATATAAATCAAGACCCGGTGAGTCATAGTCAAACAGACGCAGTCGTGCCAAACCAGGCTGAGATCTATCAGTCACAAGTGATTCACTTTGCCCAGAAAACAGTGGCAGACAATTCACACTGACACAGCACCTCCGGGGAGAGGGAAGAAAGATCAAGAATCTCACCACACACACTTTAACTCGGGATTAAAGGAACAAATGGCCACAGCTTTGGTGCAGTACTCTACTGTACATATTGTATTTCGGCACTACATCAAAAATAAAGTCAAACTTGAACCTGAACAGATATAAACGCAGAGCAAGTAGAAAAAACAGCTTTCTAATTTTCAGCTATTATCCCAGACTTTTAAGTGAACTGCTGTAGAGGAATAAACACCAGTTGAGTTACTCCATATAACCAGCGGCCTGCTGCCAATCCCCATACAATGCATTGAATATTATAGACAACAGATCATCCTGCTGCACTCCAGAGGCTTGCTGGGACAACCACAGTTCAAATTACAGACATGCCCGGAATTTTCCAAAACAAGTCTGAGCACCAAACAACCGAGATGTGTTTAGAAGACCAACATGGGCAGCAATGTAAACAACCGACCAACGTGACACGTACCACAAAATATTTATTTTGAGCAAATAAAAATACCGAAAATTGCTCTGTTTTGGTTCAGAACGCAAACCGCTCATATCAATCAGACGACCCCTTAAAACAAAAGGAGTCAACGAGAGATGTTTATGTTACAGACACAAATATACACAAAAGAAACAAACTGTTTGACCTAATTCTAACCAAATTTAAACCGTGAAATAAACAGTCACAGACCCCAGAAAGCTGGTGTGCCCCCACATGTGGCCAGATGTGGTGAATACACACACAAAGTCCAGCCAGCCTGAAAGTGCATGAAATTTTGATGTCCTTTCCCAAGCCTCTCTCTATGTTTCTTAAATAAATATTTCATCTTCGCTCATTGCTCAACTGAAGGTGTAGTGGGAAGATGAATTAGATATTTTTTCTTAGAGGAAAGACAGGTGCCCGCCTTAGTAAAAGAAAAGATTGACAGATTGACACTCAGGAGAGGGAGATATAGTCAGATTAGGTATTTAATTCTACACACTGTGCCATTCAAAATCTCAGCGCCTTGGGAAAACAGTATTATTTTATATTTTGCTTATTTAATATTTTGAGTCTTTGATTTTGTACAGGCTGAGAAAGGCAGTTTGGGCATTAAGCAAAACTGAAATGGATAATTAATACACACCTCACTGTATATACTGTATTATTGATGCAGAGGTAATGACGGCTATTTAAACTTTTAATTGACCCGTGTTAGGACACAAAGCAGCACGATGGACAGTATTTGACATGTTCCTCTGCTAACTTTTTGACAGGCATGACTCCCAAAGAGAGGAAGTTCCCAGTTCCCTTTAGACCTTCAGTCTTTCCTGTAATAATCCATCTATCCAGTGATAGAGAGATAGATATAAAAAAGTCTTTTGCACAATCAAGATTTATTTTTACCCAGTGTGGTCAACCCGATCAGCACATTCTTGCAAAGACCATTACATTCTTTAGGCTCATCATAAATCGCTTCCTATTTTCAGGTTTCAACATGACAACTTCCCTAAGTTGACGGGTAGAAGAATGAATTAATGACCGTCTGGTTCCACATGTACAGGGTGTCAAACATACAGTTGAATTGTGGCAACAGGAAACAGCACAATGCTGTATTTTCACACTGATGTGGCGAATCAATCTGCTACTGTGACTTCAGTGTGAGGATTTAAGGGGCAAAAATTGCATGCTAAGAGAGCGACAAATAGAAGAACAGAAACCCAGTCAGACTCCCGTCCCTTTCACACAGACAGGATGGACTAACACACTGTATTATTTACTTGCACCACTCTTTTACATTCGTGTTGCATATCCCAAAAACATGTGCGTGACAGTGATACCTCTGCAGTGTGGTCCCTCGTCCCAGCCGTCGGTGCAGTCTGGAGCCCCGTTGCACAGTTTGCTCATGTGGATGCAGAGATCTGTTCCTCCACACTGGTACTCATTGGGAGGGCACCGTGATATGGTGCTGTGTGGACCTGAGGAAGACACATACAAATACTGTAAGGCTGACTGAAAAGGTCAGGAGTGTAATAATCATATATATATGAATACAACATAGTATTGTGCATGGCAATATTGTATTGATACATAACCGTCAATTATCTATCTTTTATCATATAAATATAAACAACAATCACAGACCGCCTATCACCGAGTGAAGATACTGGTATCATCATAGACACTAGTAAACCTGAGGAAACAGTACAAACCAAGTCATGTCAGCTTGTTTCTAAGGAGGCTAAATAACGCTCCAAAGTTATGCTGAATGTTGGTGAGGAAAAACTGGCATGGTCATTTTCAAAGGGGTCCCTTGACCTCTGACCTCAAGATATGTGAATGAAAACAGTAACTCATTAGATAAAACTGCATAATTTGCAGTTTACATTATATCTCATCGCACTACTCAGCATATGGCAAAATGTTTAAAATCGCAATAAGGGGGCAACCTGAGTCTTGCACTACAAAGCAGGATTAGGGGTTAGCGAGGTAACTTCAGTCCTACGACAATGGTTCACTTCTTATCAGGGTAGATCGCCACGGTAACTGATGCTGAACAGCTAACCGGAGCAGGTTATGTTCCAGATAAGAGATCAACTTTTATAAAAGCACCGCCTGCTGACCAATCAGAGCTCAAATCAACACAGTTTAAACTGACAAATGCAGGAAGGACAGCTGGCTGCATGCTTTGGGTGCATATTGCTATGAATTATGTGGTTATATTTATTTTTTTACTTGCTCAGGACGCAGCAGAAACACTGTAATAGTCGTACATGCCACAACACTGTCATAGGCAATAATGAAGTGTACTCAGTTGATCCAGTATATTCTTAAAGTTATTTTCATATCTCTACCCATCTAGCCGACTATATTTGACTTTTGATTATTCCTTTCAATTAATAAATCATTTATGCATTCACACATTGGTCTTTTTTTCCTTTGCCAGCTGTCCTTCCTGCGTCTAATATTAGAGTTTGCTCTTCCTTTGTAAAATGTGCCGCTCTGCTGACGGTAGACTCGTCCATGTTTGTGATGCTGCAAAGACCACTCCTTCCATGTGAAGGCGCTCATAGACAGATTGAGAAAACCTGGGTTGATTTACCGAGTTGACGGCGCAGGATGGCGTTCATTAGAGATAGTAAAGCCAGATAACAAGAAGCTTCCCTGGGTATGTTGAACTCTGTTTGCAGTACAAGACTCAGGTAGCTCAGCTGGTAAGAGGGCGCCCCGCGTCCCAAAGCTGAATCCTTACCGCAGCGGACCAGGGTTCAGGTCAGACCTGCGGCCTTTTGCTGCACGTCATCCCGCGTTCTCAACTATCACTGTCACTACCATTGAAGGACAAAAGCAGTCAAAAAATCGTAAAATTGCAATACGATTGATTTGTGACACAAGTATTATGATAACATTGTATTGTGGGCCTCTGGTGATACCCACCTCTACTATGCATATAAATAAATGCCCATTTGCTCCTCTACGTCTTGTACAGCCTTTATTCAGATGACGAAACCCTCAGGAACTCTACATAAACAGTACAAATATTTTATCTTCTAAAATCTAATAGTAACTAACTAACTGCTTTAACTCTGGTTATTGTTTCCCATTAATTGATAATTTAATTATCTATTCATTTCAAATGAGCATTTTACCTGGGCATATACAGCATACCAATCAAGTTAGAGACTACGGTTAATCCAACATATATTATTCTTGCAAATGGCTTCATATAATAAATCACCTGAAACTGAATTTAATGTTGTGGATGACGAGAGCAAAGCAACAGATGCTTTGGTTTGTCTTTGGAGAGGTCTGTGTGTGCATCTGTGAAATTAAGTCGGTAAAATGTTGCTTTCTGCTCGGGTTTGCAATAAGAAGCATTCTCAGCAGGCAGAAACAATGTCACGCCAAAATGGATACCAAAATTGCACTGCGCCACCTTATCTGTGAACACAGCTCCAGCTGTGCTGCTCCACACACACGGTTACAAGTGGGTTTGTTTGGAGCCATGATGGCAGGTAAACGGTACAGCACCGCGTTTCCTAAGATTGATCTAACCTCGGGATCTCTGTCACATGCCTTCTCCCTTTGTCTCTTTCATCCATTTTGTCTCAACTATAAACTGATCAGTAAAGCGGAAATGCTTTAAAATCAATCTTTATAAAACACTGGCCTTTCATCCTGCCAGCAGATGACAGATTTTCTGATAGGCAGTCTGACAACATATTTGTCAGCCTGAAGCAACACAGAAATGTCTCTCTACCATCTCCCCCAGTGAGTGCACATCAAGCTGTTCACTTATTCGTGTATGGCACCGCTGCTGGTGGGTCTCATCACAAACCATTATGCACCCAGATACAAGACAGAGGTGACCTGCGGTGGGTGTGCAGCAAATGATCTGGTTATGATCAATACGCTAAAAACAGATCTTCCACAAATCCCTCACGCTCACCCTTATTGGAAATCGATGAGCTAGCTTAGTCCTTCATATGAACTGGAAAAACACTGAAATATTATCAGACCATTACAGAACAGCAACACAGGACAATCAAAGATGCTCAAAGTCTTCCCGACCATCAGATGAACTGTAAAGGCAGCATATTCAATGAGTGAGGCAATTATTCAGACCTTCACTTAGTGAGTAATTCATAATGAGACGTCAGCATAAACTGTAAGAAGTGGACGGAGTCACCGTTTCGTCACCCACTGGTTTGTGGACTGTTGTTTTGAAGCCTCAAGTTTGGCATTTTGCCCATCGCCATCTTGGTCTTTTGCAACCAGAATTGACACAAGAGGGTGGAGCTAAGTACAACCAAAATCTGAAAAAGACATTTTTAGGCAACCAAAACAGTTATAATTAACTTTCACTAACCAAAAACACACCGTGAAAGGGTTAAAGTGAAAACACGGACAACACCAAGACTGGACAACAGATTGGTAATGACATGTCAATCTCAGGGAAGCCACGCCCTAAAGCATACCCTGCTTTATGGTCTATTTGATTCTAAATGGGATCATAATTTATTCAATAAACATCATGCTGTATTGAAGAAGACTTGAAACCAGCAATTGAGACCATAAACTTATGTTTACATGTTTACTAAGGTAATAAATCAAGTGAGAAGTAGGCTCATTTCTCAGACTTCTATGCAATCAGACTTGTTTTTGCTACCAGAGGAGTCGCCCTCTGCTGGCTGTTAGACAGAATGCAAGTTTAAGGCACTTCAACATTGGCTTCACTTCTCAGACTGCTGAGTCGCTCCACTGGACATCAGCGTCTGTCTGACTCAGCAGAGTGATTGATCATAACACTAAACATGTGCTTTGCAGCAGTTAATCAGAGCTGTGTGTCATAATGTCGGGAAAAACAGAAGACTTTTTTACAAGTTGTGAAACCCTATACACACTGTGTGAGCTCCCCTTGTCTCGTCTGCTTCCATAAACTGTCTGTCAGAATATCACAACAACAAATTCATTTCCACATTCTTTGTATCCGTTCTTTACCTTATTTCCCTACACATACAGTACATTCGCCTTTCCCTCTCACCAACTTAGCACAAATTCAATGAAGTATTGTGGCAGCAAAAGGTGGCCACTAGAGAGAAAACTAGCAGGAACTGCAAACACACCATTATCCTAGTTGGAACTGGCCAAATGACTACCTTCACTACATCTACACACATCCATCCCAGAGGCAAAACACCAACAATAAGCACGCCAGTGTAGTGGCTTGCAGGCCTGGTATTATAGTAGTATGCGCTAAGAGAGGATCCCTGGGAAAGAAAACATCTTGAGCGAATATGAGCTTGGCCAAAACTGCTCCCTCCAGCTCCAGTTATGCAGCTTTAGCTCGATATAGAAGTGAATGTACTACTGAAATCACTGGACAAGCAGTGAAGGCTTTTCGACTTATTCGGCCTTATTACTGAACTCTTTTTCTTGGATGAGGTTCCCTGCCTTGTGACTCTGACCAGTCGTTCATCCATAAAAAGACTAATGACTCAGCAGAACATCTGTCATTAAGTCCAACTGGTCCACATGTTGCCAACAACTGCCGTCACCACTGTCCGAGTCTATGGGCTGTGACATGAATATATACCCGTCAGAGGCTGTGATAATAATTGCGATACAATTACACCAAAATCCTACAGCTACCTGGGTTGAATAATCAATCAATCAAACAATAATTTCTGTTTCCATGGGGAATTACGTGCTCTAAGTATTCCTTGGTGACCAGTTGCCTGGCAACCTGACCGTCAGACCAAGACTCATGGAAGACCCTGCACTTCTTGGCCGACGGTCTAAACAACTGAGATACAACATGATTACATCCCCTGCTAGCTCTAATCTCATATTTTATTTTATTTATTTATATTTATAACTGAAAAGTAGATAAAAATGTGAGCGAGATGCATAAATTTCTTCCTCCCTGTCCTTTTTTTCCCTTTGGCTGCATGAACTTTAGTTGAAGGCGATCACTCCTCTACAGGGCTCATCTTTCTCAGCCCACGTGGAAAGTCAAACCGTCGGCCTTCCCTCCTCCTCTTCCTCCTTCTCTCTGTCCTCTTCCTCCTCACTCTCTCTCCTCCTTTATCTCCTCCCATCATCTTTCCTCCAACATCTGTTGACCCATTTACAGTAAGTGTATGAGAGGTCGGGCAGTGTGTGGAAAGTGAACACAGAGAGACACAAAGAGAAAGCGAGAAGGCCGAGTGGAACACCTCATCCACAGGAAGTGGATGGAGCCCCACAAGGCTTCATTCTTGAGCGAGCTGGCAGCGGTCGGCGGGGGCCGCGGTGGAAAAAGGCATTGCTAATTTGAATTAAACAGGGTCTTTTATTCAACATTCCTCTACTGTGAGTGAGCCAGGTTAGCAGGCCCAAACCTTTTTTTTTTTTCTATTTGCTCTGTTTCTCTACACAGCTCGTTGAATAGTTCAGTGAAAGATCTACACAGGCCGACTGGTACAGCTTCAACTACCCTGCTCTGTAGCTCAATTAGGGCACCCAAGGAAAAGGAAAATCATCCTGGCGTTCCCATCATCGACCCATACAGGCTATCCTTGACAGAGCTGGAGGGTGAAAAACCGAGGCTGGAGATTTGACAATTCTTTTCCGATGGAGAGCTAGAGATCGTTCCAAGGCTTCACTTCTCTGCTTCAGACGTCACAGAGGCGTAAGCAGGACAGATTTCACTTCTTCCATAGGTCTGTCTGATGCAACAGATTCATCTGAGGATAAACAAACAGCTTCAGCCTTCACCTAAACTGCAGATACCTATATACAAACAATATTAAAGGGGAACTACGCCCATTTTCACAATTCATACATGTTATTGCTTTCGTCTAAGGCAGTCCGAAAAATATTAGCAAACATGAACAACGCTCTCCCAAAACCAAAAACTAGAGCGCTAAAACTGGTGATGTCATAGGGTATACAGTAGTGTATGGAGCTGCTCCATAGACAGTGAATGGGGAGGGATGTTCTAGACACTGAGAGCACCCAGGGGAGAGATCTGGGTATCTGGGTACATTCTTTGTTTCACAAGTGAATTTGACACTACGGCTGTCAAAGTTAATGCAGTAATAATAATTGCTTAGTTTTAACGGCATTAATTACTTCGAAGAATTAACGCAATCAGTCAGGGTGTAACAGTTTAGTTTTAAAGCTAGAAAGATCCTGACATCATATAAAACTAGAAAACCTGGGGAATCTATTGGTACCAACCATGTCATACTAGCTTGGTGTGAAAAAGGTTAAATAACGCTCCAAACTTGTCAAATTTTGGTGAGGAAAAACTGGCATGGCCATTTTCAAAGGGGTCCCTTGACCTCTGACCTCAAGATATTTAAATCAAAATGGGTTCTATGGGTACCGACGAGTCTCCCCTTTATAGACACGCCCACTTTATGATAATCACATGCAGTTTGGGGCAAGTCAGAGTCAAGTCAGCACACTGACAGCTGTTGTTGCCTGTTGGGCTGCAGTTTGCCATGTTTTTTATGCTAAATGCAGTACCTGTGAGGGTTTCTGAACAATATTTGTCATTGTTTTGTGTTGTTAATTGATTTCCAATTATAAATATATACATACATTTACATAAAGCAGCATTTCTTCCCACTCCCATCTTGAGTATTAAATACTTGACAAATCTCCCTTTAAGGTACCTTTTGAACAGCTAAAAAATATGCAATTAATCACAATTAAATATTTTAATCAATTGACAGCCCTACTTTATACCCTTTGACATCACAACTTTGAGATGTTCTTCTCTGGTTTCTGTAGAAGTAACATATTGGAATTCTTAATTTTGGGTGTTATTCCCCTTTAACACCTGGTGGATACTTTTCTACAGGCGACCAAGTCACCATGAGAGCCAAACAAAGCCTTTCTTCTCTAAGCATCTATCAAAACAAGCCTGCAGCACGCCGGATTTCAGACACCTTGCACGAGTGGAGTATTTAAGCCGCTACACAGATCACATGCACTTTTCCAGTGCTAGGGAGTGAAGGCAGAGGGGGTGGCAACAGAGGGAGGAAAAGGGAAAATGAGAGAACTAAGGCCATTGTTTGGATCACACAAATCGGCTGTGGCCCCCTACAAAGCAGGCTGAGCCGCAGCACTGTAAGCAGTGTCACGTGCAAAGCCTGATCTGAACTGTGGCAAGGCCACCTGGAGGGACGGCCGGGGAAATGGTGAGGGCCGCGGGGACTCGGTGATGAAAGGGAATCTGGCACTCTCTAAGTATGTGCTGTTTTAGGATAAATATTTTAAGACACATTTTCCTTGCGAGGCTAGGACCGATCATACTTTTCCTTCACAAGTAAAATCTTGGACAATTATTCATCTCTTCATCTGTGTATCCTCTCCTAGAAAAGAGGCCCAGCTGACTGAGTCAGGATCCGGGTCTGGATCAGGCTGTCCCCGAGCCTTAAGCTTGTTAGACTGTGGGGATTTTCCATTCACTAGTTCACGCTTCCACTACATATGCTAGTCAACACAATGCTTATTCGGCCAATAACAAACACACCAACAAACAGTGCTAAAACATAACAGAGACCTTGTGTGGGCCAGAATGAGGCAGACGGTAGAGAGCAGCAAGGCTACTACGCACTGCCTTGAGTTTCTTCTAAATACTACTAGACGCTTCAGCATATGAAACAATTAGGGCCGAGTCGATTGCTCCGAAGCTTCGACCGTTGTCATGGTAATCTACCTTATTTTTATATACAAGTATGTAATAATAATAATGTGTAAAATATAGCCCATGAAATAAGGAATAATTCCACAACACTGTCCCAGGTAATGAAACAGGGGAGATGGAGACAAACTGCTGCGCCGCGAAGCTTCGAATACCTTCGAATATTTCCGACGCTTCGAAGCCCAAAGAATGGTACTCAGAACCGCCCTTGGAATAATACACATACATATCCTACTACTATTAAACATACTGCTTTTCATAGAAATTGACCATCCAGATCTAATTGAATAATTTAACATGTTGCTCCATAAATATACCTCATAAATAAATAGCGTTGCACCAGTTTACTGCCTGCAGCTCTTAATGACACACTAATACTGGGTCTCTCTGACCACTGATGGCCTCACAAACCGGCAGCCTGGCCCTCCCCGTGAAGCCCTTGGCCCACATGACACATTCTTGGACGGATCGCCCGAATCTTGACCAAGCAGCCCTGAGGCACCCCTTGACCTCCATCCTTCGTGTTCCCTGCCAAGGAAACAAAACTCCAAACAACTAGGACACGGCAGTGAGAAAAACAAGACGAGCTTCATTTAGGTTTAGAGAGGACACGGTGGCTACCATGGGAGTGTTATTTTCATGTTGCTACTCAACACAGTCTTGTCAAAAGGATCACAGGCAGCGGGCACAGCAGCAGCTAGCCACAACAGCGCTGGGGGTAACAATGCCGCTGTTTATTTCTGACAGCTACCCTATAACACTTCACTCTGCAGGTGGAAAACAACACATTAACCTGCCACTCCGACCACACCTGTTGGTGCTTCACGAATACGAAAGTGGGGTTATTTTTGGCAACGCGAATTCCCTGTGTCCACGAGGCAATCACACCTCACTTTAACGCTGTTTTTACACAAATTGACAGCGTAAATGCAGTTTATTACAACCATCTCTGGCTTTCGCCCTGGTGGCAGACTGTGTGCCCTCTCTGCACTCGCCGGTCTCTGGCTCTCTCTCCTCGTCCCGCTTTCCTTCCAAGATATCAACACCACATTTTCATTCCTTCCTGGGGGGCTTCTGGGGTGGCTGGCAGGGCGACAAGCAAAGCAGGAAGGCTAAATCCAGCTCTCGAAAGCACAACAAACTGAGCCTTCTCCAAACACAGCAGCACCACTGCTCCTCGGGGCACAGAAACCACTAAGCAAACAGCTCTATCAGCAAAGATTCATACAGGACAACACTACCCACCGAATAAATAGATTGAGCCTATATTGGTTATGAAACATAAAAAGTAAGCAGATACACACAAAGGAAATCAATGGTGAAATTTCAGATTATGTCATTCAGTCTGCACACACCTATTCCCTTATGCTTATACACAGATGGACACATAATAAAGGTTCACACACAGACACACTCGTTTTGTCTCTTTGTCCGTTTTTCCCTCACAAACACACAGATGAAAGAAAAATAGATCTATTTGCCCGCCGAATAAGGCTCTTACGTAGCGACTCCCTACGTCACATTGAAAAGACTCATTATTTGATTCATTCGCCTCTTATTTCCTCACAGTGGACCGAGGATTAAGTTAAAACTATTAGCATTGTGCAAGTTCGTCTTGTCAAGAGAGCAAAGCCATGGTGCTGACCCAGAATGACTATATACCTGAAAGGAGCCATTTAGTCTGTTTTGGCTCAGAGTTTTTACCCAGAAAGCTAAAGGCTAACTTTAATCATCACAAATTAAGCACCAAACCCCTCTCCAGAGAGTCATTTTCATTTGTTACGTAGCGCATTAGAAAACAAATTCAAAGGACAGACAGGCGACTAATTATTGCATGGAAAAACAGTTACGCAAATGGCAGGAAAGGCCCAAGGGGGTCAGAGAGGAGGATGAGAGTAATCGTCACCGTACGGAGACCGAAGTTTAACAACCGCAGCAGGAGACAAGCTGTGTATTCAATAACGCAATCTCGCATACAGGATGTAGTCATTTATTACCGTTACTAATCAGACACAAGGTAATCTGCCGTATGGAAAGACCAGCCACAAGGCACAGCCAGGTGTTCAGCATCTGTGAGTCTATACCTTCAAGATTCAGTTATCATATTATTATTGTTTGTGTCCCTCGTTCTCCTGCATCGTTGTCCCTTGCCCCCCCCCCCCCTTCCCAAAGGGAGCCTCTGTCCTGATCCACCCCCTTCTGTCTGCAGAGAGCCCTGCTGAGATTACATAATGCTCTTTTTAACATTTAAACCCCTGACACGCTTTTCTTGGCTGGGCTCTCTTGTCCTGCTTCAAGGGGCCAGCTTTGCCCTCTCCACTGCCCCAGCCTCAAGTCCTCGTCTAAAAATGGCCAGCTGGTGGCCTGTGGATCGCATCCGGCTCACCGCACCCTTAAACACAGCATGTATATTTATACACATATATATATATTATTTCTACAGTTTCTTTGTACATCTTTACTGCTCTGTCTGCAATAACTAAGTCTGGGACCCTTATGAATCTTCTACATGTATGAGTTTGGTACTGCTGAAAATATCTGCTCAAATGAAAGATATTTTTTCATTTACTCCCGTCCTCGTCACATGAAGTCATGGGGGACTACAGATCTCATTTGAAATTGGACTCTTGTGCTGTGTTCACACTACGAGAGACACAGGAACAAGCTGCAAGTAATTTCCAATGGAAGACAGCCACATGAAGCTACAAACGGCCGCCCGACACTTGCGTGAAGTACTACAAATTAAAGTTGAGCCGGTCTGACGCAGCGAAGCGTCAGCCAATCACGTGTTCTTGTTTCACCCTGTTCAGTTCCATCTTAAAAAAATGCCGTTAGCCAGTTCCCAGTGTTTATTTTCATCACTTATTTTTCACTGCAACCATTACTGTAACCAACAAATTACAGACAAAACAGCAGGTTCACCCAGTTAACCCAGCACCCCATCCCTATCCCACTGACCCCTAAGTCCACCCCTCTGCCCTCCACCTGCCAACAGGACAGTGATACCCAAACAGACAGAGCATCTTTATTAAGACAGAAGACCTTTAAAGTCAGATATCAAGTTTATCCACATTAGAACTGTGTTTGATGGCGCATCATTGACTCTTGCTGATGATAGCTCCAGGTAAGAAATGCCCCAAAAGCTTCAAAGCCAGTGAAAGTCCAGTGCATTTTAATGACATAAGTACGTCAACAAGCACTTGAACGCAACACTTCAACTTGGCAATAATGTTAGCCACGCTTGGCCCTTTTGTTGCTTTTGTCGTCATAGTTTGAACACAGCATCAGGATGAAGAGTAGAGGTCGGCTATGTTTGGGGTTTTTTTTAATGGCCGATGCAGATTTTTTTTTTTTTTTTTTTAGAGAATCAGGACAGCCGATGGCTTTTTTTTTTGCCGATATCTTTGGCTGGTTTTCTTTTTACAAACTTAATAATAACACATTATACACAGAATTTCTTAACTTAAGTAAACATTTATTGAACAACACTTCTGGTCTGTCTCTCCAATCTGCATTTTGTGTCTGTTCTCCTCATGCACTCTTACAAAGGTTAGCCCACTGGGTGACATCTACTGAGGTCTGCCGGTAGAACGGAAATGTGATTGACAAAAGGGGCGGAGTCACATGTGCCCGCTGATGCACCTGCTTGCTAATCGCCTTGTGTGTACTGGTAGTTACTACTGGGGAATACCATTTGAAGAACACTGTGTGAAGCATCCGTGAATATTTTTAGAAAGGTAAAATGTTTGCTTTATTGTCAGCATGAGAGAAATGAGATGTGTGTGTGTGTGTGTTTGTGTGTGTATGTAAGTGTGTGTGTGTGTGTGTGCAGATGTTCTCACACCCACAGCCGGTTCTTGTAGGAACAAGGTGCTGCACGGCCACCGACTCTTTCATGTCAGAGGTTTCCGAGGTTGTTTTCGCTGACATGTTGATGGCTATCTGGACTGGGTGGTGGCTGCTTTTAGGAGACAGCAGCAGGATCAAACAGATCTCTCCCTCTTCCCTATGTGAGCACTATAACCACCGGCTCAAGTGTCTGGTAAATGACACCAATAGACACCAAACAATAAACCCCCCCTGTGTCTCATTACAGAGATGAAAGATTTAATTTCATTTCAAGGCCGTCTTTCTGTTCTTTTGATAGGAGTGAGTGAGTGAGATGCACATTGCATCATGAATGATTGTGTTTTCCTCTCTGAAAGTGGCTGTTACAAAAGTGCTTCATCTCCTAAAGAGATAATTGCAGAGTAGGTGGGAACTGTCTGTGAAACTGTCCTTATTACAGGCCAGGGGACGTGATTTCGGCGTTACACACTTCCTGTGTTTCTAGGGCACACTCACTGCACGTGGGAATATTTCAGGACCCCAGTAAAGTCTACAGCCTGAGGAGACGCTGAGCCCCCACCCTACCTGAAGGCTATCTAATCTTCACATTCACTGCATGGTTCAATTGTCCATTGATCAGGACTGCAGATCAAAGCTCGGTATAAAAAGGTCATACACCCAGACAACCATTTTGTTTTTGTTTTACTCTGTCAGTATCCCTCTATGCCAGTCTGACCCAGCACCCTGGGGTACAAAGGACAGCATTGTGGGGGTTACACAGCGGGGCAAAGCAGCTGCAGTGGACAGTGACTGACTTCACTGGCAATAGCCAACACACTAACAAAGGCCACTGTGAAGCCCCATCCACATGAGTGAATAAATAAACCTCTCTCATGCATCTTTTCAACCAGAAGCATCTGCAAATGCACCTCCACAAAGAGCACATTTATCACAACAATAAAACTACAAACGCTACTCGGTGCATCGGTGGTGTACATACAATTTATGGTGCGTGCTCATAAAGCATATGACAAATGGCATTTCAATCAATTTTAATGTTCAACCTTTGCGATTGGGATTATTGCTGTTGTTTTTTTTTCTTCTTGGGCTTGTTGAACTGTTGCACCACTATTAAATAGAGACCTGCTAATGGGCCTGTGTATTGGCAAGAATCTGGCAATACGATACGCATCATGATAAAAGGGTTACGATTCAATACATTGCGGTGCTGTAAGCATGAGGATATTATGTGATTTTTTAAATCTAATTTAAGGAAAACTGTCATAGAATAAAAAACACATCACCATATGCATAAAATCTGAGTAAAAAAGTATTTTTTTTTTCTGCAATACGAAGAGTGTGATCTACGTTTGCATCGATCACGGTCCCTGTAGCATCCATCATAGCGCTACTTGAGAGGGAGCATGCACTAAGAGGATGCCAACAAAATAAAGTACTGACTGAGTTCATCTCTGCATGTAAACCATTAATTGAAAATCAATACAGTATCACAAAATATAATATTTGCAATATTTTCTTACACCGCTACTGCTAATTATTTGATGAGTTGTCAGAGATGTAGAGGAGGCAAGTATCTGAACATAGGCCAACTTGACTGTTAGTACTGTGCCTTATTTCATGTATAGAATCTGTGTTATGGCTTCATATAATGTAGAAATATCATGTATTACTATCAGTCTAACTATTTACATATTTTGGAAGTCAAACACATTGGAAATGGTTTCTATTCTGACTGATGTGCAAAACAAACCAAACCATGGGCTTGTTGAACCGTTGCTGTACATACAATACATCTGATGAGCCACAAAAAAAATGCTAATCAACCATATTTAAGTCATACAATCAGATTTCATTCAGTGCTCCACACCTTCGACAGCCAGCATCTGCTCTGAACCAAATACTGTGTTTTAAGCAAATACTGTGTCTTAAGCTTCCATATATATATATATATATATATATATATATATATATATATATATATATATATATATATATATATATATATATATATATATATATATATTGATAACTTGACAGTTGACATGACATGACAAACATGAGGACAGAGGGAGAAGACATTTGATAGAGGGACAGAGAGGTAAATCTCTAAAAATGGGTCACAATTATACACTTTAATTATTTAAAAAGTGTTACTCAAACAAGACTGTTGCAGCACTATTGCAGATATGGTGCACTAGCAACTGTTTACAGCATGTATGTGGGACTGATTTCAATAAACTATATGTTCCTCATAACAATTTGTCACGACAACAGAGGTCTATGGCTCAGAGGAATGAATTATATCAGACAGCAGGATCAATTCATTGATGGTTTTGTTTTTTTTCAAGAGATTTATTGACAAACAGACTTGTCCTTTAATTTCAATCAAACAAAAAGAAAGCCACAATTCCAATTAAAAGCACCCAGGCAGACTATTTAAAGGGATAGATCGGTTGTTTTGAAGTGGGGTAGTATGACGTACTTATCCATAGTCAGTGGATTACCTACAGTAGACGACGGTTGGCACCTCCCCAGTTTGGAGAAGCACATGTACTGCTGTAGATGGGGCTGACAGCAAAATGTATTTTAGCCACCTAAAAAAAATACTTTTCACTTTGGTGAATCCAAACTAAGCCAAAGTCAAAACAATAACATGAACAAACTAACCGATCGAGCCAGCCGTAGAAACATCAACTCCTGTGTCCTGCGAGGTAAAATTACTGTTTTTTTCAGTGGAGTCTGGTTGCTTTGGCAAGAGCATAGATAATAGTTTCAGTTCCCCATTGGTAATCATGGACTGTATAGCTGTCTGATGGTAAGGTGGCAGTACTGCTTCTCCAGACTGGCTGACCGTCATCTACTGTTAGTAATACACTGACTATAGATAAGTACCTCATACAACCCCACTTCAAAACCTGCAAACTATCCCTTTAAACTTCTGTACTGATTTCTGTACTTAATGTTCTTACTACTATACTAGCAGATGAAAATGTTTACTTCAGCCTTTATTGTAATGCACCTTTACTTGCCACGTTATTCAATGACACTCTCACCGATCCCAACTTCAACCAATCACCTACATTCTAGGAAAGCTAAGATAAGGATTGGTAAAGTTTGTCTCTCTGACTCACTGGCTGGGCTTTCCACCCTGACACAGTGAAAAGTCAGGTCCCTCTACAGCATCAGGTCCTTTAAATGCTATTTTTGACAGTGTTTGGCATAAACTATAGAGGGAGTAGCAAGAGACAGAGGATGGAGTCACTGCTGTTTCTGTCCCAGATAGAGGCAGGGAAGGAGGCTGGGCCACAGATGAGAAGGGGGGAAAAGAGCAGGTTGTGAAAAACAGCAGGTTTCTCCATTGCTCTGGGCGAGTCCCTAATGACTTCCAGACCTATACGCTCATAGTCTCTGCGTCTAGACTGCAGCTACAGCACTCTACCCTGTAGCCTCACTCACTCTCTCCCAGAAAACACACACACACACACACACACATACAGTACTGTCCCCCCACCCAAAGCCCTCTGTCCTCTTAGAAAACTACAGGCGTTTCAGTCTGAGAGGCTGACCAAAAAGACACTGCTGCTTTCATCCCCTCCTCCCCGGGGATTCAGCCTCAAAGCATCTCCACTCTAGTGAGACTTTGAAATGACGGCTGTCTTTTTTTAGTACTGCTTTCGGTTTGTCTCATGACTGCATCCTCTGTGGCTCCGAATGCAAAAGGAAATCACATCTATCAGAAAAAGACAAACTTTGTAAATCTCCTAACTGGGCATGAATGGCCTCTCTCACACACTGATAAAACATCCCATTGTTTCCTCCAGGCAGGCTGTGGTTAGCCAAATAAAACTAACAGGCCAAAAATCTCAGTCTATTAGCCAACAACTGCGTTTACAATGAGTTCGGAGGGATCCAACACTTCAGTGAGATATTATTACAATTTTGCTATTACAAAAAACATCTTTTTAAAGCCAGCAGAGCAGGATTTTGAGCTGTTTCTGAGGCAGTTTTACACTCGGAGGCTGCACCTGTTGAACAGTATTCTAGTCAAATCAACCTACATAATTCGCACATCGCAAAAAAAAACATTTCCTGCACAGATAGATTGAAGATGATTAGGACTGGGCGATAATTCAATATAATAATTCATTGTCTTTCAATGGAATCGATCGATCATTCGATTAAAATATTTAATCCCTATTAATTGCAAGATTGTCTACAATTAATCACAGTGAATCATACATTTTTTTTATCTGTTCACAATGCACCTTAAAGGGAGCTTTGTCAAGTATTTAATACTCTTATCCACATGGGAGTGGGCAAATATGCTACTTTATGCAAATGTATGTATATATTTATTATTGGAAATCAATTAACAACACAAAGAAATGACAAATATTGTCTAGAAATGCTAACAGGTACTGTATTTAGCATAAAATATATCTTCAGATCATAACATGGCAAACTGCAGCCCATCAGGCAACAACAGCTGTCAGTGTGTCAGTGTGACTTGACTATGACTTGCCCCAAACTACATGTGATTATCGTAAAGTGGGCGTGTCTGTAAAGGGGAGACTCGTGGGTACCCAGAGAACCCATTTACATTCACATATCTTGAGGTCAGAAGTCAAGGGACCATTTATGCATTTTTTTTTCTGGCTCTTATGTTCATTTTGCACTAAATTTCTTAATTAAATGAGGAAGTACTCAGTACTTTCTCATTTATCAAGTATTTAGTTCACACAGGAGTATGTGCTTATTTCATATCAACTATTTAGTTATTGAATTACCAAAAAACATGCTATATTATAATATATATCGTTATTGTGAGTTAACCTTTATCATGATAGAAGATTTTGGTCATATCGCTCCTGGAACCAACTAAGTTTGCATTTCATTTTCTCTTATTCATTTCAGAGAAGATAAGCAGTGAGACCTTTTATTCCATACACTTCCACACAATTCATATTTAAATGGGCAAAAAAATTTACAACCACGACGTGAAAAACAGTGTCCTCAACCCGCTTTGACCAGGGGTGCTTTAAATGATATAATACACATATAGAGATCTGCATAAACTGAAAAGCATTTCCTCTCTAGGCTACAATTATCTTCCCTGAATGGTTTAAATGTCAGCCAAAGTTCACTCCGCAGTGAAAGTCAGACGCAGCAGGATCATAACAATCAGGACAATGTCTGCATGCAATGCATTGAACTGTTTCAGACAGTATTTTATATATATTTTTTAAGACTTACAAACATCAGGCTCCTCGTCGGAGCCGTCTGGGCAGTCCTTCTCCCGGTCGCAGCGCCAGCCCTTAGAGATGCACGTCACCCCGTCTTTACACACAAACTGCTTCGGGCTGCAGGTCTTTGGAGCTGAAAAGAGACAAAGAAAAAAAGGGAATTGATTAAAAGATTTCTGAGAAAAAAACAACTCCTTTTGTGTCAGTGATCTTTATTCCTGAGGTCTCATTAGCAAGTGGGGTCTGTTGTACTCAGTCAATAGTGGCCTTCGCTGTCCCTAATTAGGTGCTGGAAAGTTGCTACTTGATGGAGGGGTTACAGAATGATACACACAAACACACACACACACACACACACACACACACACACACACACACACACAATGCAGGCTTTGCAAAAACTTGCTGCACCCAAATATCCAGGTCAGCGCTCCCACACCAGTAGCAGTGATGCAACATTACTAAAGGATATCAAAGAACATCTTGTTCTGCGAACTTCCTCCCTATCATCCATTTCCCCTTCAATCCATCCATCCATCCAGAGAGAGATGGGGGGGGCTGGTCTCTCAGACTAATGGGGGAGCACATTCAAACCCACACTGATTCAAATCCTCTCAGAACAGCACTTAAACACATTCACAACATACACAAGCAACAAAGCTGAGTCACCGGGGCATTCAGGGGAACCTCTGAGTGGAGGGTGATACAGCAGCTTACTGCTGAGCGAGAAATACATGAAAACCTGTTGTGTATGAATCTACTTAGAACGCAACGGAGATTTTTTTTTTTTAAGGTTAGAAAAAGGAACATCAAAGGTGTACATGAGTAAATTATAATGTGTATTTAGTGCATCCTGACTGGTTTTTCATTCAGCAGATATTCAGCTGACATTGAAAAGCAAAGAAAAGCAGAATTCATGAATTGTCTACTTTAGGGCTGTAACTACAGAGGTGCAGTGGTTAGCACTGTCGCCTCACAGCAGGAGGGTCGCAGGTTTGAATTCAGCTTGGGGCTCTGTGGAGTGTGGAGTTTGCATGTTTGCGTGGGTTTTCTCCAGGTTCTCCAGCTTCCTCCCTCAGTCCAGAGATATACAGTTTAACTCTAACTTGACATGAATGGTTGTCTGTCTCTATGTGTCAGCCCTGGCGACCTGTCCAGGGTGAACCTCGCCTTCGCCCAGTGTCAGCTGTGATTGGCTCCAGCCCACCCAGCGACTCCTAACGGGATAAGCGGTTGCAAAAAAAAATTATTTTCATTGTCAGTTAATCTGCCAGCTAATTTCTTGATTAATCACTTAGTTGTTTGGTCTATAAAATGTCAGAAAATGATCAATCAGTTTTTCCCAAAGCCCAAGATAACATCCTCAAATTCACAACTCAAAGATATTCAGTTTACTGTCATATAGGAGTAAAAAAAATATTCACAAAATATTTTCCTTTTTTTCCCTTAAAAAAATGACTCAGGCTGATTAATCAAATTATCAAATTCATGGTCAATTTATTTAATAGTGGTTAATAGTAGTGAGTTACTTATTAATCATTACAAAGGTCAGTTTATGAATTAATCATCCGCAAAAGTAATAGTAAGTAATGTCTTGGTGCCAACAACTGACTTCTCACACACACACACACACACACACACACACACACACACACACACACACACACACACACACACACACACACCAACAATTCCACATGGTTTATGCCATAATTCAGTATTCTTTTAACAAAAAAAAGTCCAATTTCTCTGATTCCAGCTTCTTAAATGTGAATATTTTCTGGTTTCTTTACTCCTCTATGACAGTAAACTGAATATCTATATTTTCAGGCATTTTATAGACCAAACAACTAATTGATTATTCAAGAAAATGATTGACAGATTAATAGATCATTAGCTGTCATTAAAAATCATTAGCTGTAGCTCTAGTTCAAACCAGAATGACGAGCAGCCGTGTGGGAAAAAAACCTTTATGCCTCTGAGTTGTAATTCTGAGTCAAAGATATCTGAATGAACATACATACATAAGAAGAAGCTAACTGATGCTATTCATGTGGTGTGACTAAGGTTAGCGTTAGGGCTAACCACTTTGGAATAATGTGTGAACAATCCCACATCAGATTAAAGGGTGTTTCCCCTGTTCTTCTCATTCTGCCAACACTGTGAATGCAGCATTAACCTCTGGAGCGACAGCAAACAAGTTAACGTTGAAATCACAAAGTTTTACAAAGGCAGGTTAGAGAAAAAGTGATAAAAGGGAAAAAACAGAGAACTTATAATAAGATATTTAGCTGTAATGTAGAGTTAACAGTGCTGAAAAAAATATTGTGGGTGTATAGCAACAGATGGCATGGGGACACTAAAGGACTAAAGCATCAGCTGAAGACGAAACAAATGTGATGAAATGTTTGTCCTGATGTGCTACTTTCATAAAACATTACTTCTTCCAAAACTATTAATTCATTAAAACAAAGCCAACATTTTACCGGCTGACATTTAAAAAAAGAGCAACAGGCAATCCTAAATTATACTATAATTATAATTCACTCAGATAATCCAGTGTTTGAATATTTATCACCAGGCTGAACTGACTGAACTGATTTTGTATCATCTGAGCTTGAGTTTTGTCCCGGTTTCATTTCTCTCGTCATCACGTTGAATATAAAAGGCTGTGTCTGGACGAGCGTCAACATCTTTCTTTTCCAGCTACTGAGTATAGAATATGAAGCACTGATTGGAAACAGTGATGTTACTGTAACCCCTAGAGTATTTAGGCGTATAGCGTGATGAAGAGGACGGGGGGAAGCATGGGATGGACGCGGTTTAGATGATGGGATGAAGCACAATAATCAGGATGACTGTATTTACATGTAATGCTACCTTCGGACTCCAGCGGGGAAGGGAACCTGGAAATGGAGCTCAACCTAAATACGATGAATTCAACCTGACATATTGCTGCACACACACACACACACGCACACACACACGCGCAACACTCCCCACTTATCCTCCTCTGTGTACTGCTGTGAGCGTTTTGTGTGTGTGTGTGTGTGTGTGTGTGTGTGTGTGTGTGGCACAAAGAGGAGAGTCTTTTTCTCTCAGAAGTCACAAGGATTTGAATTATTCATGAAATGCAACCAGGCTTGTGTAAAAGCGTTTCTCTTTGCTCCTCATCCCTCGTCTTTTGTGCACATTTATTTATTTGTTTGTTAGTTTCGAGGTGTCAGCACTAGCCGTAGCAGGCAGCTAGTCGCGGTGTGTCTGCCTTTTGTTTATTTGGACACTCTTTGACTTGACGTACTGTTAACATGGCTTCCAATAACGGCTGTGTGAAGAGTGAACTCGCGACTCAACCAGGAGATGCTGCTGACAGAAACATAAGAGGGAGCAGAGGAAGTAGGTCAGGAGGTCAGCGAGCTGAGGGTGAAGTTCACTGACTGCAGCGCCAGCTCAGGGATGGTTGGAGAAGCAAAGGGAGCACAGACAAAGGCCACGTTCACAGCCGCCATTACAGTCAGCCTCAGGCCAACCAATCACAACATGACTTCTAAAAATGTAGTAGTTATAGACATAACTGCATACATGTGGAATTGTTTTATATCATTTAGACAGAGGTGAAAAATCTCTCTTTGGCCTTTTAGCTCCTGTCTGCTCGCGGGCTGCACAATTTTTAAAGAATATAGAGATTTTCCTTTTTCATCAACATAACTTTGCAATCCATTCGGTGTGAAATACTAAATACATAAGTGTGCATGTCATCTGTATTTATACATTCAAAACAAATGGAGAATAAAATTAAAACATAAATAAATACAAATAAGAAATATATAGTGACATAATAATAATAATAATAATAATAATACACATATTTTCAAACATACAGAAAACAATATAATAAACAATAAGACAATAAGAACAATGAGAAAAAAGATCATAATATAAACATAAATACACATAGTTGAAGGCCGCTCAGAGAAAACCCTGCTGCATATCAAATCAAGCGCTTTAAAAAAAAAAAATAAAATAATTTTTTTTAAATTTTTTAATTTAAAAGAAATGAAGACAAACTTGAAATGGAAAGAAGTGCCCGATTCTTTTATTTTATTTAAATAAAAATATTTTAACCCTAAAATAAAAAATAAATAAAAAATATTGATCAAAAATAATCATGATTACTATTTTGCCCATCATTGTTAGTTTTATGTTCTTTGTCTGATTTTCACAAAAATGTGTATAAATTGTCTGTTTTATTTGATTTAATAATCTCCTTTATGAATGAGGACATTTTTGAGGCATGATGTGTAACTAAATGGAACTGACAGTTATAATGTATTTACTGCTGATAACGAGACTCACCTGCCCTCCTTGACTTTAATATTATCTGTAATACAGCCTCAAAGTGGCAGATCATGATAAACTACATCAACCGCCTCATGGTTGTCTGCTTCCGCCAACCAAGAGGCAGTTTACATCCATGTCCCATAATCAGTATATGAATTCTTGAGTTACGGCCAAAAGCTTGCCTTGTGAGAGCACAGTGACCTTCGACCACCAACTTCTAATCAGTTCATCCTTGAGTCCAAGTTGACATTTGTGCCAAATTTGAGGAAACTCCCTCCAGGAGTTCTTAAGATATGTTGGCGAGAATGGTACGGACAGACAACCTGAAACTCAACACGCCCCAGACATGGCACTCGCTGGTATGGAAGCATAAAAAAGATAAATGATGAAAGGATAACCTTGTATAGCTGCACAACTACTTTATAAGAGAAGATAAGGTCAGCTGATGGATGTTATTGCTTTGAGTTGGTGGTCATGGTGACATAATCATATGTCTCTGGAAGCAGATGTTGACACCCATTTTAATGCCACTTTGACTCAATCTGTGCTTGAATCAGGATCAGGATTTGGCTTGGTTAGAAATAATAAGTTATTACATATTTTAGGCTTTAGTTGTCTCACAGTTTTGTAAACTGGTCATCAATACAACGGGTCTTAACAGGTCTGTCTTTTTTTCAAAGGAAATGGTGCATGGAGGAAGAGGATGAAGTCAGACAAAGATGGTAAACAGATGCTATGACACAGGATGACATAAGAGAACAGGCTGGGTGAAGTGAGAGCAAATGGAGAGGCGGAGAGCGAACTACGAGTCAAAAGCGAGTCAAAAGCAGGGCAGGGGGGCTCTCACAGCTGGGGGGCCGGCCTGAAGATCTGAGAGCAGACTGAGCTGGGCTGGGATCCTGAGATGGGATGGAGGAATGTCACACATGCTATCAATGAGCTGGCTGTGTGTTTACCAAATGTGGTGGCTGAGCAAAAATGCTTTGGGTCGTCGCCATTTGGGCCAGGTTTCAGATCCGCTGCCCTCAGCCCCCACCTCTGTCTGATGGTCCACCACGATGAGTTCAATCTGGTTGGGAGGAGAGTCCTCTTTTAAGGCAAACACAAGCCTTACCCCCTGCCACAGCCATATTTCCTCCAACACCCACAGTGGAGCTATAAATAAGCTGGAGGCCTGCCCTCTGAGATCAGCCAGGGCACTGCAAAGCTCCAGCAGACACCGAGACTGCCGCCTCATCACACACCACTCTGCAGCGGCTGAGGTGAAGGTGGACTCTAAGTGTTGTCAACAGTGGTGCTGAAAGGGAGCTTGAGCAGAGTCGCTCTTCAAAGCCGGCCCCGTAAGATATCGCACCATCAACCAGACAAACGCTGTTCAAGTACCCTTGAGCAAGACTTGCACCAGCTTTGGGGTGGCTCCGGTGCTCTGGCCTCAGTAGAGGCAGACCTCAAACCAGAATGTCAGGGATCAATTATGTATCTGCAAATGAGCAAACCCTGTTCATCCATCAGACCCAGTATAACAAGACTAAGAATCTGTAACTTAGATACAATGGTGGTTTGAGTTCAATGCTAATATCTGGTAATCAGGACAAAACACAAAGCACAGCTGAGGCTGACGTCACTAGTTTTGAAGGTATTGCACAAACTTAATTTTCCCCTATTTATGGTACTATAGACTATATAAGAACTGTAGACTGTGACGTCATCCATTGGTTTGTGGACTGCTGTTCTGAAGCTTTGAGTCCAGCATTTTGGCCATCGCCATGTTGGATGGATGATAGGGTGGAGTTAGGTACAACTGAATGCTGAATAAAACATTTTAGGCGACCAGAATTGTTATGATTAATTTTCATGAACTGAAAACACACTGAAAGGGTTAAAGTTCTAAGAGAAAAACACAAATCATAACAACACCCACACTGGACAACACTGTGGTGCCGACCTGTCAATCACAAGGTAGCCGCGCCCTAATGTATACTCTGATTTATGGTCTATTTGACTCTAATTGCTGCCATCATTTACTAAATAAACATCATGCTGTATTGAAGAAGACTTGAAACTAGCGATTGAGACCATAAACTCAGAAGTGGACTCATTTTCTCATAGACTTCTATACAATTAGACTTTTTGCAACCAGAGGAGTCGCCGCCTGCTGGATATTAGAAAGAATGCTAGTTTAAAGCACTTCTGCATCGGCTTCACTTTTCAGACCCTGGCGGTTGCCCACTGGATGGTACCAGATGAAAAGTCAGAGTTAATGCAATTCATCCTGAGGGGAACATGAACATCTGTACAAAACCGCATGGCAATCTATTCAATAGTTGTAGAGACATTTCACTTAAAGCCACAGTTGTTAATCTCATGGTGGTGCTACAGCAGAGTCATTAAAGTCATCAGGATGCATCCACTGGAAACCATGAATGACTGTACCGAATTTTATAGTAATCCATCCAACAGTTGTCAAACCGACAGACATCCATAGAGCCATGCTGCAGCTACAAAAGCTAACTGAAGACTCTTTTGCTGCATACTTTGGATGATTATCTTCAGTTTAGATCTGTTGCTAAAGTCTCATTTCATAACCCTGGAGTCTATAGTACCAGGCTCTGTGAGATAACAAACCTGGGTTTCGTCTGTACTTCCGTGAACTTAAATCACTCACGCGCACACCTTGTATTATGTCAGTATGACCGTTAGAGGCGAACTGAGAGGTGGAGAAATGCAACGTAGGCATGGAAATGTTGCTCATGTATAAAGTTGATGCTTTTAACAGGACAGCAGCTGCTTTCCTTTCCTACACACAGACAGAACAAACGGCTCAGATGTGAGGAGGCGAACCTTCACGGCTGGTACAGATTCATCCAAAACTACTGAGAACAATAAAGCTGGCAGGCCACACAAAAGCACCAGGTGGGTGTGTTGGCTGAAGTAAATGCATGGCAAAGTTTTTCAAAACGCTTACAGAGCCTTTTGCAATGTCTACTGGGAAAAAAAAAAACATGTAGTTTAGTCTACTGTAGATAGTGTGTACTCGCACTAATAATAAAACACTTTTTCTCAAGGGAAGAAGACAATCCCAAATACTTTTCCCTGTTAGAAATGATAAAGCTTCATTATCTTTTAAATATTTAGGAAAGGGAGGTTTATATGAGGGCCAGATAAACAACCTGAATTGTGTGTAATCAATCAGACACTGGCCAAACCTTCATACGCACTTTATCTTTTCAGAGGGTCACAGACTGGAGCAACACGGTCAGTTTAACTCTGATTCCTAAAATTAAACATCAGAAATGCTGCAGGAAATTAATGATACACAGACATCAAGCGAGAGATGTTTTTAATATTTTGTGCGCTACAGCCCTGGTGATGAACTTCCTTTTTAGATTTAGATGACACAAAACACAAGTCTGGCCAGTGATGAGACAGCAAACAGATAGAACAAAGCCAAAAGGGAAGACATATAGGAAGAGACTGATGTAGAGCAGGAAGAGAGCGGTGGACGGGGTCTATTTGGCTGACCTCTGGGCCGACCTGAGGGGGTTCTGCCGAGGGCCAAGAAAAGAGGGAAGTGTCTATATTGGCCTGTTTGGCAGCGGCCTGCCACCTCGTCATCCTCCTCTACAGCCCAGCCCACAAACGCTTCAGGATTTTGTAATGGAAGAGAGTGAGAAGAAGGAAGACGGAGGGAAAAAAAGTTTTCCAATTTGTCATGTTACAAAACAGAGAGAAAGAGGCCCCAGCTGCGCCTCTTACTAAATAAACCTTTCCGGCAGAGCTTGGAGGAGCTGTGGAAATCTCGTCGGACAAAAGTTCAGACGGAATGGCCGACACATCTTATTCACGTTTACATAGCAGTCACCATTATATCAATATTTTGAAAGATAGCAATAAGAATAAAAGTTTGGGGATGTTTCCATCCGCATGCGTGGCCACTCAACTGCTCACATTTCATTTCATCAGGTTTTTATGTCATGTTTTGTGTGTTTCTAAGATGGTGTGTGTGTTAGCAAGTCTACCTTAAAGTTGTGTGTAGTGTGCAGTGTGTAGAAATGGAGCAAATATGACTTAAAAAAAATATTTTTATAAAACAGTAACTACATCCTGATAGTAGTGCATGAGACAGGTAATCTGAAAACAATAATTGTCCCGGAGGACACCGCTCCTAATGGCATTGCAAAATTTCACAGACCGGAGGTAAAACAACCAATCAGAGCCGAGCTGGAGCCTGTCGTCTCTGAGCAGCTGTCAATCAATGTAAATTTCTCCACTGTGGGACTAATAAAGGAATATCTTATCTTATCTTATCTTATCACTGACAAACTCCGATCACATGGTCAAACTAGTCAGCACTGCCTCAAATGTTTTCAGAGACATCTTGTAGAGACTGTATAGCTGTAAAGTGAGAAAGTTTGTGACCCGACAGCCATGTTGAGAGCAGTTGAGGAAATACCAAGCACCACCCACCACTGGGAGCACAGCCAATAGAAAGGCTCTCCCTCTGAAATGACCCGTGACTGGCCAAAGTTTCCCGTCATGGGCTAGATTATTTAAAGCCTGTAAACAGAGCCATGAGGAGGTGCAGAAGCCTAGGTTTCTCTCAGAACACTTGAATTATAATATGCTGAAAGGTTATCATGATCTTTTTGACCAATGATGCCAAAAATATACTGCCTACCCCCACTTTAAGTGTGTGTTATGCATGCACTTAGAGCTGAGGAGAATTAACATCAGGAATGTGCTCATGTCTGGTGATGGTTGCCAAGTAAAATGGGGCTGCGTCATCGCAGCACAACCTGGTCCGGCCTGCAACTGATTTTACCGGTCAGATCTGAGCAGTCAACCTGCACAAGGCTTTGCAGCAGTGAGAGGCAGCAGAAGCTATTAAGCCAAGTAGAGTAATCAAATGTGAACTTAATGAAGAGCTGTTTGGATGTCTGGCTGATATTTCAGCATGTACTCAGCCCCAGAGTGGTAATCAACCACGACTGCTATTTGCACTAGAGCGAGTGTGGGAGCTCAGACAGAGGAGGAGGCTGCGACCTTCCTCACTTCCACATGAGGATTAAATCGAATTCAGCAGCGGAGTTGGGGAGTTGGGGACCAAGTACAAAACCACAAGGTGTGAGCTGCCTTTATCAAGTTAGTCAGTTTAGACAAATCCCTTTGCCACACCACTGCCAGAGCACACGCTGTACGACGTATAGCTGCACAGGGAGAAAAATGACAATTAAGCCTACTTAGCATGCTGCCGAGGGAAACGCATTAAAGAAGATTATATGAAATTCTTTAGTGCCTGTTCATAAGACCGGTACAAGTCTCAGTGTGACGCATGAGCTCCTCTAGAACGTTCTCTCACATTCACTACGCATGTGCTAAAACAAACTGAGCGCCGCTAATGGCACCTGCAACTCCTCGCCATGATTTTGTAAATATGAGAGCTTGAATAGGAAGTAAAACAGTTAATCTTGATCACTGATCTTGTGAATACTGATATACAGATTTTACATCTGAGTGCTACACTTCAAATAAACAGACAGTTAATTTAGGGGTTTAAGAAAATATAGAAAATACTGAGTATCACAATATTATGTTTTGTGATGCTGTATCAATTCTCAGAAACACTTTTTTTTTTAGTTAATAGTTAACATGCAAAGTTTAACTCAGTCAATAGTTTATTTTATTTGCAAAGACGTGTCCTTTAAGTGTCCTGTTTGATAAATGCAAATTCAGATCCCACTGTTCTGATTGCACAAAAAAATGTTAACTTGTTTTGATTTTATGCACATGGTGGTGTGTTCTTTATACTGTGATATACTATTTCCTAAAATAATAGTTATATATTGCATGGTGACCCCTATATTGTGATACGTATCGTATTGCCAGATTCTTGTCAACACACAGCCCTAATTGTCAGTCCAAGAGTTTGACATTTTTGGAAATCATCTGTTCGCTTCCTGGCAGAGTGTAAGATGCTTTGGTTAGCTTAGCTTAGCTTAGCTTAGCTTAGCTTAGCATAAAGACTGGTAACGGGGGAAACAGCTAGCCCGACTCTGGCCAAAGGTAACAAAATCTGCTTACCAGCAACTCTGACGTTATCTTGTTACCATTTTCTGCGGGCTTATATACAGTTGCTAAGCAACAAGGAAGCTGCGCCCGGCCAAGAATGAGGTTGCCTCCAAAATTCCACACTAACACGCCATTAAGTACGCTAAAAACAGCATGTTAGATTTTTTAGTATGTCCGAATCCCTAGTATGAAACAAATCGCACACAAATTACTTCTATTCTTGGAAAAATATTAATATAATATCCGTAACAACAACAACAGCGTTTCAATTTCAGTGCAAGGATAAGATTTCACTTTGCTAGTTGTAATATAGTTTTCAAAATTAGTTCAGAATTTATTTCTCACAAATTGTCGTTTTGGTCACATGAGGTTGGCTTGGGTTACCATGGTTACACGTTTAAGGAGGCCAGTTCAGTCAATTCAACATCACATCCACACATTCTCCACATGTTCAAAGTGCTTCATCATCTCCAAACTATAACAAAGGAGTGACATTTCCAAAACATATTCAGTTCATTAATGGCGTGTGTAGGCTAATAACAGTGGAGCAGCTGCCCATTCTCTTCCCAGAAGCATATCATCAGAGAGGCCACACTGCCTACACACATGCATCAGTGTGGGAAATCCTCCACAGTAAATGTAAATATCACTTAGCCTATCATTTTCACAATTACAGTCATTGACATTTATAATATCACTTTAAAATGTTTATCAAGTATTGACCACAAACACCTCTCACTGTGTGCTTGTGCTCAGGCGGAAGGCAGAAATAATGATTGTGGGTCCATGTGAGGAGATTTCTGGCTCTAAGTGAAGGGTGAACGCCTGCTTGAGGGATTAGTATTACAATTAGGCTTATGTTAAGGTTATGGTTGGGTACTTTGTGTTTAGGATTAGAAGTTTGGGAATAAATCTAAATCACGGTTGCATGAATTATGACCTTGATGCTGAACGTGTGCGTCGCTGACGTGACGGGATGTGTTGTTACACATGTCTGAAAATGTCCTAATAAGGATGCTGAATTTTCTTCCCACAGAGAATTCATAAGTAATCTACAATAGGTGAGTCTGCGCTGTCACACTGTTGTCCCAGAAAAAAATGGATGTCAGTTAAAAAAAAAAAAAAGGCTTAAATGGATGTGAATGAATGTATTTGTTGTGTGGGCTGATGCAGAAAATAGACTCTTTTTTTGGCGGAGGAACCAAGATTGGAAACGTTTTATGAACAAAAAGACAATTTCTATCTGAGCTGGGAATGAAACTCCACAATGTTTGTGACAGGCAAAGTAATATGAAGCTTGGGATTTATCTTGTACATTATGGTTTGAATAGATAGGTTCGGTTTTGTGCAGCAACAACAAGCCATTTAGCCTCCATTGTGCACTGCACAACGCAACACTGTCCTTTCAGACTGACACACTGCAGCCCATGTATGCTGCTGGTCATCCGACCTGACCCTGACACCGCCTGGCTTCAGCGTTAAAGGGTGGACACTGGTTCCTGTAACTTAGATTTATTACACAGCTTTGTTGAATACTCGACGCTGATTGGTCACAGTTCTACGGTCTATTATTTTTTTATAGCAGACGATGCAGTCGGACTCTGTAGGACCATTTTTGGGTCAAATTACTGATTTCTTAAGTAAGTAGCTACGCGAGGTCACAAACAGCTAGCAGGGCAGGGAAATAAACCCTGACTGGGCGATGGGGCACCCCCGACACTCACTGTACATTATCACTTACATGGAATAGAGTTTATTTAAAAATACAAAAAATGCAGTGAAGTTGCACAGTTGTTGATGTCCACACTGCTGGTGTGATGAACCCCGTCCAGCTGACAGAATTACAAAATGTCAGAGTTTTTGCAATGTGCTTGACTGAGCTTTTTAATCACAACTATAGGGTTGTTATGAATGGTCCAGTGAGGGCTGGAAGAGTTTTCATAAGACAACACTATCTCAGTCTTCCGATCACACCTGTGGAGCAACATCGCCATGTGAAGGACTGCCACCTCTTCCTAACATACAGCGACCGAGCAAACTCCAGAAAACTGTCCACATATACTACAAGCGATGTCACTCTCTATTACATAGAGAGAGTGATATTAATTAACTGTCAGTTACTGTCAGCGTCGATTTTGACCGGTGAAAATAGGCTGGAGGTGCGCGAAACAAGCGACACGTTGCTCAGCCTGCTCGCTGACGCACGGAGCAGGTTAGGAAATCCTCACTGGGATTAACTGAAACAATTTGATGATCGCTCGTCCACGTCACGTCCAGTTACGAAGACGTGTGCTGCTGCTCGGCGATAACGCCTTCATCACTAATGAAATTTCTTATGACATATGACACAACTTCCTCTCTCTCTCACTCTCTTACACACAGTCTTACTCATGCAGATATATCAAGGGAGTATGATCTTTTGAATAGATCATTCCCAGACTGATAATAGTTGCCACTGCTGTAATACCGCAAAGTGTCTGTTGCTCCCTCTGATATGTCGAGGACAAGTGTATGGATTCAATATTGAAGTGCTTTTCACATAAAACTAAACTACGGTTATAAAATCAAAGTGATGGCTTTAATAAGTTTAACCAATGTTGCTACAGGACAAAACAGTCCTCCTCAGTGTTTTAGACTTCAGATTTAAAGATGCTATCATCAATATTGTTATACTGACAATGGATCACCTGTGGCAATTAAAGGACCAGTGTATAGGATTTAGTGGCATCTAGAAGTGAGGTTGAATTACCTCCCTCCACAACCTCTCCCTTTGCAAGTTTCAGGTGCATTTACGCTACCGAATGTAAGCTGTCACTTCAACGTAAAAATGCGAAAGTCTCTCTTTAGAGCGAGTGTTTGGTTTGTCCGGTCTGTAGAAACATGACGGAGCAACATGGTGGGATCCGTGGCGAGAGGACCCACTGCCCCAAGAGCTCATTCCAAGCACACAACTATTCTTAGTGTCAGGTGATTGATTATACGCTAAAGAAAAATACGAATGAATGTTATTATTCCATTTCTGCCAATAGATCCTCCTAAATCCTACACACTGAGCCTTTAACATGACTCCAAAAGAAAGCAAATGTTACTCCAGATCTGTGTCAGTGTTTGCTGTCTGTGTTTTGTACACTGCTGGTTTCTGTTGCCCCAAAATCAGTCGGTTTCTCCTTTTCTATTCTCACTCTCATTAGAAGTATTTTGCATTACTTTGTTTTCGGAGTCTGCACAATATCAAAAGAAAAATGGCAAAATTGATCTTTTCCTTGGTGTTAAATGAGTAACGTTACATCTTTGGTCATCACGCTGGAGGGATTGCTGTCATTTTGTCCCAAAAGAGATAATAACCACTGAGCTTAGCAGTTTCCCGAGCCTGCGTTCACCAGTGATCTTCGTTTTCCTATCCTTACCTTCATGTACTGATGAAGCTAATGCGTAAGTTCATTCAGGAAGACCTTCTACTCTCGCTCATTCATCCTTCCGAGTCCCTTCTCATAGGCCCTCACTCCATCAGCTGATTATAGTGTTCCACTCTGCTCTGCCAATAATAACCTACCACCACCTCCTCTCTAAACCAATCACACAGTGTGCCAAGGTTTTTAAACTGCTCTCCTCTGCGCTGCTTTCAGCTGTCATTTCAGCACGACCGATGCAGCGATATAAAGAAGAAAATTATTGCTTACCTTCCGCGAAGTCCGTCGCAATTTCACATGTCCGACTCAGACTTAGATCCCTGGCTGGAAGAGCCAGATCCTGGTCCAGACGCCCCATTCGTGATCGCGTCCTCTCCACCAGGCGGAAAACGGAGAAGCAGCCGCTTAGCCTGCAGTCTCTGGCTAGTTCCATCCGCAGCATTGATTCTCGCCTCCAGTCTCTCGAGACCGCTTCAGCTCCCTCACCTCAACCAGCAGCCTTCACAGCCATTCAAGCCTCCATGCGGCAGCCCGTATCGCCACTATGCCAGCCCTCTACTTCGGCAACTGCGGAGGCCGTTCAACACTCCTTGGCCTCTGCCGTCCCAGCTCCGCCGCTAGGTAGGCAGTACATTCCTCTTGCAGCAAACATCTCCCCTCGCCTCAGGTCTAAAATCCTACAAGGTAAGGACATCAATCTCATCTCCATTCTGCTGCCGTCTTCGGAGTGCGATAAATCCGTAGCCGCCGGACCCGACATAACGGCCGTCTTTAAATCTTCAGACCCACGACTTAACAGAGACTTGTCCATCGGGCAGTTTCTCGTCGCATTTAGCGTTTACCGTGACGTTATCTGCTCGGTCTACCCCGAGAGGAGACCCGAACTGGACACGTACATGATCATCATCGGCGACCTCCACCTCAAATACGGAAAAAATATTTTCTATCAGATCATAAAGCCTTCGCCACCAAAGCCGCTCTGTATATCACCCAGTACAACCTACGCCTGGACTGGTCCGTGATTGACACTGAGATTCTGCTCCTGATAGGGCGGTGCACAAGCACTATCATGCTCCACATGCGGGAATTCAGGCCACACCGCCTCCCTATGCCCATCCGTGCCTTTCCAAATCTCGAAACCCGGGACTTTTACGCACGACGCGCAGCAGTCCCACCTCAAGGTGAACGTATTCTTTTCGACGCGGCCGGGCGAAAGGGCATTTCTCAAACAACATCCAAATATCAATAACCCGTCTTACACCTCTTTCTTTCCTCCACTCCATTGCAGATGCACATCCCCGCTCGGTCTGCCCACGCGCCCGGCCACTCCTCCTCACAAGGAACCAACATGCTCAAAAACATTTTAACGAGCATTCACCCCTTAATCACTGCATAGCTACCCTATCATTTTTTGACCACTCCTCACGGGATTCCCGTCTCGGGTCGGGGCCTCTCTCTTCCTTCACAACTACTAGCAAAAAATCCCACTCTCCTTAAACATCCACAAACACCTCACTCTAAGAGTTAAATAATAAATACTATGCCCCTTTAGCCTCTCCATTTCATGTCCAGTCCCATAGCATTCTACCAAAAATACCAAAAAAGAACAATATTGTCTTTCTCACCGCCTCTGGCTCTTTTCAGCGTAAATACCTCACCCACTCAACCTTCTCTCTTACGCATCTTACACCCTTTTAAAGTGGCCGGCAAGGCGCCTGCTCCCCACTATAACGCTCTACCACCCCCTCGCACTTTCTCAGGTGGGACTCAAAATACTATTTCGGCGTACGCCTTCTTCGGGTGCAGGAGCAGCCCCTCAATATTTAACCAAATATCGGAAGCACCTCTATCTCTCATCGATAAAAATCCCCTCCTTCTACACCTCCTATACTTCCTACTAATAGACGCTCCTCAAACAGCGCGCTCATCTCTGAGAAATTAAAACATTGTTTTAGCTCTCTCTTTCCCCTTCAGAGGAAAAAACAGCAGGTCCAGACACACGGCTGAATTCTTGGGCATCACGCTGGACTCCGTCGACATGAAAGCGTCACTCTCACCAAAACTGCAGCGCATCAGGGACATTACAAAGTCTTTCTGCGCGTCCGAACAATAACAACACAATGCTCTCGCCCTCGGGCATCTCAATTTCGCCATGCGCTACCCTCAGGGCGCTCCTTCATTTCCAGCTTCTACATGCGCATTCAGTGACCCACCTGCACGACCGCATTTCACTGACGAAGGGTGCCGCCGGATTTAAAATTCTGGTCCCTTCTCCTCGACGACTAACGGTGTCACCTTCTTTTACGATGAGCTTTCCCACTCCTCCACGCTTTAAATTTTTCACCGACGCAGCGCCATCAGTGGGTTTTGGGGGCTTCTATGAAGGCGAGTGGTTCGCAAGCCGCTGGCCGCCCGGTTTCCATCACCTCTCTCCTTCCTCTCGCTCCACAAATCTATCCAGTCGCGTTGCCTCCACGTGTGGGGTCAGCACTGGAAGCGCAAGCGCATCACGGTTCTCTGCGACAATCAGGCAGTCGTCAGCATCATTAACAGAGGGCGCGCCGCATCTAAAGATATCATCCGTCATAGAAGCATCACGTGGTCCTCAGTCCGACACAACTTCTAATCAAAGCTCCCACGTGCCCGGCCCCAAATCTTACCACTCGCTCTCTCGCTTTAAATTTCAACCTTCCGAGCATCTCCCCATCCACCCACACCTTCTTTCCTCCTTTCCAAACCATACGCTTTACTATCAAGTCCTTTCCCATACCTACCTCACCCCCATTACATGAGAAACGGTCTAGCCGCGCCCTCTAAGTTATGATTCGGCATATACTTTTCCATTTCTGCATTCTGTTGGGGCCCTCTAAAACCTTTTTTATACAGTGTGTGCTTTCATTTTTACTCCCCCTTTCTTTAATTATTTTGGGCTCCCTTTACTCTGTTTCCCTCATCCCTATTTATTCTCCAATTCCATCAAATTATCCTCAAAGGCATCTCCATTTCTCCGCCAGTGCCTACCGCAGACAGCCAATCACCCTCTCCATTCTTCATAAAATGCTACAAAACTCAGACCGGCATGTTCTCCCCCTATATTACGCCCTGCTTACACCGTTTTCCTCCTAGCTTTTTATGCTTTCCTCAATGCGGAGAATTCACAACATCCTCAAAGTCTTTCAACCCAACAAGACATCACGCTCTCTATTTATTTTTCATCCGACACACTACCGCCTATCCTTAAGCACTCTAAATCGGGGGTGAGTGTTCAGTAACAGTAGCTCGCCTGGACACCACATTCTGCCCCTTTAAGTCCATATCAAATATCTTAGACTTAGACCCCATACCTTTCCTTCATCTCCTCTATTTCTAACCCCTATAATCTTCCCCTTTCTAAATCTTTTCCTGCTTCATCTATCGGTTCTCTAAAAATCGATTTATCCCCTCAGCATTATTCAGGCATTCTTTTAGGATAGGTGCGGCAACATGCGCCGCAGCTCAGCATCTCCTCCACTATCTCCAAAAAATGGGGCGTTGGTCCTCTTCGGCGTATTCCTCCTACGTGCGCCCAACTAGAAACCATTCTCAGAATCAAAGAGCCCTAAACCCTACATGGTAAGTCATTCATATAGCTGTGATGGTGTCCTCATTCTCTGCACTAATCTGATTCCCCGCTCTCATCACCCTATTTTTTTCCTTTCTCTATTCGGGTCGTCATGTCCATTTACACAGGTCGCTAAGGCCCATCTCATGCTCTCATCACTCTTATACTGGCATGCTTCGCTTCCATTTCACTTTTGTCTGACTCTAATATTCCACTCTTTATCTCGTACTGATCTTCTACATGGTCGCAACACCCCTCTTCTCTCAGTCGTGCAGGCCTCTCAGCACGGTCGCCGAGACCTCTATCCTCACGGGTCGCCAGACCTCTCTTCAGGCAGGTCGCGCCGACCTCGCCCCTCTAAGGTCGCCGAGACCTCTATCCTCACGGGTCGCGCTGACCCTCACTCACAGGTCGCCAGACCTCTATCCACACGGGTCGCGCTGACCCTCACTCACAGGTCGCCGAGACCTCTATCCTCACGGGTCGCGCTACCCTCACGGCAGGTCGCCGAGACCTCCATCCTCACGGGTCACGCTGACCCTCACGGCAGGTCGCCGAGACCTCCGTCCTCACGGGTCGCGCTGACCCTCACTGCCGGTCGCCGAGACCTCTATCCTCACGGGTCGCGCTGACCCTCACTGCACAGGTCGCCGAGGCCTCTATCCTCACGGGTCGCGCTGACCCTCACTGCACAGGTCGCCGAGACCTTTCTTCATGAGGGTCGCGCCGACCTCTCACTGCGCAGGTCGCCGAGACCTCTATTCCCATGGGTCGCTCTACCCCTCTGCTCAGGTAGCCGAGACCGCTCTCCATACAGGTCGCGCTGACCTTCCACCAAAGGTCGTGCTTACTTCTCATCCCTCATTCTCAGGCTTATATTATAATTATTTACTCTTATTAACCTTCCCCTTTCATCCACATCAATTTCGGAGATGCAAAGGTACGTGTTCATTTGTTTATCACATGCTCTAATTTTATTCTTTTATTTCTGTACTTTGGGGAATAAAGAACATTCTGCTATCCATATCATTCCCCACTAAGCCACGGCGGGTCTAATCCCAAAAACGTTTCTTATCATAATGCTGTCTTGTTCTTTAATAAACATCATCCACTCAATGAGTCTCTCCTATTGAAATGAAGCTAATGCGTAAGTTCATTCAGGAAGACCTTCTACTCTCGCTCATTCATCCTTCCGAGTCCCTTCTCATAGGCCCTCACTCCATCAGCTATTATAGTGTTCCACTCTGCTCTGCCAATAATAACCTACCACCACCTCCTCTCTAAACCAATCACACAGTGTGCCAAGGTTTTTAAACTGCTCTCCTCTGCGCTGCTTTCAGCTGTCATTTCAGCACGACCGATGCAGCCCTCCTCCACCCCATCGCCTCCAACATTCATCACCTTCAATTACCCCAGCCGGCCGTCGCTTCCACCACCAGCCCCCATCGCTTCAGCCTCCAGTTACTCCAGCCCAAGCATCCATCGCCTCCAGCCCCATCGCCTCCAGCATCAGCACCCTCCATGCCTCCGGCAGTCATCGCCCCAGTTAGGATCTCTCCAGCCTCAATTCGTTGATGTGCGTGTTTTAAACACGGGACATCTATCGCACGTCCGCGCATCCTAAGACGGACTCCTCTTTAGTTGCTCTTCCCGAGGTTTCTCCTCCTTCTTTTTCCTGATCAAGGTTTTTGCGGGGAGTTTTTTCCTCATTCATCGCAAGAGTCGCAACGCAAGGACAGAGGGACGTCATCCACGTCCACACCTAAAGCTTATAGAGATTACTTCCTGATGTTCAAACTGATTCGATTCACCTGACCTCACCAAACCACTTCAATACCACCATCACCAGCGTCTAGACCCGCAGGGGGAATAAAGAACATTCTGCTATGCCATATCATTCCCCACTAAGCCACGGCGGGTCTAATGCGCCAAAAACGTTTCTTATCATAATGCTGTCTTGTTCTTTAATAAACAGTCATCCACTCAATGAGTCTCTCCTGATTGAAATACTAGTTGTGGTGTCAAAAGTAGCTGGCTAATGTATTGTGAATAAACACATGCATGTTGATGACATCCTCTCATATTCTTTCAGAGGGCCTCCAGAGACCCTGTTATATCTCCAATCCTTAAATAGCTCCATCTACGTAGATAGTGCGTCTCAATCAGTGGGTCACTGCTCCAAAGTGGGTCATAGGGCTGTTCTGACAAACCTGAGCGCATGTACCCAGAGCACTTAAGTACGAGTCAGCTTTTACAGACTTCGGCTGTGTTTTCAGGTAATTATGAAAGAAAAAGCTGGGGGAGCATCGTACCACTGCCAGTTAAAAAAAACAGTCACTTACACTTATTTGGTTTCTTGCTTAAAGTCAAGAGAAGATTGGTACCACTCACATATTTATGCTTAGCTTAGCATAAAGGCTGGAAACAGCTAGCTGTTAAGATAAGATAAGATAAGATATTCCTTTATTGGTCCCACAGTGGAGAAATTCACATTTACATTTACCTGTTATGCTTACAGGTAAAGGTAACAAAATCCACCTACTAGCATCTCATTGGTTAGCGTGTTTGATGATGCAGCCTTGCTGAATACTCAATTCTGATTGGTCAATCACAGCCTTCTACGGTCTAGCTTTGGGCGTGGTCCCGATGTCGGACTCTGGCGGACTGTTTTCGTGTAAGAGTACTGATTTCTTAAGTAAGGATCCGTGTAATAAGCAGGATAATGTACAGCACCCTTCAGGGTGATGCAAGACCCTGTCAGGATTTATTTCACAACAATGACCGGCTTGCTGTACATTATCGCTTACACGTCTTATGTGCTTAATCTGTGCAAAAAAAATCATTGTAAAAATTTGTCGTTTTACTGGGTTTTATGTGTGGGGCTATGAGTTGGCCGTGAGCACTGACATCCTGGATTCTTCCTTCGTGGTTTAAGAAATTTCCTCCTCGCTCACCATGGGGTAGGGCACAGTCTTACAGAGGTAAAGCACAGCGCAGGTAATATGCCATCAAACAGTGCGCAAGGAACGCCATTTACCGTTTCTAACAGCAACAGCAGTTGCAACTGTTATCTCACTGGTTGCGTTCTGAAACGTCAGCAGCAACTGGGGTCAAAGCTGAAGTGGCAATTTTGACCGGTGTAAGAAAACAATGACACAGCCAGCGCAGAGCAACTTTACGGCTGATCGTGTGTGAGCAGCTTTAGAGGGGCTGGTAGGTGGATTTTGACACCTCGTTTCTTGTCTGTATGCTGAGATGAACTGACTCTAGCCCATATCTTTACATAGCTAATAGCTGTTTGATGCTTTATTAATGCTCTGAACCTTTAAGGCTAAAAATACAGTACTTTCTTTCATGACATAAAAAAGAAGAAATCAGGGGAGCAGTTAACAGCACTGTGGGTATTTTCATAAATGGAGTAACTTACCGTGACCATTACAAATGAAAACCTTCAGGGCTTCTAAGATTTCACATCAGGTGTGACGTAGTTGTATTGTCAGTTGTGTGTCAGTTGGAAATCTCTGGCTACAGCAGAGCAGAGTTAGATTAGTGCTGCTCAGCCACACCGTCAGTGTAATGATGTGACTGAACTTTGCTTAGCCTCTGAGTTGATTTTACTCAGGAAAAGCTGCTGACCAAAGTACTGGATGTTATATCTGCTCAGTTATGCGGTGGGTTTCAGTGTCTTATATAAGACAGCAGTCAATGCTCTTTTAGTTATGCACTGATCTAAACAACATAGCTGTGCTCAATATACTTGTCCTCTGTTATTTGCATTAAAAGCCTTTCTAAATGCTCTTAAACGCTGCTTATAACATCAACAGCGACAAGGGGGATCCAACAAATGCACTCTGTTTTCCATACTACCCTCAGCTGTCAGTAAACAATAAAGTGGTAACCTTTTGGCCATGTGGATGTCACTGTGATGGCAATGTCACCCGAATAACAGCCAAATGCTGGGCCAGATCTACCAAATGTTACGGCAGAGACGTCCACAGGGGAACAGTGCCAGGAGAAGCACTGGATGGTGAGTTAATTAAGAAGAAAGGAGCCTGTGCTATTAAACTAAAACGTTTAACATTTAAGGGAGGAAACATAAGGAAACCAGGCATTTTATATAGAAGTGACTCACTTCAAACAGCATTTAAATGTATGTCTGAATGAGAAAAATTAGAAATGTTAAAAGTTAGATTTCCTGCTCTGACAAGATGTCAAACACTGCTGTCACGCCACTTAAAGCCTCGGGGGACGGCCCTGTCCATTTCTGAGGACTGGTGATCGGTTTTGCAGTGACGTTACTGTATTTTCATGGAGTGAAACGATGCAAATTCTTTCATTAGGGCCTTTTCCACAGGGCTCCCAATTAGCAGCGCCTTCTGAACAATTTGAGACTGTTCATGGAGGTCTCCTCTGGGAAACAAAGAGCAGTTTAGACCCAATTAAACTCGGGGTTTGTTGGTGGCCCAGGCTCTTTGCTCTGGCTACGGTACAGAGACAGTGAGAGAAAATCTTTAGAAGTCTAGAAAATGGAAAGAGATGAGTTCCAGGCAAGTCTGAAAAAAGCTTTACTAGTAACATATGTGGCTCAAAGGGCTGTAAAAATTAAAGAGCAATCAAAGAGGTTAAGCAAGTAATTTAGCTTTGCTTTCAAGGGAGTAACATGCAGTCGAGCTCTCATCAACACAAGTGACATGTCGGCTACGGTTTAGTGAGGTTGGCTTCAAAATGTCACATTTACAGTAAAAATCCACAAATTTCACTTTAAACCTGCAATAGGTAGAATATTTCTGGCATCACTGGGCAAAAAAAAATCCATAATAAGCATATTGTGATTCAAGTGTGCTGGAGAAAACATGGCTGCCGGATCACAAATGTTCTTATTTTACAGCTAAACAGTAACTACAAGATGTTTCTGAAAACATTTGAGGAGAGAAATAGTCATTACAGTAACAGAATATTGATTCATATTTGATCAGAGTTGCCTATTTGACCATTTTATCGAGTCTGTGAGTGATTGACGGCTGCTCAAAGACGACAAGCTCCAGCTCAGCTCCGATTGGCTGTTTTCCTCCAATGTGAAATCTTGCAGATGCCATTAGGAGCACCGGAGGACACATCATTTTTTTCAGATTACCTGTCTCATGCACTATTGTCAGGATATAGTGACTGTTTTATAAAAATAACTGTTTTTGAATCATATTTGCTCAATGCTACCTACAGCTGCTTTAAAGCGTGCCTGTGGTTTTGATCTCTTGTTGAGAAGTGTATATGTGGCTGAATGATGCTTCGTGAGGACAATAATGTTCCCATCTATGTGGATTGTATCATCACAGTTAGCTTCTCATTATAAGCTCAGATGTGTAGCTGCGTCATTGCTGCGTCTCAGCATGATTGCTCGGCTTATCACCTCGGCTGTACAGGCTATGACCCCAGAATACCAACAGTCATATTGTGATCTAAAGGCAGATAATAGTGAGCAGTTCAAAACAGCCCCCCCATCCCCGACCCTGTGAACACACACCGTCGCAGACTGGAACAACTTCTGGAAACTATTAAGCCACACAGTCCCACTCACATGCTCCTCTGTTTGGTAAGAAAGGAAAAGGGCGTTATCAGAGGGGAGACGCATTTGTTAAATTCTTTGCAGGTGAAAAGGGGAATGTGAGTTTATTACCGTTTGCAGTGATAAAATGCTTCTCGTTCATCTGGCGAATGTCTGACCCCTGTCAATGAATGCTTCTACCAACAGAAGAGGTTTCCAATAAAGAGCATCAGTTACCGCTGTAAAGATAATCAGCGTTCTAAATTTGACATTTCATTAAATTCAGTGGGACTTTAACAGGCACGACTGACTCAAACCACAAGCTGCATTTTGTGAGATTCATCGTCGAGCCATAAAGGTTTCCCTCTAGCCTTTGAAGTCATCACGTTGCACTTGGCGATTCAGTGCTGTGAGGTTCTTAGGGAGCAAAATCCACATAAATTACCACCTTGAAGATAGACTCGGATAGCCTGCAATCACCTGCAGTTTCTTCTTCCTCCTCCTCCTCCTCCTCCTCCTCAGTCTACAGCAACAGCTGAGAAATGCTGCCTTAAAACAAACTGTGCCTTGACACTGTTATTGTTTTAGTGAAATTTTCCTCTGCGTTGATTTGATGAGTCAGCCTTGTGCAGTATACCAGAGGAGAGCTTAGCTTTACTTGAAAACCCAGTGGGATGCAGAGGCTGCTGCGCTTGACAGAGCTTCTCAAGGAAACATACTGAAATTTGTATTAGACTTAAAGCAGCAGTTGTTAGAATATATATATATATATATATATATAAAAAAATATATATATTTAAAAAAAATATACTCTGACAGTAGTGCATGAGACGGGTAAACTGAAAAAAAATCATGTCCCTGCCGTCCCTCCTGACGGCATCTGCAAGATTTCACAGACCGGAGGAAAACAACCAATCATAGCTGAGCTGGAGCCTGCCATCTCTGAGCAGCCGTCAATCACTGTCAGCCATGTTCAGATCAGTTGAGGAAACAGAAAAACAAAAACCAAGCCCACTAGCCAGAACACAGCTTCTCATTTTACAGCTAAACAGTGCAGACGTTTCTGAAAACATTTGAGGGGAGAAATAAACATTACAGTAACTATTGATTCATACTTGATCATTGCTGCCTAGTTTGACATTTGATCAGCGTTTGCGAGTGATTGACAGCTGCCTCTGATGAATGAGCAGCCAATAGGAAGGCTCACTCTCTGAAATGACCTGTGATTGGCCAAACTCTCCCATCATGGGCTTGATTTTTTTTAAACAGAGCCATGAGGAGGTGCAGAAGTCTATTTTTCTCTCAGAACACTTGAATTACAACATGCTGAAAGGTTATTATTGATTTTTTTTTTTGTCCAATGATGCCAAAAAAATTCTGCCTACTGCAGGTTTAATTGAACTAATAGAAATATAAGTGCACACCCCTCAGTCAGATCTGCTGAAACGTGAACTGACTAAAGCCCAGACACATTATAAATTATACACTACAGCTCAGCAGAAGGCTCCAGAAGCTGATTTTTAAAGACATGACACCCATCACGCCTCTCTGTCGCTGAAGCAACTAAAGGTAATGTGTCTGATTGCTTGTAAATTATGTGTAAACAAGTGGTTTAACCAGGTACTGGGGCCTATGCTACAGTTTTCATCACTGGATGCGAGTGTAAATGTGTATAACCAGGGGAGGGCAGGGGGGGAATGTGTTGCTGTGACATTGCAAATATTCACATGTGACAGTACAGGGAGACAGAAACAAAAGAGCGCTTTAATTGTTTCATCCCCTCCACGTTGCTTCATTCCTCCGGGGCACAGACTAAACGTCTCGCATGCAGACACAAAACACAATAAATCCTGCGATAAGCAGCGTGCGCACACTTGCATAGTTTGTTCTACGCGTTTTTATACCAGACTCTGGTTATGTGCTTACCGTCAATAGCCCTCGTCGGAGCGAATACTTCCAAACTGTGCAACAATCCCAAGAAAAGCAATCCTGTTGCCAACACGTTGGCCACGGTGCGCAACATTGTAGTCTATCTTGTGAGGTTATTAGTCATCAATCGCCTCTTGGTGCTGTCAAGCTGGAGGTTGCAGACGAGGCGACGACGTGTAAACCGTGCCCAGGCGGTGATGCTCCTCACTGGAAATCCGCTCTCTGGGTGCGCAGTGACAGGGATGCTGCTGTGTGCCCACTCGGGGAATGTTTTATTTAACTGTCAAGGCAAAGAAAAAAAAAGGAAATAAATGAAAGAAAGAAAGAGAAAGCAGAGGCTTCTCCCAGCCCGGGGTTGCTGCTGCTTTAGGGGCTCCTCAGATGCATGGACAGCCGTGCCACAAAGGCTAGCAGCAGGCTGAACTGAGCATCAAGCTAGCCTGGCTCGCAGTCGAGATGAAGGAGGGCTGGCGCCTCTAATCATGCAGTTGTCCGCCTTTTGTTCTCCCAGCCCCAGAGAAAGAAGCCACAGGAGGAAGTAAAGTAGAGGATCAAATGTTGCTCTCCACCCCACCACCTCTGCTGCTGCTGCTGCTGCTGCTGGCCGCAGATTGAGCCTGAAGCAGGAGCTCAGTCAGTCAGCGGGCTGAGTGACGTCGCAGCGGCAGCGGCTCGGCTGGCCCTCCCCTCTCTCCCTCTCTCCCTCTCTCCCTCTCTCCACCCCACCATCCACCATCCACCTCCATCACATCCAGTCACACTGTGATCTTACTGCAACGATGCTCTGGATATTCTGTCTCAACCCCAGGGCTTCATTATTTAGTGCATACATATACCATGATTCTGTTATGAATTTATTGTTGCTTTATTTTTCAATTAAACCTCCAAGTTTTTTTTGGCATCACTGGGCAAAAGATCCATAATAACTTTTTAGCGTATTGTTATTCAACTGATCTGAGCAAAACTAGACTTCTGCACCTCCTCATGGCTCTGTTTTTTAAAAAAATCTGACAGGAGAACTTTGGCCAATCACAGGTCATTTAAAGAGAGAGAGCATTCCTATTGGCTGTGCTCCAGCTGGTGGGCGGTGCTTGGTATTTCCTCAGCTGATCTCAACTTGGCTGCAGGTTAGGGTGCTGTTATAGCTCACTTGGTAGAGCAGGTGCCAGGGCTGGGTCTTTGTCAAAGTGGCCTGGGGTTCGGGTCCAGCTTGGGGCTCTTTGCTGCAACCCTCTCCAAAAAAATTATATATATATATATATACTTAAAACATGGCTGCCAGCACACAAACCTTCTAATTTTACAGCTAAACAGTAACTACAAGTGTTTGATCAGTGTTAGCGAGTGATTGACAGCTGCTCAGAGACGGCAGGCTCCAGCTCGTCTCTGATTGGTTGTTTTCCTCCGGTCTGTGAAATCTTGCAGATGCCATTAAGAACACCAGAGGACATCGGACACATGATTTTTTTTTTTTTTTTCAGATTTCCTGTCTCATGCACTACTGTCAGGATATAATGACCATTTTATAAAAAGAACTGTTTTTTAAATCATGTTTGCTCCAATTCTACCTACAGCTGCTTTAAAGCTTGGTTGTGGTTTTGATCAGACATATGGTGAAAAGAGGTGCTGCAACACCACTGGTATAAGAAAAAAATTAAGCATTTTTTGAACATTTTTGAACATTAAACACATTCTGATAGAAACCCCAAAATATAAGTAAGCACCTGAAGATAAACCTAGCAGGTCCTCTTTAACTTACAAGTAAGCTAATTTGCAGCTTTGTTTGTGATGCTTATGTTGATCATGGTTATATGTAGGCCTATCATGATTACTGAAACAACAATAATAATAATGATGACAATGATAATAATAACTGATGATAATTGCTTCTCCCCTCCAGAGTTTTACTAATGGTCATAGAGCAGCAAAGCAACACTAAACAGTTTTTAATTACACACAAGAAAGAGGGAATAATTAGAGCACTTTATAAATGAAAAAAAAAAACAAGTTATCAAATTAACTATTCATCAGACTGGTCAATAGTTAGACAGTATAAAGCTTATATTGATAATATATTTACGCAGACATGTATTTTTTAATTAATACATCCACAGAGCTTTTAAAAAGTATGGGTTTTCCAAAAAAAGGTTATAATGACTGTAAATTGATAATTTTCAAAATTTTGAAGGTCCAAAATAATTTTTTTTTTAATGTCTCTGGAAGATATCTGACGTTTGGTTCACACATCTAACAAGGCTTGTGTGCTGATGTTGGTATATCTGGGTCATAAATGATCAAGTTGCCAGTTAGTGTGTAAAAAATGCTATCAATTGCACCAAAAATGAATCAGTCTCTTAAAATAGATGCATCTAACAGTTTATGTGTGAATAACAAATAAGTACAATATAAAGAAAACTTAAATGTATATTTATTGATCTTGATCTTTAAATCAAAATAAATCAAGACGATTTTATTGCTCCCCCCAAAATCAATTTGAGTGCAAAGTTTAAAAATAGGGAGATCATTTCCTGCATTCAAAAGTAATCAAAATGAAAAGTGAAAGGTGCATACTTAATTCAATATGCATTTACCACCTGGATCCCCATTTATGTTTCCATTTGGCAGTAATACTGCAGGTAGTGGTGGATCCATTAAGCTTAAATGACTTATGAATTCTTGATAGGGCACTATAATGTGAAGCAGCAATCTAGATTCATTAGCCTCCCATCTCAGCCCTCCAAGGATGCAGCCTTCATGTGGGCTACATAGGACAGAAACCTGACAAAATCATCAAAATCCTGCTCTCAGTCTCAGGAGAACCAAAACTGGTGACCAGCATGCATATTCATTTTAGGATACTGATGATTGTAACTGTATGTCTTTCAAGCTAAAGAAGGGTATATTGTAAGTCATTTGGAGGAGGTTTAGGAATAGTTTTGTTAACCCATCATGATGTATATGATCTTGAAATGAGGACGTTTGACCTTATCAACCACTCCTAGCTAGTTATTCTGTAAGTCATTTACTCAACCTGTCAAAAGGTGCCAAATGCAAATGGTTTCATAATAAAGAAATTAAACAAGACAAATTTATTTGTATAGCACCATTTAACAACAAGGTAATTCAAAGTGCTTTACATAAGACATAAAGGCATGAGGGCAAGATATAAAAGAAACACAAGATAAATTATGAGGAAAGACTCATATAAACATGTGCTGCCTCCTCTGCGTCATGGAAGACATAATAAGCAACAGGCCCGTTCTCATTCACAGGGCTTCAAATACAGATGCCTTGTCACGACCGTTACCGTGTGATACTGCCACATAAGGCACCTTTTAGCGCCAGTATGAAACACACCGGGCCTTCCAATAAGTACAGTGTAAACCCATCTGCAGCAACAGTAAACACAGAAAGTGTTGTGGTGATGTAGCGGGAGGGAGGTTGGATGGCTCCAACAAACAAAGGCTGCCATCCAGGAGACCGCTGTTCGTGTCCCGTGTGTGATGTTGCATTTTCGCATTTACAATCAGCTGTTTGATCATCTCCCATGTTCACAACATCAAATCACATTTTCACTTTACAAATGTAGTAATTTAAGTCCAACCATGTTGTTTTTCCTAAAGCTAGCTAAGTTTTTTTTTTTTTGCTTTAAACCTAAGCAAGTATTTTTGTGTAATTCACATGTTAAGCATGCGTTTACTGCGATCAAAAAGTGATTCAGAGTCGGTGGTTGTTTAGCACCTGGGGTCTGACAAAGTGACAGTATGTAACAAGTTTGGATTAGAGCCTGTTGGATGTTCATACAATCCTTCCCAGATCCCACCCTAATCAATGCAGGTGCCATGACCAACCCATAAAGGTCCCCAGTGCAGCAACAACTGACAGCAAGGTGCAGACTGACAGTGCACACTGTGTCTGGTTGAATGTACTATAGGATCAAGTCAGCGATACCACAAAGCCATCTAATCTGTCATGATTCTTCTGGGCTGAGTGCAGCATTTGACATTAAACCATTAAACACCATCCTACCCTCCTCGGTTCTTTAACAACATGGATTATCTCTACTTCTATGCTGATGATACTTCAGACTTGGGCAGAGGGCAGAAAGGCCCACTATATATATATATATATATATATATATATATATATATATATATATATATATATATATATATATGACATAAATTTAAGTGTATGCTAAATTTTGAATATTTTCAGATGGCAAACTGAAAACGAAATGCATCTATACTCTTTTGTCATCTGAGCCTGCTGGCTTTTCAGTTCAGTTCCCCATTGGCAAGGAGAAGGACAGGGCTGTCTGACAGCAAGATAAAGAGCTGAAATATTCTAAAATATCATACACTTAATGGATATTGATTCTTTAGATGAGCCTTTCACTCAGGTGGCTAAAATATGTTTTTATGCCGTTCCGTTCACAGCACTGTATTGCTTTGCTCTGGTGTGTTTCTCAAGGCTGGGGGCGCACTGATCATCATCTACTGAAGGTAATACACCTATTATGGATAAGTACCTCATACAACCCAACTTCAAAACACCCAAACTATCCCTTTTAAGACTGAGGCTGTCGAGGTTGCTCAACAGAGTAGATGCAACTTCGCATCTCATAACCGACATACCTGAACAGCTCTCCAAATCGGTACCAAATCCTGGCATGAGGTTTGGCTCTTTACAAAGTCTGCCTGAAGAAAACCTCTCCACTCTATCTTATCAAGACTGCTGCAGTGCACTGTTGAAATTCCTGGCAGGAGTCTGCAGACACTTCACAGCCCTACTGATATCATTATAGTTTCACCATCACTTTACATTTACTCTGTACATACAAGCTGTTTGTTGCTTGTGGGGTGTAGGCAAAGAAGAAAGTCCAGTCCAGCAAGTGATGGAATGCACTATACTGTAGTCACTGATGTGCAAAGAGTAGAGGATGGTAGGTAACATACAACTATTGCACCAAAAATATGTATATCATCTTGTGCTAGTAATGTTGCTAGATCCTCTAATGTACATAACTGTCTCTGACAAAAAATGGTTTTGAAAGACACAACGTAGTGTGCAGTTATAGCTATAGAAGTGGAGTCTTACAGTGCTTTGATTAATCTAATTGCTTTGATTATGGTTTGAAACACAGCATATTATCCATCTGAGCATAAGTGGGGATGTGAGCTAAATCCAAACCATGAATCTCAGAGTAAAACAATGTGGGATCGGAGAAGCAGAAATCAAATTATATCTTTCCACATAAATTGCTTGTTTGCACATAAGGCCAAAGTGAGATCATATTTCTCTAGAAGCACAGATATATGAAACCTAATAATGAGAGCTTTGGCAAACAGATCGAAAGAAACAGCCAAGGTCACATTCTGCTAGTTTTAGAGTACTTATCTCTAACAGCAGACACTTATCCTCATGTCTTGTTTTTTTTTTGTTTTTTGTTTTTTTTGACGTTACATAACCACTGTGCTATAATCGTAAACAAGTCATCTGGAAGAAGACTGTTTAAAATCATCCTTTAGACGGAGGAACTGCATTTATAATATTCCTATTGCATTGGGTTTTTTTGTCATTTCTATGATAAGTCTTGACACCCAAGTTTCAAGTCATGTCCAAATGTCTGGCCTTGACTTTTAAAGTTGCCAAGATGTGTTTTCACCCCATGGAATGTCCTTTCAAAATATAAATACTAGCTGAGTATTTAGAGCAACCTTCAGCCTTTAAGCTCTCTGAACATTTTGTTGATCTTTTGGGAGAGTAACAAGACATTCAAGGCTCAAATCCAAGTCAAGTCACAAGGCGTCAAAGTGTGATTTGTGATTAGAGTTTGTCTTGAATCCAAGTCATATGACTCAACATGCCAGTCCACACCTTTGGTGAGCAACATTTATCTTTGAGTCTCAGGTTAGATTAATTTTACATTTATGATACAGAACTGCCACCATACATATAGGACAGACATATGATGAAACACTAGGAGGGGACATACACATCTCAAGGCAGTACAAAATAGGGGGATTGCACGGCATTGTAATAAATAGTGTAAACATCAACATCATGTGACTGCATGAAATCAACATCCACATCTTCATAGACACCAACATTAACACACTCATCAGTGCAACCACCAACCTAGCATCAGATCATCATTATCATCAACAGTACCAGTCAGCACCAATGTTCATTAACAGAAAAAAACATTTATACATTCAAGAAACATCTGATACAACCCATCAGAGCTGGAAAGAACATGATGGCAGGTTAATGAACAGCCAGAATCATATTTATATCTTTAATATGTTCAAGAAAGCAAAAGTGAAACTAGAAAAGCACTCAGAGAGCACAGACCTCCGCCAAGCACCATAGTTTCCCCCCATACTGTAATTCACTCCAAAATAAAAATCCTACATTTTTTTAAAAAGAATTTTATATCAGTGGCAAACATAGAACATATATAACACAATACAGTAGGCCAAAATGTAAGAGTACACCCATTTTTTATATAAATTGCTATAAAATCCGCCATCTGGATCAGATCTGGATCAGCCTTTGGGATTTGATAGAAGTACACATTGTAAATCCCTGAGTCAAATTTCATGAGCTTTGGGCAACACTTACCAGAGATATTGAGAAACAATTTTTGGGGTCCCATTTACCCCAATGTTAACGAAAACTTCAAAGTGATCCAGAATCCAGGATTTCTTCCAGATCACCCCCAAAATTAAATCAGTTCTTCCTTTTCACAGACAGATAAACGCCGGCAAAAACATAACCTCCTTGGCGGAGGTGATTATTTTTTTAATGTAGTTGGTAATCCTCCACAGACAGCAACACATATACATACAGAAGAATCCTAAACCATGCAGGGTGCACCTGTCTGAGAAATGCTGCCCAGCACTGACACCTAGCGGGTCTGCACTGCCAGTGTTACATCTCAAAGAACAATAGGGTCTTTGTGTGCCAACCAAAAAAACACACCCTATGTTTAACATAGCACCAGAGTGACTTTGGTCTTAAGTATTCTTTTCTGTCTCCCATGCCAAAGTGTGCATCTGTCAGAGATTTTTTTTATTTTTACAGTGATGAAATGGAGAAGAAAAAAAATGAGTCATGATCCAAACATTATGCAGCAAAGCACTTCACAGAGCAGTTTAGAGAATGATAATGTTATTACCACTTGTCAGTATAATGGCAACAATTGCCACCATTACATATCTATTGAGCTCATACTGTGCAGGCGGCTTGACGGAAAACTGCCTTTCATTTTCTGAAATGAGGCTGTATAGCAGACAAGACACCACTTTAAACAAGCTTTGTTCGGTGTTGATTCAGTCAGGATGGTAGTTATTATTTTACTTTATTTTTTTTATTTGCGCTGTGATTGGCAAACCTCGAGATGCTTAATGTAGTGCTTTTAGCAACGCATTACCTATCAGATGTTTACTCCCAGTCCAAAAATGTCCTCATACCAAAAGCTTTTACATAATCCTGACTCAAATAAACACACAGTCAGTGGAAGAAAAGGGAAAACTACAACACACACACACACACACACACCCTAACCCTAAACCAAGTCCTGACCCTAAAATATAATGTTGTTGTCCCCAAAAGGAAAGCAAGTCCCCACAATGTGACTGTTTAAACAAATTCATGTCCCCACAACGTGGGTAATACACACACACACACACACACACACACACACACACACACACACACACACACACACACACACACACACACACACACACACACACACACCCTCCAAACCTGAACCAATTCCTCACCCTAAATATAATGTTTTACATTATGGGACATTAATTTTGTCCCCAAAAAGGAAAGCAAGTCCCCACAATGTGACTGTGTAAACAGATTCATGTCCCCACAACATGAGGAATACACACACACACACACACACACACACACACACACACACACACACACACACACACACACACACACAATTTGCACAAAAGCATTTTACATAATCATCAGTTCAGTTTGTCACACGGTGGAGCTGTTTTCCCAATTTCTGTGGAGTCGAGAAGCATTAGTACTATTTTGTTTCTCTTTATATCTGTTTTTGGTGTTTTAGTGTTCAGTTTTCATCACATTTTCATGATTCAGCCAGGCTATGTTTTGAACATTCATCTGGGTAGTTTGTTTAGATTGAGGAGGAGAGAGACATCACACTGAAAGCGAGGGATGATGTAGAGTAAAGTTAAACTAAAAAAATTGAATTAAATGCATCTGGATGAATTAAAGTTACTATAAAGGCTATTTTTTCCCCATACTTCACCCTCTGTCCTTTACGATAAGACCCTCTCATCAGATAAGAAGAAAGAAGAAAAAATGTTAGAAACCTCAGGAAGAGCAACAGAGGAGGGATCCCCCTTCCAGGATGCACAGACATGTAATAGATGTTGTGTGAACAGAGTAACAACATAATGAAAATACAACATAGGCAGTCCATTAATGACAATATTGATACATATAATGTGAACATAAGTGTGTGCGAAAGGATTGAGAATAATGTCAGTCGGCTTCCTGGCATCGCCAAATAGATAGAGCCAGAGCAACACGAGTCCATTTGTAGCCCAACAGTATGTACAGCATATGACACCCTCGGTCAGTTCGGATAAGGAAAAACTCCCACAAAAAACTCCTTTAATGTGGAAAAAAATGGAGGAAAACTCAGGAAGAGCAACTGAGGAGGGATCCCTCTTTCCCTCAGTGATTTCATTCACTGCACCTTCTCTTTTACTTTTTACTGTACTGTATTTATCTGTACTGTTGTTGATGCTGTTAAGACACCCGAATTTCCCTCCGGGGATTAATAAAGGTTCATCTTATCTTATCTTATCTCTGCCTGGATGGATGGACATATAATAGACGCCCATAACTCCAGTGTTGATGTTCAGTATGTTGTATTATTTGTCCCTTATCTGGCATGATTCTTAAAGCAGTGGTTCCCCACAAAAAAGGCTGCCAGATGAATCTAAGGGGACACAGTATGAATAGTAATAATAATAATACTAATAATATATATTTTTTAAATAATAATTTTTATTTTATCACTTTGGTTGAACTTCCCACACCTCATGGACCTGCAACACCTGCTAGGAGTCACAAGTAGACATGACTTCATATTAAGGACTCACAAACAAAAAAAGTTGGCAAAGCATTGTTTGTCTGTGTGAAGACATACTGAGCTATCACTGAGCACAGGACAATTCAGTGTTACTGCTGTTTTTACAATCATTTTCCTGGCTCATGGAAGGGGAAATGTTGCTCTGTGAGTAATGTTTAACACCATCTACCAGCAGGTGGAAGCATAATACAGAGGACAGACAGCCCCTACGAACATCACTTTCATTTTAATCTTATTTACAAAGGCCAGACCTCAGACTTGTGCATATTCAACAACAGTATGTAAACTGAATTAGCGCCTCTGTTTGAAACATTTTCTAAAACAATCCCTTTGCATTACAAAACGTGTAAAGCAATAAAAGAGGAAAAGTAAAGAAATGACAACACAGCACATGTACATCTGTAAGAATGTTACCCATTATATGCCATGTCGTCTTTCACTGGCAATATTTCCATTCATTTCTCATTATAATTATAATTATTAGATAATATAATTATAATGATTATAATTATTTGCATCTTGATTTTTATTTATATGATAGAGATGATGCAATTTAATATAGTTCCAATACAGAGCATGAAATGCTATGTGATAAAAACCACAATACTATGGAAATACAATGAAATACACAACACACAATACACATACCACAATATAATACTTGAAATACACCAATACATCCTTAGTACAAATGGACACAGCTCTGTTTTGCTTTTATCCAGCACTTAACCTTTGTTGTAAATGACTTTATGTCTGGATTTAACTTGATTTCAGTTGGTAATGTGTTCCAGAGTTGACAGCTCTTCATGGAGAAAGCTGATTGTCCCAATGTGGTCCTACGATGTGTTTTACAGTTACCATTCACTGCGCTCCTAGTTGCTCTACTACTGTCTGGTCTTTGGATATATCTGTATAGAGACTTTGGGGCTTCACAATGAAAGCTGAGGATGTTAAATGATTGTTGTCATCCTCCATCATTTGTGGCTATGCAACACTTGGCTCCACCTCCCAGGATCATAACGACTCTTTATATCTTTTCTCCTCACCTCTCTAACAAGTCAGGTGTGTGTATTGTGTTCACACAGCTCTAATGGCTTATGCTGATATTTGACCCTGCACTCATTAGGAAGTGACTCACTCCACATACACTCATTATTCTGACATTTTGTGCAGCATTAAATCCCTCACCTCATCCATCTCTGGGCAATTTTCTTATCCATCTGTGGCTCTGGCGTATCGATCTGCGCCTCTGCAGCATCATGGTGTAGCATCATACTCTGTTGAATGACTCACGTGTTACACTGTAGTTTCAAAAGATTCAGTCACGCTTCTTTTGGATAAAACCTAATCTCTTTGTCAGGGGTGCTGTCTCAATTGCCAGATAATCATTATATCCTGATGAGCTTGTCTTGTTTGATAGTAGAGAAGCTGCAAATTATAATATGATGGCAAAAGACAACACTAAATAGACAATGTGAAACGTGAGGGAAAGAACTCTTCCATTTAAAATAAAACCAGTTGCAAGATGTTTGTAGTCCCCAATATCTCGCAAGAGAAGATGTATTAAAGGAACAGTGCAACGTCACGGGGGATGTCCCCTAAAACTAAGAATGATTGTGTTAGCATTAGCTTAGAATGAGCCCTTCATACCGACATGGGGAGCAGGTGCTCTTCACGGGGTCCGTCATGGTGCTCCGCCATGTTTCTACAGTAGCCCAGAATGGACAAACCAAACGTTGGCTCTGGAGAAAGTCTTTCATGTTACCTGAAGGCCACCATAGTTCTCTGACACACTTGTGAAACTGTAGTAATGTGCAAAACCGTGGTACCGCCAGCTGCTGTCTGTTTCGTTGCTCCTAAACGGTTTTGCACTCGCTGACTCACGTTACTGCAGTCTTGGAAATCTGCAACCAAACCCAACACACAGCACCTTTAAAGTGAGGTGTCTATAAGCAAATGTAGAGCAGTTAAGCACTTCCTCTTTACAAATCTATCTCAAAAGACTGACACTGGCTGACTTATTCCTCTCCTTGTGAGATTGATTTTCACGTCATTAAATATCTGAGAACAGCTGCTTATTAGTCTCTGGGTAAAAAAGACCACTCCTGAGCTGCTAGTGAGTTTCTTTCCAGGGTGATTTTTATTGTCGGAGTAAGTGAAAACACCATTCATCTGGTTTGTGTCATGACTGGAGTAGAAGTATTTCATGCGTCATTCTTTCATCCACAGCTAAGGCCCATGATGCACCTCCGCCCAGCTCGCTGCAGCTGTGATGGAAGCCAGGTTGAAGCCCGGAGAGGGGGAACAGGTCGGTGCTGGTTCTCACACTGCATTACTGTTAAGATACATGACGTTTCTACTAATTCAACTAACCAGGTATGGACAGTTTAAAGAAGTAATATCTGGTATTATCAGATGAAACTCACCCTCCTATCTGCCTACACACTTTCATAAATCTCTAAACTGCATCATGATTTGGGCCTACATCATCACTCATCCTCTACACTCTTTCTCTCCCTCCCTTCGCTGGTGCTCTCGTCCTCCCCTCCCTTGCTTCAGAGCCAGATGGATTACCTCATCAATCAAAGTTCCCAGATTCACGTCCTGTGTGTGTGTGTGTGTGTGTGTGTGCCCACCAATGCAGTGCCTCCATTCAGTAGGAAAACAGTGTGAGGTATACTCAATGCAGCCATTTTGTAATGACAAGAACAAGATATTTCTAGTAATTACTTTAGAAGAAGAAGAAGAAGAAGATCTACCTTTATTAGTCCCACAATGGGGAAATTCAATTTACACTCTGTTAAACTCATACATGGTACATGCAGACCTGAAACACACATACATGCATTAATGGAGAGACGTCAGAGTGAGGGGGCTGCTCCTGACAAGCGCCCCGAGCAGTTGGGGGTTTGGTGCCTTGCTCAGGGGCACCTCGGCAGTGCCCAAGAGGTAGACTGGCACCTCTCCAGCTACCAGTACCAGTTTACTGTATCATTCCTCTCTATTCATCGGCTCATTCTGAGGGAGTCGCACAGCAAACTGCTAGTCTCACCAAAGCAAGAAAGCCTCATGATATTGCATTATCAAAATGTCTTGGGGTGGCCGTGACACATCCGTGGATGTCAGTAACCTTTTACGGTTGCTGTGAAGGATACACTAGAAGAAGTCTAAAATCAGAAAAATAATCCAAAACATCACATGAGAGGGAGGAAGAGCAAGGCAAGGGCTTTTCATTTAACAAATACAAGTGCATTTCCATTTTTAAATAAGCTGTTGCGAGTATTTTTCCAGCAATAACAAGTTGAAAATAGAAAAGAAAAATACTTTTAAACTTTTTAAAGTCATTCAGAGCAGTTATATCATCAAAATAAAATTAGCCATAACAGGGGTCATGATTTGATTCAAATCCAGGGCCAGCTCTAGCCCTATTTATACCCTAATTCAGACTTGGAGCCCCCCATAGGCGCCATAGGCAGTGGCATTGCTTTAGGATCCTGGAGGGTTGAACCCTAACCATAGCCTTGTAAACTGCAACACACAGCAAACATCACAATAGTTTTAAGACAAAAATAATAATAAAAAACAAACGAAAAAACTATATTTATTATATTGTGTAAAAACAATTAGTCCCTAAATATTTTTGGCTTAAAAGTGTTTTACTATATATACCTTTTTAAACTTTTATTAAGAAATAAGTGCGGCCAGGCAGATAAAAAAAAAGTGCGAGAAGGAGAGTTACGGGGTGAAAAGTGTATTTCTTTCTTTATGTATTTGATCATTTGTTAGGCCTACCTCAATGCAAAAAATGGGGAATAGCGCCCTGTAATTCAAAAAAATAGATAATTATTTATTTATTTTTTTCCAGAGGGTGACCCAGAAGTTGGCCTAGGGAAGCCGGCCCTATTAAAATCTTTACAAGATATTATTGATTGGAATTGATTTTAAAATACAGACATGTTCTTTGATTTTAATCTTCAGAGATGCAAGAATAGCAAAGCCAAAAATGACAGTATCAGAGTTCAAAGACCTTGACCCCCCCCCCTTCCCTTTGGGTTTTCTAACAGAGAGGAAGCTTCACAATGTCGTACAGTCTCTGTAATTTTCTTTCCTCCTCAAAAGGAACAATTATGGAGCGGGCAATGCTGATAACACCTAAGGAATTCGAGGCATGCACAAACAGCCCTTCCCCCATCCGCCCAGCTTCTCTCTCCCCTTCCCCCCACCCTCATCCCCTTCTCTCCTTCCCTCCTACTCCATCACCAGGCTTCGCTTTCTGCCTCTTTACACTCAAATCTGTTGCTCGGATTACTTCCAGCTGGAACGTATAGAGCAAATAGACCACGCCAGAGATTCTTGAAAAGTAATTTACAAAAAATAAAAATAAATAAATAAATAAGACTTCGGAGAAAATCTGAGTTTTTTCAATCAGGTTCTGCTGGACTTGATAGAAATAGTTATGATATTGTGCCAGAATATGTTAGGATTTTAATGCCTTTTATTCACAGATATGTTTCTCTATGACAGCCTGTTTCTGGTTTGACATTACCACCCTGTATCTCGACGCTCCCCTTACAGAATGGATGCGTATAGATCTCATAGTTAAAAGTCACTAAACTGCGTATATAAACTTTATAGGCTCTGTAGGTTCAGCTCTAATTTGAAAGCCTATATACTGGGGATGAATTTAAAAAATGTGAGAGTTTTGGCAGCCAGGAGTGGGATGCATGTCTTTGCCAAGGGCCCCCAAACCTCGACCACGCTGCTTTTGTTTGGCCTACAATAAAACAGGAGACAAAAATAATGGGACGGACATGATCTCACTACACATATACATACATATCTACCATGAAAATACAAGAGGTCATCTGTGTGCACACATGCTACTGACATTTATTTGTTTTTTGTTCCCTCCAAGCCTTCCTCAGCAAAACTTCCTCTTTCACACTCCTTCAAAAACACATTCCAACCACAGGGAACGCTTGACTGATTGTCTGAGTGTGTCTGAGTGTGTGTGTGTGTGTGTGTGTGTGTGTGTGTGTGTGTGTGTGGTCTGTTCAGCAGACGTGTAAAGTAACTTCTCTCACGTGAAACAAGCACATACACCCGTCTATTTGACTGTGTCGACGAACACATAATTGTACTGTTTCTTACTGTATTTACGACAGGGATGTAAATAGCACTGATATATCCTGCTGATTTCCCCCGTTGAGCAAAAGCACGATTACAACTGAACATATGCAGTTAATAAAAGATCATTAAAACTGCTTTTTATGAGCTCAATATATGTACATTTTACTGTGTATTTTATGCTTATTATAGCCTGAAAAAGTTGTTTACTTTAAAATTCACGTCATTATTTCTGACAGTAACCAGTCGAGCAACTGCAAACCAAAATTACGACGGCTGGATGAATAATGTGAGAGGTATAGATGGTTTATGTCTAATGATATCTACCATGGATAACATACTGTATATAGTTTGTTTAACTTGAGCTACACGCATGCGGAGAGATTCCTTCGGTTTCTGATGAAGTCCAGGTCCACTTTGTAAGAGCGTGCATTCGTTTTGGGCTGCCCCTCACGGACAACTTTCCAATGCAGACTTTTAAAACTTTAAAACATTTCCCTTTATCCTTTTTTTTTAAAGCCTTCTCCTTTATGTTCAACCACTGTGTGCTGTCCTTCCCGCTCTGTTAGCCATTCTGACCTTGAACCCCACACTGACGGTCTCAATGACGAGCCCCTCACTCACACATGAACTCCCTGAACCCATCCACGCCATTCATATCCACTTTCCTCCACACACACACACACACACACACACACACACACACACACACACACACACACACGGCTCCCCTTCCTCCAAAACAACAGCCCACTTTGATGACAGAGGTTCACCCCCATGCTATTGATGCTGTGTGTGTGTGTGTGTGTGTGTGTGTGTGTGTGTTGGTTGTTAACGCAGGCAGAGGGTGGAAGGGTGGTATTTCCTCAACATGTGCTGTTGTCCTTAAACAGGTTGTATATGGGCAGTAACCGTTTTGTTGTTGTTTGTAGTTGTGTTTTATGCTAAAGTTGCCCATTAAGATAGACTTTAATACTGATAGTAATCTTTTTTTATTTATATAGCACTTATCAAAACTTGTGTTACAACAAACCCATGAAACATAGCGGTAAAAAGAAGAAAAAGCATGAAGGAAAAAGGGGGATAAATTTAAAACCACAAATGACCACAATTCACTTTATTCTTAACGTCAAAAACATGTACGAGGAAAATCAATGGTTAAGAGTAAACCTCAAAATTAAAGGAAAAATTAGAGGAAAGTGTTTTGATATGAATGACTTCAAGCGTGATTTAAAGCAAGATACTGGAGTTTCTAAGATAGGTCTTTCCACAACTGAGGAGCTCTAACAGCAAATGCTCAGCCATCCTAAGTCATTAATTGTGAGGCTTAATAGCAGTTAAGATTATGATTTATATATTATTTTAGATCATCTAACTGGTCGATGGGCCGCCCACCCAGAGCCTGGTTCTGCCAAAGGTTTCTGCCTGTTAGGGGAGTTCTTTCTTCTCACTGATGTACCTAGTGCATGCTCATGAGGGATCTCTTGCTGGGTCTCCTGATTATAAAGTACGGTATAGACCTGCTCTGGATGAAAAGTGTCTTGTGATAACTTCTGTTGTAATTTGACACGATAGAAAAAACAATCAAATTGAACTGAACTGACCTGAATTACGACAAAAACAGGAACCACGTTTTGGCACAAACCTAGACCAGATGAAGCCAGGGTTTCCGAACACAAACATGTTAGAGTTCAACCCCACATCGAGGTAAATTAAACTGAAAAAGATTAGGCACCAACTCTTTATCCCCAATACAGATCATTAAGCAGACACACACACACTGCTTAGCTACCCTAGAGGTAATAAGTATGGATTCACAGGCCAGAACACTTGGGATGGAGGGGGCCGGGTTACTTAGCAACGAGCCTGTTGACATCCAAACAACGTTTGTGTCGTCAAAGTGGCTGGTCGAGCCAGACGGAGGTTCTGCTGAGTGCAACAATGTCACTGGTGTGTTCCTAAAGGCAGACGGAGGAACAGCCAGCAGACGGGCTGCCGGACTGAATGACACAGAGACCAGCGCAAAGGGCTCGCTGCACTGATTCATAGAAATGCTGCTCACAACGCTGTGTGTCATTTTTATGGTCCATGTAGAGGGCATCCCAGCTAGAGGAGCCTGTGAAGAAGGATATGCTCATCCAACACCTTCTCATTCCAGCTTGTCACATACTGACACTTTGTCCGACCCCTCTGTAAAACCACTATAGTTAGGTTTAGGAAAAAAAAAAACATGGTTGGGCTCTAAACTACTACATTTGTACAGTAAAAATAATGCTGAATGTTATGAGCAGGGCACATGAATGAACAGCTGACTAACGTGATGCATGGGACACAAACAGCGGCCTCGTGGATGAAAGCTTTGTGATTGTTGGACCCATCCACCTTCCCTTCCCACCGCCCTGGGTGTCTCTTTTTGCTCTTGAAACTACATCACCACATTCCCGGCGCACTTTCCCTGAGCGTTAATATGGGTTGGGGGATGGGTTTACATTGCAGTTAATGGAAAGCCCAGTGCGTCTCATACCGACGCATTGTTTGTGCCTTGGTGTTGAACAGCGACGGCCGTGGCAGTGTCGGTGTTAACGCCCTGGGAATGAGAACGGGTTGCCCCACCACCAAGACTGGGGTTTCAGGTCTTTTATGAAAGCTAATAAATGTGCTAATGTGGAATAGGATACTTCTTTCGTCGGTGTTTTAACTTAAATTATGGTTTGCATTTATGTGAAAGAAAAATTGCTGTTCAGCATCACTTTTCCTTGACTGAGTTTTACAGGATTCATTAGTCTTCCACATTACACGCTGCTTGTTTGTGTCTGTTTTCAGCTGCAGGCAAAACGGCAGACTTTCCTTTTGATACTTGGCAAAGTTGTTCAGCTCCCTCATTTGGATATCAGGTATTCTGAAGGGGAAGTCCAGACTGCCCACCAGAAATATGAGTCATGCTTTTTTTTTTCTTGCAGAGTTTTCTGCATCTATCATGAAATTACATTTTATGCTATTCATAGTGAGCAGTCCACGGCGCACTGATGGAGCATATTATTTGTAAATTGCATAATTCAGGCTACATCTTGAGATATTAAGAGTGGCAGAAACAATTTGTAGTGTAATTAATATCTGCAGCTGTGTTGATTATTTTGAATGCCTCTGCATTTTGGGCATCAGGTTACAGCTGCCATCTGTGTTGGGAATTCATTGCTATTTATACAGCAGAAGAAGTAGATAAGAAGCCATGGCTGAAGAGGCAGCCGTGGATAAGATGTAAAAGGTGACTTCAGGACGCTGTTCATTCACACTCTGTTGGCAAATGTTTCGGTTTAGTACCCTGTCTGTCTGTGTGTGTCTGCTGTTTAACAACCTTCGTCTGTGACCTTCACAGGAAACTGCAGGACAGTGTTAGCGTGGGCACCAGATGCACTGAAGCAGCTGCATTACACCAGGAGTCCAGTCCACATCCCAGGATCATGCAGATGTTTCTATTTTAGGCCATTTACAAGAAATTATCTCCGTAATGGGCTGTGCTTAGCTGATGGTTGCCTCTGACTACACCCTCAAGAGTTTTCACTTTGCCTGAGTCAATATGTCTGTGTGTGAAGCTACGTTGCATCAGTGTGGTGCTGCATAATTAATCATCGTCTTAATGGGAGGAATAATGGGTTGCACGGGAGGAAGGCAGCAGCAGTTTAAGTTAGATGTAGGGTAGCACAAACCAAACCATAGGATGGACTTTTGATCATCTGCTGCTCCTGTCCATTACGTAAGAGGAGAAAAAAGTCCAAGCAACAGTATTATTCTACTTCGAAAGCCCAAATTTACAAGTGGGCTTACATAGATACATGTAAATATTATCTGTAACAAGTATATCATTAAAGAGTTTCAGATAAAAAAAAAAATACAGTTTTTTGAGTTTTTCTTTTGTCTACTATATACTTTATTGCAGGAGTGCAGGAATTAACATAGATTTCCATTTGCTACATGTGATTTACATGTGACGTTATTCATACTTTAATTTCTACAAAGTTTATATATTTTATTCTGAAAAAAGTAAAATTGACTGTAAATTAGAAAAAAAGGAAATAATAACAGGAATAAAAAAACAAGGAGACATTAAAGGATAAAAATCAGACAAAAAATCAAAACAAGAAAAACAATCAGTATATTAAAAAAGATTACATAAAGTAATATAATTATAGTTAAATAAATAATTCTATAATAAAAAGTAGGCTAGTATGATGGTGCACATACATACTGTACATACGCACATACAGCTTTCTGGGTTTTTCAGCAGATTCTAATAAAAATATAGGTTGCTTTAGTGCTGTTATTACAGACACCACTGACGTAAATAAGCTGTGTCATCTATCGCAGGCAAGTTGACAAAGTGGTTCACAACATGAATAAGGAATGGATCGTATCTCCACACATGACCAACATTGCTCAACATCTCTAGACCTCGATCTGTAGACAAGATACTGTGGTGGGTGTGTTTTTTTGCAGCTTGCTTAATTTCCATTTTAAAGGTACAGTTGAGGAAGTGGTCGTGATGAAGAAAAACCTTAATATCCAGCAGGGGGCGACTCCTCTGGTTGCAAAAAGAACTCTGATTGTATAGAAATCTATGAGAAAATGAGCCTACTTCTCACTTGATAAATTACCTCAGTAAACATTGTAAACATGAGTTTATGGTCTCAATCACTAGTTTCAAGTCATGCATGCAGTCATGCAGCATGATGTTCATTTAGTAAATTATGGTCCCATTTAGAGTCAAATAGACCATAAAGCAGGGGATGCTTTAGGGTCTGGATACCTTATGCTTGAAAGGTTGCTACCACCGTGCCCAGTCTTGGTGTTTCAGAACTTTAACCCTTTCACTGTGTGTTTTCAGTGCATTACAGTTCATTTTAACCTTTTTAATCATCTTATTCAGTGTTCGGTTGTAATTAGCTCCACCCTCTCATGTCACTTCTGGTTGCAAAAATGCCAAAATGCCAAACTTGAGAATCCAAACATTTATACTATTTTTGTTGATTAAGGAAGGTATGAATAAAAAAAAAATGAGTCAAACCTCAAGCTGACCCAGATGATTTTGTTTTTAAAGTATTGTTTTTTGGGGGGCCTTTTGTCCTTTTATTGATAGGGACAGAGTATTGAATGGTGGTGACCCCGGGCAGGATTCAAACCGAGGGCCACTGCAGCAAGGACTCTACCAAGTTCTGCACCTGCTCTACCAAGTGGGCTACAGCGATGCCCCACCCAGCTGATGTTGAGTTATAGCCCATTGGAAAATCTTGATTGAAACAAAGAGGAATTTAAGGCATTAGTCATAATCTTATTTTGCTTTTTATTAAGCGCTTCAATAGAAAGCAGATAATTGTTACTGTAATATGAGATGCCATCTTTGTATTTGAGGTGCTCTATATGCAATAAAGATTTTTTTTTGCTTTTACTGTATTGTATGTTTATCAAGAGAATTATAATTATACATAATTCCTGACTTGGACCTGTTATAACCATGTGAATGATACTGTTTTTGTTGCACATTTCTACAACAAAGTTTAAAGAGTGCATTGCAATCAATACAAACAAACACAAGAGAAAGGTACACAAGCAGAGAAGAGGACAGCAGCAAAACCAAAAAGGGTGCACGTTCTCAGGTTGGGTTAAAGGGTGTTACAGTTGTTATAGAGTATGCCCTAACCACAGATAAGGAGGCTAAATGCTGGCATTATCGGTTTAAGCACTATAGACCTATGTTGATTCCATATCAGGCAAAAAAATATAGCAAAAATATGTTGGTTAATTGATGACTCTAAATTGCCCGTAGGTGTGAATGTGAGTGTGAATGGTTGTTTGTCTCTATGTTGTCTGTCTCTATGTGCCCTGCGATGGATCCCCCCACCCCCATCCCGCGACCCCTAACGGGATAAGCGGTTGACGATGTCAAGTGTGATGAAGGTTGTAAACAATACAAATAGTGCAAATATAGGCTATACCAAAAATTTTATTGATTATTCTATTCTTATATACAAGGAGTTGAAATAGGTTTGTCTTTTGTCTTTGAGAAGCTGGAATCAGACAATTTTCTTAAGAAATTACCTTAACTGATTAATCGATTCACAAAATATTTATTAATTTAATAGTTGACAACTATTGGATAAATTGCTGTAACTCTAGGGTTAGGGTTAGGGTTAGATAGATAGATAGATAGATAGATAGATAGATAGATAGATAGATAGATAGATAGATATAATATCTAAATTATAAACATACAATAACCCACTACATACATTAGCAAAATGTGTAAAATATATACATTAGCAAAATGTAGAAGATATATACATTAGCAGAGTGTGCAAGATATTCAGTGTATACATAGCAAAATGTGCAATAAAAAGTAGTTGAGATAGTAAATGTGCAGATGTAACTGTGCTAATATAAGTTCACACCAACCCTTAACAGAAGGGCCCCTGACGCTGATCCACTGTAATAGTATAATTTTTTCTCGGAGCAAAAAAATGAACGTTGTACAACCTTTTGGTAGCAACAGTAGTCATATTTCTACTTGGGAGGCCCCAAGTCAAAGACATTGGATCCATTTAGAAATCTCTGCCAAATATTTTCCCCGTTTCACACACTATTTCAGACCAGTACTTCTTTTTTAATGAAGAGCTCCGGTTTTGACGTGTTTTCTCTAGTTATTCTCCCCTGGTGAGAGAAATACCAGTGGGCGGTGAAGCTAATCCCTTTCCGTAGTGAGGACCCCTGAAAGCAGCCCCGGGGCCAGCGGCGGGGCCCCAGCGGGGCCCCCGCGTGTCCGTCCTGCAGCAGCAGCACCACCCCGTCGAGCAGCGGGACTCCAGCCTCTCACTTCCCCAGCTGCTGACGTCAGCTGGCAGCCTGGGCTGAGCTCGCCGCTCCGGACATAGCGCCGAGAAAAATGCTGCTCTCCGTACCGCCAAGGGCAGGAATCAACCCATACAACGGCTATAACAGCAGAAACAGCAAAAAGGTAAAGGCTTTCGGCTTCCCCCTCTTATTTCCAGCTTGTTCACCCTGCAGGGCAGCACGCCCGCGTCTGTCGCGGCAGAAAGGGGCTTGTGACAGCGAGCTGCAGTGTCCTTGAAAAGCGAAACGGACTGAATTTAACTTCAGACTTCGTGGAGTGGAAACAGCCCGGAGAGCCGCCGAGCTCCGCGCTGTGTGGACGGGGGGGATAGAGACAGCTCGGCGCTGTCATGTTGGACGCCCGGTAGCTTTATTTCCTCGTATTAGTGCGTGTGTACTACAGTAAAGGATGTCTGCTCACTCATTTGAGGAAAAGTCAATGGTGGAGAGCAACTTTTGTGGGTGACTGTGCCGTGTTGGGATAGCGCGTCTCAGCCTGGATGTGTTTGTGGAAGTGGGGGTAGGGAGAGAGAGGCAGGCTGAGGACGGCAACAAGCTCCTATATGATTTCTGAAGCCTCTTCCTCCGTTTATATATCTGCTGTTTGATCTGCTCTTCATTGTCTCCGCTGCCGCCTAAGTTTGCAAAGTTTTTTTTTTCCTGGTTTCCCATCTGAAAGCGGAATATGCCCCACCCCTTGAAAAATCCCACCAGACCATCATGACTACATTCCCACTGTTGTGAAGGCGCGCTGTCGTTACACTCAGTGTTGACATTGTGACATAATGTAACAGGGGAGGACACTGTAAACAATATTTAATGCCGACAAGAATACCTTAACTACAACATTTGCTTAAACATGCAAAATTATTTTGATCATTGTTGCAGAGCTGAATATTATGCATTAAAAAATAATATTTTCCTGAGTAGTATATCATATGTCTTCTCTCTATGGGCCATAACTGATGGTAAAAGCTCTTTAAAATCCCACCAAAGAATCATGGCTACATTATCACTGTCGTTACATTGGTGTTGACATTATCAGTTATGAACAGGGAAGGACACGCTAAACGAGATTTAATGCAGGCCTTTTAATCAGTTATTGTGATCGCTGTTGCAGAGCTGAATTTTATACATTTAAAATAATAATTTCCTGAGACATATCTCATATGTTTGCTCTCTTCGGGTCGTAATGGCTCAAAAGAAGTGATGGTGAAAGCTCTTTAAAATCCCACCAGGCCATCGTGCCTTCAAATGGGGTCGTGTTTACAGTGTTACGCGTTGGGCCCATATGAACACCAACCTCATGTCGTATTCACGACCTCGCTAGTGGAGAGTTTCTGAAAGCGCCGAGTTCACGACTTGTGACTGCTGATGTTGTGTGAAATGGTGGATCTCCAGTTAATATTAGAGGTCGACCGATATGTTTTTTTATGGCCGATTTATTGGAGAATCGGGATAGCTGATGGCCGATATATACCAGTTTTTTTAGGGGGGGGGTGATATGTTTTTTTTTTTTTTCTCCATCTGATAAAATATAACAACTTAATAATAACAAATGATCCACAAAGCTCAGCTTCAGTAATCATTTACTGAACAACACCTATGGTCTGTCTCTCCAATCTACATGCACTGCAGTGCACTTATATATTTTAAATAGAAATAATATATAATCTAAATATTGAATACATGAAACAGGTAATAAAAAAACTAAACTTTGTCAAATAAACTTTTGGATGAAAAAATAAAGTTTTAGTGCACTTAGCAGCATTTATGCACCTGCTTGATAATCGGCTCAAATATACTCAGACATCGGCTGATGCCGATTATGAAAAAAAATTGCCAAATAATCGTCCCGATTACTCGGCCGACCGATTTATCGGTCAACCTCTAGTTAATATATTGTAATTCTAGATGTATATTGTTTGTATATAATTTTATCATATGTCTGAGGAAAATGTTGATATTCTCAAGGATGTTATGCCTTTACATTTCCTGTATTATCTTACCCCCCTGCTAGCTTGCTAAACTTACCTCTACGGCCTCTAGATTCGGACAGTAACGTTAATATTGCCGTTGCTTAGCAGTGGCGTTCTTCACGACTTAAACACTTGAACGCCACATATATCATGTACATGTTCCCATCTCATGTACACGGCTAACATGACCCCATACGAAAGCACCAATATAAACACAGATGCCCCTTTGCAGCGATACGTCAACGTGGGCGCCATATTGGACAGGGCAAGACTGGCCCATAGCTCTATACTAGTGAACAAGGACGCTACTGTTTTTCTGGATAAAAAGCATTATAACGTCTACATTTCTCAACTGATTTCAATGAGTTGTTATTATATTAAAGGGTTTATGATCTACGTGGAGTAGAAAAATAAAGTTGTGTCTCCAGTTACTTAGAATCTAGATAGTTCAGCTATAATAATATATAATATATATAATGAGTGTGTACCGTACGCTGACATGAACTGAATTACTGACATGATAGAAAATAATTCATTTGTCAGAGGGAATTGTTAAAACTCACGTCTGTCAAGTATGGAGTTAGCATATTTTTCTTGTTTAAAGTTAATACTTGCAGAGAGGTTCTGTATAATATAATGAAATGAAATGTCTTCCTCCGTTTCAGTGATCATCAGTCATTACCTCTAACACTGCTACTGCAATTACTATTATGTTCATTTTCAAACACTTAATTAATATCATTCTAATAAGATCAATCAGAGGAGGCAAGTAGTAGTGAATAGCTCTGTGTCTAAAGTTAACCTACGCATAACTACTGTAACATCAACACTAACTTCCTAACTTCCTCAACCGCTTATCCCGTTAGGGGTCGCGGGGGGCTGGAGCCGATCCCAGCTGGCATATGGCGAAGGCGGGGTTCACCCTGGACAGGTCGCCAGTCCATCGCAGGGCACATAGAGACAGACAACATATAGACAGACAACCATTCAAGCTCACATCCACACCTACGGGCAATTTAGAGTCATCAATTAACCTAAACAGCGTGTCTTTGGACTGTGGGAGGAAGCCGGAGAACCCGGAGAGAACCCACGCTAACACGGGGAGAACATGCAAACTCCACACAGAAGAGTCCCAAGCCGGAGTCGAACCTGCGACCCTCTTGCTGTGAGGCAACAGCGCTAACCACTGCACCACCGTGCAGCCCCAACACTAACTGATGATGTTTAATTTGTGTAACATTAGCTGCTTTTTAATCTCCACATGTTAGCCCAAGTCAAGTAATTTAAGATAGCGCTGAATAAAAAAAGGTAGCTGTTGATATTGCTGAGAGTGAACGTACTGTTCAGACATGCCATCAGCTTTATTGTTTACGCTATTCATGTTTTAAACGTAATATTACATTACACAGATAACATTTTTTCACAACAGTTTAACGATAACAACCGCAAGTTAGCTCTCATCTGAGCTAGTTATGCATGCAAACGTTTCATTGTATGAAAAATTCTTAAAGGAAGATGTAATGTGACAGTGCAATTGTTTAATTAATACTTATTAATTAAAATTGATTTAATCCATAGCGACTGACAGACTAACGATCCGTGAACCAGAAGCAATGACGTTAACGTATTCAACAGTTTATCACCAAAATCTTTGGGAAAAGAAAAAAAAAATCGCAGCATTAACTTGATGTCACTCCTTGTAGATTATAAACATTTGAATATATAATGACTTAATGTTGACGTTATAAAGCTTTTTATCTGGAAAAACAGCAGCTCTCTTGTTCACTTGCATGTGTTTTCAGGCCAATCTTGCCCTGTCCAATATGGCGTCCACGCTGACGTACACTCCAGGAGTCAATTTGCCGTCAACGTACAAATGTCTATGACCATGACTACATTCCCACTGTTATGAATGTGTTTGTCGTTACATTCAATGTTGACATAGTCACTTGTTGTAACAGGGAAGCAGCCTCTAAACAAAACCCGATGCAGGCCTTCAGCCTACAATATCAGGAAAACAAATTCAATACCTAAAGTACAAAATTTGCTTAAACATGCTAAATTATTCTGATCACTGATTGCAGAGCTGAATTTTCTGCATTTAAAATAGTAATAATCTTGAGGAGTATATCATGTGTCTCCTCTCTCTGGGCCGTAAGTGATGGTAAAAGCTCTTTTATTGTACATGGCGACATGATTTCACATCCTCTGGATTCACAGCAGCTCGTCCCGTCCTTCTGCTCCGGCTGCTCTCAGCAGACTGGGTTTACGGTGTGCTCCTGAACTCTAAATGGCATCTGGAAAATGTATATTGACATACTGTATTGTCTTTCTGTGATCTTGGGCACCGCCTGGCTACTCATCCCTGCCAGATATCTGATGTCAACACTGGTGCCTGTCTGGGGAAACCAGGCAGTGTTTGAATTGTTTGTTCTACACACAAAATTCATTTTAATGAACTCACATTGTTTTTACTGAACTTTAGGACTGCCCATTCTTTCTCCATTAGTCGATTAATTATCTGTTTTGGCCTTAGTTAGGGCTGCCCTGAATGCCATTTTTGGAGTTTCACAGCTTCGGTGAGGAATATTCAAAGTGAAACAGTGATATCCTTCTGAGAATAACTAATAATAATTCATGTTGAATATGAATAACGATTAATGTTGTGGGATTAATCCTTATTTCATGGACTATTTTGGGATCTATACATTATTATTACATACTTGTGTATAAAAAAAAACCCAAAACCAAGCTTGGAATGCTGATTTGGAGGTCGATTTCAGCTGGGTCAGCATTTGGGTCAGCCCTAATCTTAGCTGACTAAGATTGCTTTCGCGGATTAATCATTTTTTATGCTTTTTTCATGCTACTTAATGTTAATTCCAATAAACGTCTGAGCACATCTGTGGTAAACACCAGATTTAAACTGGTGCTTCTGTGTAATTCTTTGTGGAGAAATTCAGTTTTACAGATCTGTTGATTAAATTAACTAATTGATTACTCAACAAAATCATATGTGTTATTCGACTAAGAATTTCTTTACTGGCTATACATATATGTCCAGTTCTGCATTTGCTCTGTTACTAGGTTGGACCTCAAATGTTGAATGGGACTTTTTAAAAAGTGTACTGTATGAGCATTCAGGAGTGTAGTCTGGTATCAGCACTTGCAGTTTCATTCTGTTAAATAGGTCTCTGTTGTGTCTGACTATATGTATTATAAATATATAACAGATAGATAAAGTGACCATTGTCTCGGGAACCGTTCAGTGTAGGTTGGGCGATAAGTCAATATGATAATTTATCGTCTTAATTTATCATTGTTTGATCTATAAAATGTCAGAAAATGGTGAAAAATGTCAAGCAGTGTTTCCCAAAGTCCAAGATGACGTCTTCAAATGTCTTGTTTTGTCCACAACTCCAAGATATTCAGTTTACTGTCATAGAGGAGCAAAGAAAGCAGAAAATATTCACATTTAAGAAGCTGGAGTTTTTTTAGTTGATAACTAATGGATTAATTGTTGCAGCTCTATTCTAAATGTGTAATATAATATTGATAAAGTAGCCACTGTCTTGGTAACTATTCAATGTAGACACTTATTCAATGTTACATATAGAATGAGCTGTCCTCATTTTAAACTGTGATGCCTTTCAAGCTTTAGAGCTGCAAAGATTAGATTATTAATCTATTGATAGATTGAGTAAATAACATCTTCAACTGATTTCATAATCGTCTCAGTCTTTTTTTGTCACAGCAGCAGACGTGCAAGAACAGATGCACGGATATGGAGTAAACAAACCGAAAAAGGCTAGAATGATGAATACGCAGAGGATGTTGTATGTTGGGCTGAACAATTTTGAAAACAATATCTAATTGCGATTATTTTGCCTTATAATAATTTTTCTATCATTAATCTCATTCTCATAGACATGGTGTGATTTTTGCTGGGATCTGTACCAAACAATGGTGTTTTCTCAGGTCTGTAGAATATGACGTGTCGGCCACGAAGAGCTGCATCGATTAATCAAGGCAACAATTTGTTGTCAGCTATTAAATTAATTGCCAAATATTTGGATAATTGATTTGTGTAATTTTATAAAGAACAGAAGCTTCTTCAATGTGAATATTTTTTGGTTTCTTTACTCCTCTGTGAGTAGAGATCGACCGATTAATTAGTCAGCCGATTTATCAGGATCAGCACATTAAGCTGATTATCAAGCAGGTGCATAAATGCTGCTAAGTGCACTAAAACTTTATTTTTTTTATCCAAAAGTTTATTTGACAAATTTTAGTTTTTTAAATTGCCTGTTTCTTGTATTCAATAATATAGATTATACATTATTATTATTATTTAGGGCTGCACGGTGGTGTAGTGGTTAGCGCTGTTGCCTCACAGCAAGAGGGTCGCAGGTTCGATTCCGGCTTGGGACTCTTCTGTGTGGAGTTTGCATGTTCTCCCCGTGTAAGCGTGGGTTTTCTCCGGGTACTCCGGCTTCCTCCCACAGTCCAAAGACATGCTGTTTAGGTTAATTGATCACTCTAAATTGCCCGTAGGTGTGGATGTGAGCATGAATGGTTGTCTGTCTCTATGTGCCCTGCGATGGACTGGCGACCTGTCCAGGGTGAACCCCGCCTTCGCCCAATGTCAGCTGGGATCGTCTCCAGCCCCCCCGCGACCCCTAACGGGATAAGCGGTTGCCGATGGATGGATGGATGGATTATTATTATTTAAAATATATAAGTACACAGCAGTGCCATAGATTGGAGAGACAGAGCATAGGTGTTGTTCAATGAATGTTTACTGAAGTTGAGAAATTTTGTGTATCATTTATTATTATTAAGCTGTTATATTTTATCATTGGCCATCCGCTGTCCTGAGTCTTCAATAAATCGCCATCCGCCATAAAATATCCATATCGGTCGACCTCTATCTGTGACAGTTAACTGAATATCTTTGAGTTGTGGACAAAACAAGACATTTGAGGACATCGTCTTGGATTTGGGAAAAAATGATCAATTTTTTTCAACGTTTTCTGACATTCCATAGACCAAATAACTAATTGATTAACTGAGAAAGTGATCAACAGATTAATCGCCAATGAAGAGAACTGTTAATTGCAACCCTAAGTCCAGGACATCTCTGCCGCACAAAAATATCTAATTTAAAGCTCTATTTTGACTCACATTTTGCCTTTAACAAATGTTGTGCCTCCTGCGATTTAAAAATTGCACTAGGCCATATTGCGATATTGATAAAATGTATAGTGCAGCTCTAGCTGTATGCTGTAAACACATAAAGACCTTTGAGGGGAGTTTTGTTCAATTTAAATAAAATTGACTTGACTAAAATAAAGAATGTAGAAGGAAGTCATGTTTTTTCCATTACTTGTGTTAGACCCAATCTTCTCTATGTTGTGAAGCTAAAGTTCACAGAAAGGTCAAGTTCCTGTGTTGTGATTCCTAACATTTCCTCCTCCCACATCCTCCTCCTCACACTTTTTATCTCTTGCTCATATTCTGCCATACCTGAGCTGCACGAGTACACAAAATAAAAGCCCGATCACAAAATAAACACGGTGAGCGGTGAGAAAAGCGTTCTCTGTGTGTGCGAGGTGATTACAGAGGCGTTTGGTTTCTGTTGTGCTTTTAAAGCCAGCTGCTCCTGCCCTGACTCAGCACCTCATTTCCTCCCTCAAATAAATAGAATTAATGTTCTCAAATCAAATTTGGTCGGTTTCCGTGTAAAGCTTCCTGGGTGGAAAAATAACAGGAGGTTGTCGCTTCTCAAGGTATCACACGTCTCGCTCAGGGGCTCATCGAATTGCTTGTTTTTAATACTCGTCAATCACATTTTTGTTCTCTTGCTGGCGCGAGTCCTTTTCAGTGTCAACTTACGGCTGTGATTTATAGATGTGGATGCACTGTTGGATCAAAACACGATTAGATATGAAAAGAAATGAAAGCAATTCTAACTGGAGCATTAAATTGTCACACAGGTTTCACCAAAAAGGCTGTTCAGTCACGGCAGAATAGCAGCAGTGAATTCTCCCATGTTTCTTTAAATCAGCAACTTCACCTTTCACTTTCAACTCCATAGGCTTTTAGACACCACCAGTGTTTCCTACTTCTTGCCAGTGCTGAGTATTCTTAACTTTTTGACATTACTCTGTGACAACAGTCAGGGGCGAATTTAAAAAAGTATAGTGTGGCTTTTGCGTCCGTTAAACCTGCACAAATGAGACAAAAATTAACCATGTACTTGTCAGAGCATGTGTAAAAGGTGAAATGCCCGCCTGCAAAGCGAACTGTCTCTGTGCTACTGCGTTAGATGCACATATTGAAGTGAGGTAATGTGCATTTGTCGCAAACTTGTCCCCTTTCTATGCAAATGAGCCAATGCAAAAACAGTCCAATTTACAAATATCTGTACAAATGCCGAATTCACACGCAATAATGCGGTTCACCGCAATAATTTTCCGCAGCTGGGAGGTGTTTTCATGTGTTTGAGGCGGGAAGAAATTCTTTGTCACATTGTCAACATGTAACAGGAAGCACAGGATCTGTTTACTGATCGGTTGCGAGTTTTCTCTGGCTGCGCTTCACCGCTAAAAGTTCAACATTTTCCAGCTTTTGTCTGGCCGCAGTTTGGCGCAGAATCAAATGGCAGCAGCTCGCTGAACTCGGAAGCGGCTGCCACGCGTTTTTATAGTCATTGCGTGGCATATTGACTAGACTAGACTAGACTTCACCGCTGCTCAGCTGAGAATTTGGCGTAATCACCACTGGGTCTGTGTATTGACTAGAATCTGCCGATATGATACGTATCATGATACAGGGGTTACGATTCAGTATACTGCGATATTGTAAGCAAAGCAATGTATTGTGATTTTTTAAAATCTAATTTTAGGAAAATTGACATAATATAAATAACACACCACCATATGCATAAAATCTGAGTTAACTTTTGGGATTTGCATTTGCATTTATTACAGTCCCTGTAACATCCAACATCACAGCACTACTCTGAGAGGACACATCTCTTTACAAATGAAATAGTAGTAGGAAGGTTTTGCTGACTGAGTTTGCACATGCCACAAAACATAATATTGTGATATTCAGTGTTTTTGATGTTTTCTTACACCGCTAATCGCCACATGCAGTTACAGTGAACTTTTTAGTGCCCTGAGAGAGTTGGTGGAGACTTTCCAGTGATCATGGCTGCATTGAGTTATATTTTTCTTTTGTCCTATGCTTCAGATGATGCCATCTTCTCTTCTGAAGGTGCTGAAAACGGCATCAGCATTGACAGACTGGGATGTTAAATCTCATCTTTCTGTCACGTTTATATTCCTTGCCTCCAGTTTTAATGAATGCCTCTATGCACCTCGTCGGTCAGGACCTGTAGCTTATGATCTGAAAATGTCTGTTGACTGTTTCTCTCTGCCGTTGTTCTGCTCACCGTGTTCTTGGTGCAAACATTTATACTTCACCACATGGACAGTTGCAATCAAATGCGAAAAAGAGCAAACTACACTCAGCTGCAAAACTTGCGAACTTTACTTAGTTACTTGCATACTGACTTTGCGTTTGTGCTGTTATATGTTTTGTGAGCTGAACCTTGAGACGGGTTAGATAGAGGTTACAAATGAAGTGCAGATCGCGGTGCTTTCAGCGGCTGCAATTCATTCTATGTGATTTTGCCCGTCAAACTTTGACTGCTGTGTGTGGTAGCAGTGGAATTTATTGATTTTAAAACAGTGCTTCCAAACAAAAGAGGCTTGTTAAAAAGCTCCCACACATCGACATACAGGCGCATAAAATATTTAGGAAAGACTGATTTGTAGAAAAAAACGCCTCTAGTAAACATCTTAATCACAGTAAACAGAGTTTGTTTGGTAACTGATCCTGTGACTGTAGCTGATTAACATGAAGACTGTTTTTGTCACTCAGAGAATCTGGTTCACTCATTGGCCCGAAAAAAACTCAAGAATAATTTTACAAAGAGATGGCAACAATGATGTGCTATGTATATTTTTAATTATGTGCCGTATATATGTTTTAATGTTACTGTGAAAAAGTCAATTGAAAGTGACTAAACCTCAAAGGCCAATGATAGATGCAGGGATACTGATTTTGAAAACTTTTCTTAACCGTTAACTGACCCTTGTTAACCGATTATTAACCGTTAACCGTCAAGAGCAGCAGTAGCGCCAGCTGCAGTATATGAGCACAACAGAGAACTGAGTCAACAGTTCACCATCAGGAGAGCTACTGTAGCAGCCACGGTGCTGCATTCACAGTCTGCAGTTCACCGTCTGTGAACATTAGCAGCCACGGTGCTGCATTCACAGTCTGCAGTTCACCGTCTGTGAACGTTAGCAGCCACGGTGCAGCGTTCACAGTCTGCAGTTCACCGTCTGTGAGCGTTAGCAGCCACGGTGCTGCGTTCACAGTCTGCAGTTCACCGTCTGTGAGCGTTAGCAGCCACGGTGCTGCGTTCACAGTCTGCAGTTCACCGTCTGTGAGCGTTAGCAGCCACGGTGCTGCGTTCATAGTCTGCAGTTCACCGTCTGTGAACGTTAGCAGCCACGGTGCTGCATTCACAGTCTGCAGTTCACCGTCTGTGAGCGTTAGCAGCCACGGTGCTGCGTTCACAGTCTGCAGTTCACCGTCTGTGAGCGTTAGCAGCCACGGTGCTGCGTTCACAGTCTGCAGTTCACCGTCTGTGAGCGTTAGCAGCCACGGTGCTGCGTTCACTGTCTCCAGTTCACCGTCTGGTAGCATTAGCAGCCACAGTGCTGCGTTCACTGTCTTCAGTGCACCAAACTTCAAAAAGCTTTATGTTGATGGCCTTAGCCTCTGTGTGTGTGTGTGTGTGTGTGTGTGTGTGTGTTTTAATTGTTAAATCAGTTTAAAAAAGGTCTAGTGCTGGCTGCCCTGATGCATGTCTTGTTGATGGCCTGAGCCTGTAATTTGTTTTTGTTTATTAATTATTATTAAATAACACAGCGGCACTTGTTCCTTATGTTAGCTATTGGCCTCTTTGCTGTACCATAAATACCATTACCCCATACCAAACTGGCCCGAAACCTGAGTTTTATGAACTGTCCCACCCCTAGTACTTTTCCTCTATTTTTCATTTTTGTTGTATTGTCATGTTGTTTATTGTTTGTCTCAACAATGAGACCTGAGACGTGGCCGCTTAACAGCAACCTTTTTTCATGAAAGAACTCACAAAGTTCACATCTTTATAGCGATGACCTTGTGTCCTTATAGTTGAACCTCTGAATTAGATTTTCTTGTGTGAGGATTAGAGTCCGCCACTGTCTACTGTTCAAACAGGATTCAAGTCTGTGCAAGTCTATATTTTCTTATCATGACATGAACTGAAACCAGCCGATGTCCGGGAGGTAGAAAATCAATCTAAAAGCATGTGTGTACTTTGTAGAATTATCACCAGTTTTATGAACTATACATTTTGTAGGTTTGTATTTAATGGGCAAAAACACCTGTATTGTCCTTAACCCCTGTGAGACCTGCTGACTTCACTGTCTGTCAGAGGCTCTAGTAGGTTCAGTAGGTGCTACAGTGAAGACACAGGTATCATATGAAATAAGAAAACCTGAGGAATCCACTGATACTAACCATGTCATGCTAAAAACTGACAAAGCCATTTTCAAAGGGGTCCCTTGACCTCTGACCTCCAGATTTGTGAATGAAAATGGGTTATATGGGTACCCATGAGTCTCCCCTTTACAGACATGCCCACTTTATGATAATCACATGCAGTTTGGGGCAAAAATCATGCAGTTTTTTGAATGCAGTATAAATGTGTTATCTTTGCCTATTCTAACATGGTGTATTTGAATATTTCTTCACACTGAGGTCCTTAAACAGTCTTGAATTACATAAATTGGGTATCACTGTAAAGCTGAGACTCTTGTGGATCCAATGATTCCAGCTGTATTCATGTGTGATGATGTTCGTCATTTCTTTGTAGTGAGACCATTTTTTTTTTTAATTTGACCTCACTGTATGGAATTACCTGTGGTGACCTGAATGGAAATCACATATTTTAATCATAATGTTTTAAACCCTTATACACTTTTACAATTCATTTTATCTAATTAATTAATCAATTCTTATTATTTAATTATTTCTGATTTATGACTAGAAGAACTTGTCACACAGTGCTGAGCTGCATTTCAAATGAATCTTCAGGTTCCCAGCTTTCAGACCATGTACCATGTATGTAGACCATGTCTATGTGACATCTACTGCTGGCCTGCTAGCTCCCCCTAAAGACCCCCTGTACACCCCTAAAAAAGACAAACACCCCCAAAAAACAGGTCTATTGTCGATCTCAGAGGGTCAAAACAGAACTTGCAAAGCATCACAGCTAAGCATGCATTTAAAACATTTGTCATTTAATTTTTTTGATGTGTATTTTTTGTGTGGTTTTTTTTTTGTGAAAAAAAGAGTGTAAAAATTTTTTTCCCCCCTGTGGGAATAATAAAGAAATTTCTTTCTTTCTTTCTTTCTTTCTTAAAACATGTATTTACTAAAGTAGAGTAACAAGTGTTTTCTATTTTGTATTTTCTACTGATGAAAAATTGAAGCTTGCTTCAGCCACCAATACAATAAAAGAAGACATAAGTTCTCCAACAAGTGGGACAAAATGTATATATGATGATGATGATAACATTTAATAATGCATTTATAGTAATAATAGGAGAATAAGAAAGTTAATTTTGAACAAGATGTGTTTCAACACGTCCCACTCTGAAAGTGAAACGTTACTTTAAGGTAAATAAATACCTGAAAGGTAAATGTTACATCAATTACAGGTTCCACCCTGAATCTTTAAAGCCTCATCAATCGTAACATTGAATCAAATGACTGTTTACGCATGTGAAATTCTCCTTGTAGTGACAAGTGTGCAGCTCTACCAAATGTTTTAGCCTTTTAGCTTGTTTTTGGCTTTTACAGCCGCACATTTATAGCATGGTTGAGTCTTGCAGCTCTCATTAATCCTATTTGCAGCTGCAGCAGCCAGCTGTTTTCAGCAAACAGCAGAGCGACTGCCAGCAGTAACATCAAGTACAAGTAACCTACAACTAACGATTATTTTCAGTGTTGATTCATCTGTGGATTATTTTCTCAATCAGTTAGTTGTTTGGTCTATAAAATGTCAGAAAATGGTGAAAAATGTTGATCAGTGTCTTCAAAAGCCCCAGATGACGTCCTCTAATGTCTTGTTTTGTCTACAACTCAGAAATATTCAGTTCACTCTCATAGAGGAGTGAAGAAACCAGAAAATATTCACATTTAAGAAGCTGGAATCAGAATATTGACCTTTTTTTTGGGTAAAAAAAATTATACAAACTAATTAACTGATTATTCAAACAGTTGCTGATTAATTAATAGTTGACAGCTAATCGGTCAGTCGTTGCAGCTCTACCTACAAGCCTTTTCCAATAAAGTCAGTCGATAAGTAACAAGAAATGGATATAGAGACATGTCAGTGATACATCTGAGGTCATTTAGAAACTGTGTCTCCGTTATGTCCACCAGAGAGCACAGACAAGATGATTTTTACACTGTGAGATGTCCCTCTCAGCATGTATCTTGTTCATAATAAAAAGAAATATCTAAGCAATCCATTTCATAAAAAAATACTATCCACCAAAATATCATTGTCAGATTTTAAGAGATCTAAGATCTATATCTATATAATATCGTAGAGCCTTGTGCTTGATCCTATTGTCCCTAACATCCGTCCATCCAACCAGACCTCCCACTCAGCTACTGCACTTTTTATGCTTTAGTGACACCACTATCTGTTCACTATTTAACGTATTAATAAGAAAATTTAGTATACCTGTTGTAAAGATGTTGGCTAAGATTTTGACTTATTGTGTATATTGTATATAGTGACTATTGTGTGTGTGTGTGTGTGTGTGTGTGTGTGTGTGTGTGTGTGTGTGTGTATATATATATGTAGATACACACATACACAGTATATTGGGAGCAAGTATTGCCTCAAAAAAACAGTATAACAGCATGATAATCTTGCTTTACTTTAATTTTTGTCCATATGCCAAAGATAATTGCTTGAATTGTGGAACTCCACAACAGGAAATACATTATATACACAAATGACAGCTGTCTACAGGGCTGCTTTATTCATTTGTGTGTATTAAACCAGCTGCAGTGGCTCTTCTGTCCTCACTGAACTCTCTTGTACAGTCACCTTTGTTCCTCTGGCCCTTCACCAGTTATATGTTTATCTATCTTTTTGTTTAATGTGTCAGATGTGTTGGATTGATCTCCAGCTTCAGTGCCAGCTACATGAACCGGCTAAGGTGAGCAGGTAGAGAAAGAGACAGAGTGCTTGGAGAAAGCGCAATCAGAAACCTGATGCCAAGTACCGCAGTGATGCCAGACACTCGGTGTGCCTCACATTTTGTTAGATCTCTAGCTGAGCCGAGGGCCAGCGTTTGGAGGTATCCGTTTCCAAGCTTCCCGGCTTTGGCCACCTAACCCGGCTTGAAAGCCATGCATGCATGCGCATTTGCACTGTGCATATGCGTCAGCGTGTGATCGACAACATTTTAAGAGACAGACAGTTTGAAGACTAATTGGTGCCTATAAAAATGACAAAATGAAGGGGGAGGGTTAGAGACGGAAAGGAAGGAAGATTCAGGAACGAGTCTGGACGTGAGCTCGGTGTCCCTGTCACCTGGTTGGAATGCAGCGCTCCTCATTCAAATGGCTGTGTGATAAGATCAGGAGAGGATTTCCTGCTTGCCACCATAATGCAGCTTACCACTTTACGAGACACACAGTCCTCACCTAACCCTTGGTTAATGTATAAAGACCGTCTTCCATTTCTCCATAAATCTAGCGACAAATTAGCAGTGAAAAACATTTTGTCTGTGTATTTTTTTTATCAACATGGCAAACAGGAAATGATTTGAATCGAATAGCTTTTCCAAAATGTTTGTCGATGCGTCACAAGCGAAGATTTACAGCATCATATTATTTTTCCCATGACTCATTTTCCTAGTTGGTCCTAAATTGGAGCCGGTGCAAAGCGGCAGCTCAGCGGCGTAACTCTATACAAGCCGGAAGCTGCACCCTCATTCAGCCAGGCTATAAATCTGTGCATTAGCATGTAAGTCAGTCAGCTGGTCAGACAGCCAAGGCTCTTTCCTGCCTGAGGAGAAGACAGGCAGCCAGGACATGGGAAGGCAGGCAGACCCCCCAACAGCCAGGAAATCCATGGGTCAAACTAGGGTCAACTGGAGAAGCCCCCACAGGGAGACGGAGATAAAAACAGAGGTGGAGTGAGGCTAAAACAGGGTTGGATGTGTATACAGAAACAGTAGCGAGCATTTTAAGTGGTCATAGGAATGAGTGGCTTATTTTGATATCACATGAAATGCACATTTTTGGTATATTTAGAGATTAAAGTCAGTCAGCACCGACAACATGCAGTATTTGAGAGAGACACCTCTTGGCAGCTTCAGAGGATTGATGTAAGTTTACATCAAGGTAGAGGCAATGGTTTTATTTATAGAAGTGTTCTTGATTTCTATCTTAAGTTTGGTCCTAAAAATATCCAGTGATGAGAAGTGAAGTGTTTATTTAAGCCTTTTCTTGTGAATTTGGAGTTGGGTCAGCAGAGGAGGAGAAATGCAAACCCATCAAAACCTACATGTTGTCTCCTGAGGTTCAGGTTTCAAATGGGTCTCCAGCAGTGGCCAACCTCTGGGTCTGAAAAGTGAAGCCAATGCTGAAGTGCTTTAAATTTGTATTCTGTCTAATATCCAGCAGGGGGCGACTCCTCTGGTTTCAAAAAGTAGTCTGATTGTATAGAAGTCTATGAGAAAATGAGCCTACTTCTCACTTGATTTATTACCTCAGTAAATATTGCAAACATGAGTTTATGGTCTCAGTCGCTAGTTTCAAGTCTTCAGCAATACAGTATGATGATCATTTAGTAAATTATAGTCCCATTTAGAGTCAAATAGACGTAAAGCAGGGTATACTTTAGGGCGTGGTGACCCTGTGCTTGACAAGTCGCTACCACAGCGTTGTCTGGTCTGGGAGCTGCCCATGCTTTCACGACTTTAACCCTTTCACAGTGTGTTTTCAGTTTATGAAAGTTAATTATAACCTTTTGGTCCCCTAAAAATGTCTTATTCAGCATTCAGGTTGTAGCTCCACCCTCTCGTGTCCCTTCTGGTTGCAAAATGCCAAGATGGTGATGAAGAAAAAGCCAAACTGGAGGCTTCAAAACGACAGTCCTCAAACCAGTGGGTGAAGTTGCCCTGACTAGGTCCACTTCTTATATACAGTCTATGGTCTAGGGTCACGTCAGTGGTAGGAAATACCTGACTGTAATGTTTGAACTATCGAGTAAGATTAGAAAGTCCTTAATCAGATGTCATTAAATAGAGAATTAATGGAACTAATGTGATTTTCATACTTTTACTATAATGAACTTTGAAGTTGTTTAATTTCTGAGGGGACTGAATATTTGATTAATGATCCACTCATCTGTTGAATAAGAGCAAAGGATCGGATTAGGGCTTAAATGATTAGTGGCTTAATAGAGCATTCAGTCTTTTATTCAGCAAACCTACTAAATTTTCACTGTTTCTATTTTCTCAAATGTGAGGATTTGCTGCTCTGTGTTTTCTGCCATAGTAAATTTAATATCTTTGGGATTTCAGACTGTTGGGCGAACCAAACAATCATTTTGAAGACAGCACGTTGTTGGCCCGTCATAATTTCCCAGAGGGGGCAACTTGGTTTGTTCCAGTCCTAGACTGGACATGTGATGTAGTTTGTTTCTGAGCTATTGCTACTCTCTCAGCAACTACTGATCAGCTAATCAAAAACAAAATTACAATAGTGGTGTTTCAGCATAGTCCTTCAACAGAACACATGCAAACTGAAAGCATAAGGACACTGAAATAGCCTGAAATGTAATCAGCAACCAGCAGGGCAGCAAAGACTATTTCAAGCTTTTGTGCTTCAATTTTGATTTGTTCAGTTTGGGATGTTTATGATTGTATTTCATAAGCAATTTAAAGATCAAAAGTTATATATTTTGACTCAAGATCTTATACAGCTCTTAAAGATCAATAAAGCATGCTGTAGCAGGAAGCTATGGGTGTGTGTGTATGTGGTTGCAGATTGGTGGTTTTGTTGTGATGGTGCGCTCCTGGTCCAGTCTGGAGCTTGATTGGGACTTGGCACTCTGGTAAAGAGTGTGTGAATGAGATTACAGGTCTCTGCTGTCCTGCTCTTTCATTCACAAATTAGCTGCCTCCAAAAATGTATTCATCACGAGCTACAATGTGACAAGATAGATAAACTCTTATGGGCAGGCTCATGCTGTGTTTGTACATTTTCCCTCTGGCCCTGAGGATGTTGTGGTCTGACAGAGATGAACGAACCCTTTTTGGAAATAAATGGATGGTGCTTTTTTATTATTCAAATTTACAGGCAGTGGACAACTGACATGATAAAAGAAACATTGGAACAATATAATGCAGCTGAACTCACTGTCAAAAGATATGTTTCGAATTTCCATCCATGCATCCATGAGCTGTAACCGCTCATCTTACTCGGGGTCGCCGGGGTGCTGGAGCTGATCGAAGGTGGGGTTCACCCTGGACAGGTCGCCAGACTATCACAAGGCTGACACATAGAGACAGACAACCATTCACGCTCACATTCACACTTATGGGAAATTTAGAGTTTTGAATTTGAATGTTTCAAATAAGTGCAAAATTTCCGTCTGGTTCTTTCTAATTTTAAAGGAACAGTGTGGAGGATTTAGCGACATCTAGTGGTGAGGTTGCAGAGTGAAGCCTTTCCCATGGGCCATACGTGTAGGAGAACTATGGTGGTCGATGTGAAAACGTGATTAGCCCTTTCAAGAGCCAGTTGTAAGTGTAGCGTAAGTCATTCGGAGAATAGCAGAGCCATAGTGCACAGAGTGGGGCCCATTCATTCCTATGAAAGTTGCTCAGTGGTGCATGATGCTAAAATGGCTCAAGTACCCGGATGTTCCGGTGATCTGCACCCATTGGGACAATGGAGCAGGTGTAGTAGTGTCCGTTCGGTCACGTGGCTCGGTCACGGGGTCACAGCTGTAACTCTGTACTCACCGCTTGCTAACTCCGCCTCCCAGCCCTCGAGAGGAATAACTCTGGATTCGATTATTAGTGCATTTCACAACTTTTAGGACCTAATTGTTTAAATAAGGGCTATTCAAGTGTTCATACTGGGAAGCTGAAAAAATTATCCATTGATTTACAGATATCTCTTTCCCAATGTGAGCCTAAGGGAAAGAGACTATGGGGAAAAAGTCTTTTTGGGCCCAATGGCACCACGTGACGGACATGGAAGTTACCACCGCATGGCCACTAAGAAAACTGGCATCAACGGCCGGCGCTCTTCCTGAAGGATTGGTGTGTACGTGTGAAGTGAGTGGTGAAGCAAGAGAGAGAGGGCGACGGGGAATGTGGATGATTCAACAAGTGAGCGAGTGGAGCAGACGACAGTGTTAGTTTAGCTCTGAGAACATCAAGTGAATGTACAGTCGAAGTTGCAGTTTGTGCAGAAATAATTGCTGCAGCTCCTCAAGACCAGCAGAGGATTCCTGTGTCTTGTTTCCTGGCGGCTGAGTGGAGTGATGGGAGTTAACTCGAGAATGACGTTGTCGACTCCGGCCCAAGCAGGAAAAGTTAACACAGTGGTTTTTCCATTCTGGGCTACTGTAGAAACATGGTGCTGCTCCCTACGTATTATATATTATATATTATACAGCCCCCTTAATGTTACACACTGGTCCTTTAAGCAACAACACGAACACAAAGTTTGGGTGGTCACAGTAGCCTAATAGTTCAGATGCACACCATATAACCACTGCGTTGATTACATTGGTTTGATATCAGGAAATAAAAACAAAAATACATAATCGAATATATTTATCATCTTTAAAACGCAATACATTTTTAGGATCAATTTTTAATACATATTTAGCTTGATAGTTTAAAAATGAAAGGTTTCATTTTGGTTAATTGACCAAAATTAACATCAAATATGTCAATTTTATTCCCTATATCACTGTGAGTGTAACTGAAAATGCCTTTAATTTGATGCTCAGTCTGTGAACATCCGGATGTGTGTGTCTTTTCACTGGTGGACATGTGTAAAATATCTCTGGAATGAAACAGATTAAACGAAAGAACGCACACGCCTCGTTTCTTTGTTTTTCTAGGAGCAGGTCGTGTCTCCATCTTGCCTAACACGAACAAATACATGGAAACTTTTCACGTTTCTTCAGCAGCAGAGGAAGAGGGGATTATCTTGAGAGAAATGAGCCTCTTGTTGAATCGGCCGGCGTGCTGCTGCTGGCTGAATAGAGGTCAGAGGGGCTGTCTGAGGGGGCTCTGTACCTTCTGGATGGCGTCTAATTAGCGGGATTGGTTGGCGTTGCTGGTGGTCCTGGTGTGACCGTGACTTCATGCTGGGCTTTTCCTAAACACCACTAGTCTGAATAGTGACCCTCTCCTCCCTCCTCAAATTAAACCATTGTCCTCTTGTCGCCTCCGTCCAGTGGCTCTCAACTGAGACGCTCCGTCCTCGTGGCGCTGACCTCACTCAGACAGTTCTTATTCCTTCATATGCACCACTGAATAAAAACATTTGGCTGTTAGATTAATGTGATTAAAGTTGTTTTCTCACAGCAGACAGACATTTGCCAGTTCTGGCGAGCCTGGTCTGCACTCAAGTGTTGCTATTTATTGCCTCAGTCTTATTTGGAAAACAGCCAGTCGATCTATTCCTGGAAAGAGAGGTCTTTTTTTTTTCAAAGTGATAATGAAACAACACTTATCCCAATAAAAAATATTCCTCCGCATGGTTACGCAATCTTTTGTGTGATTTCTCCAAGGAGGGCCGCAATCCCGTAGTGAGAGGAGGTTGTTGCGCAAGAGCCTTTCATGTTCCTAGTGGCGGTGAGTCATCGACTAGTTGACTGTAGTTTACGACTTTAATTCACCGGCTCTTAGTCCTTGTAGACTGATGAAACAAAACGACCTAACATAAGACACCAGGAGGAGGTTCAGTAGTGGTATGAGCATGTTAATATTTATTGTCCTGTGGTAACAAACTCCTGTTGTCACTCATCTCTTTAAATTTTCCGTGTTTGGATCAATGGACTTTGTATTGTATGTGGACTGAACCCTGTTTTTCCTGCTACTCACAGTCTTGTTAACTGTTAACCTGTTTGGGAGGGAAATGTAAGAAGGACAGTGTTGAACCTGAGGCTTCTGCGACTTTAGGACGATTGAAATTAAATCTTGAACAGACGGCAGTGATTCATTTAGAAATACCTGCCTTTATAAGTAGAAGTAAAAATTAGAGAAGGAGCTGAATTATATAAAAAAAAAGTCCACATTGAGTCTGTTATTTAATTATGCATCATCAGACGGACTAAATGTTAGTTTTAGATCTTTAGAGCTTTGGTTTTGATTTTACTGAACACAGAGACAGCATAAGAGGCCCCTTTTCCCTATATGGAGCAGGCAGCCAAGAGGCCCCACATTCCCCTCAGAAAGCACTATTGGTGAGTGTTGACATGAGGGCTGTATGATATTATGATTCGCAGCTCCCACAAATTCATCTGTCTCATACCGGATTACTTTCCATGTCTCAACATCTCCGCTGTGCTTGTCCAATGTTTGCTGGCGTTAAAGAATATTATTCACACTTCAACATGCACAGTCAACAATTCTTTCTTGTTGCAGCAGGCCTATGTGTCCTCCGGCCACCAGATGGCGCCCCCCAGTCCCAACACCAACAGTAGCAGCAACAGCAGCGGGGGAGGCGAACAGCTGAGTAAAACTAACCTGTACATCCGGGGCCTCCATCCGGGGACCACGGACCAAGACCTGGTCAAGCTCTGCCAACCGTGAGTGATGTTTTATGTTTTGATGTACTTCAGATGGACTGACAGTAATGAAACTGGAGAGGATGTAACACGACTCCGACATGTTTTATTATGCGAACTGAGCCTCAAGAATTACACATCATGAGTCACATTTATAAAAGAATAGTGTGACATTTTGGGAAAGGTGTTTATTTGCTTTCTTGTCTTGTCAAGATTGATATCACTCATGTCATTAGGCCTGCCGGTAACGATTATTTTCATTGCTGATTATTTTCTTGAATCAATTAGTTGTTTGGTTTATAAAATGTCAGGAAATGGTGAAACATGTTTATCAGTGCACTCTAAGTACCCGGATGTTGTACTCAAAATGTTGAGGGTGTAACGCTGGACACTTTTCTCGCTCAGTGTTCACCCTCTTTGCTACGTAGCGGAAGGGGAGGGGCCACCAACCTCTTTCAAACTTGTGAAAATGGCAGCAGAGGAAGCTGTAGTGATTGCATTTGAAATGGTGAACACAGAACTCTACAAGATTTAAGTTATACATATTTTTTTCACCATGTACCACTATACTGTTGTCGCAAAGAAGACATTATTGGGTTAATTTATCCATCTGAACTGAATTACTGCCTATACGCCGTGATGTCCATTGACTATCACGAGCTGATTTACAGAACTTCCGGCGGGTGCACAACTGCCGTGTACGATTTGAGAAAACTCTACCTTTTCAAAATTTACTTACTACGCCAGTAAGTATGCAGTGTACATAGTGTACTACACAGTATCTGAAACGAAGTGTCTGATTTGAGACACAGCAAAAGACTCTGGGAAGCCACTGCTCCTGGTTGTTATTTGCCATATTGTCAATATAATGTTGTGCGGCGTAACTGTGAGAAAGCCCATCTGTACTTCGGACGGTGACGCCGTCATGTCCTGTTTCTCTGTTGTCATTTCCTGAAGTGAGTGACATCATATAGGAAGTGGAGCATGACCTACTCTACCAGGCCAGACCTCATTTCAGCAATGTCCCGCAATGTAACGTCCCACAGCGTAACTTAACGTCACATCTCGTCCCACAATGTAACGTCACATCCCAGTGTAATGTCTCACAATATAGCGTCTCACAGCGTAACATCCAACAACATAACGTCCCACAGTGTAACTTCCCACACTGTAACATCACATCCCACAACATAATATCATGCGTCCCACAGTGTAATGTCATACGTCCCACAATGTAACATCATGTCCCACAGTGAAACTTACTGTCACATCTCGTCTCACAATGTAACGTCACATCCCAGTGTAATGTCTCACAACATAATGTCTCACAACGTAACGTCCCACAACATAACACCCCACAGTGTAACGTCACATCCCAGTGTAATGCCTCACAAGGTAACGTCCCACAACATAACGTCCCACAGTGTAACGTCACATCCCAGTGTAATGTCTCACAATGTAACGTCCCACAACATAACGTCCCACAATGTAACGTCCCACAGTGTAACGTCCCACAGCATAATGTCAAATAAATAAAAAATAATGGGAAAAAAACATATTTTCCAGAATGTCAAACTATTCCTTTAATGATGGTATCTCATGAAGAACGGCCTGCTCTACGTTCAGTTTGTTCATCGATTACAAACTCTTAAAAAAAAATTAATGATTTGCAGGTACAGTATGTAGGCCAATGGTAAAATATGTCTGAGAAGAAAAGAAGAATTGAGCTTTTAGTTGTATTTGAGCTTCAGATGAGTGATGCAAAGATGTAGCAGGTTTAGCAGTTCAGACTTGTTGTGTAACATTAAGAGATCTAACAGGCCAGGTACTGGCCCCACTGCGAGTTATTATCCTTCATATCGAATCAGACTGTGGTCTGACTATTGAACATTCCAGTTCACCACAACTGGAACAAGTTTTCTTTAGATCGTTATCTTTGATGCTGCGCTGGAGAAAGAATCATGAAAAAACTTAACCTCGTGTGAGCAGATAACATCTGTGCTGTCTAGAGCTATGCTCTTCATCTGTTGGACACATGAAATTAAATTGTTTAAGGCCATAATTTGATGTTCAGAAAAAGGAGCAGTTTGATTAAATCTTAACAATCAACAGTAGAAGCTAGTAGAAGTTGTCAGGAAAACGGTAGAGCCTCAGAGGGAAATACAGAACGAATGCAGAGAGTCGGTGGGAAAAGGACAGGACGGGGTCGAAGAAGGAGAGAAGGGGCCAGAGAAGGGTACAGCATGTTGCCTCCTCATGTCCTGATCTAACCTTTCGCTTTGTGTGAGGCCGAATCGGCTCCACAGCGTTGAACTAAGACTTACACACCTCTAGACAGACAATCAACCCTCTATAGTATGTCAGCCTTCCAAACACACATCTACACGCACAGACACAGATAAAACCGAGGAATAAAGCAACCAAACTGGTTTTGGCTGCTGCAGGTCAGAGCTACACTGTATGTCACAGAAGTGACTGTGAACCTTAACCGAGCATCCGTCATATCTGCGGGTCATTCACAGTAACAACACGCCTCCCCGAACAAGCACTGGCCTTAGCTAATAAAACCAGGCTAGATAGTAGGAACAGCACAGCCCTTCCCTCAGCAAGAGACCTGTGTCCTCCTCCAGTTTAACCACTCTGACCCGACATAAGGAAGCATCAAATCCACAGTGCAAATTTACACACAGCTCGAATCTGGTAATCATGTTCGTATTTGAGTGTGAACACACACACACACACACACACACACACACACACACACACACACACACACACACACACACACACACGTCAAAGCTTGAAAAACAAAAGAAAATCTGAAATCGGCGGTTGGTATGTGAAACACAGCGACTGACAGAGAAGTCATTGTGCGTTTGTTAGAGAAGTTAAGAGAGGCTTTAGGAGTGGGTGGGAGGGCTACCTCTGAAGGGAAAACTTCAATGAGTGGGGAAAAGAGTAGCATGGCCTGCTGGGAAAGAATGTCAGACAGCCGTATATGGGCCAGAGTTGTCTTTTAAGCCCCCGCGGCCTCCACCGAGTGGTGGGCTGCTGCTCTGAGGTAAGCGGACGGTCACGCAGTCACTGCCTTCAGACCTTTGAACTGTCCTGGCGTCTGTTGGGGAAAACATGAAACACAGCTTTTGTTTTTCTTTGTCATGCTTCTAGTGAAAACTCAAACTGATGAACAGGCCTTCAGGGTTTTCAGAGAGGGCCCAGGTCAGACTTGAACTGGTGAAATTGCGCTTGTATGGCATGTGCTGTACCACTCGCTCCCCTTTTTTTGTAATTGTTTTTTCTATTCATCCATTTTCAAAGTCGTAATAGGTCTCGAAGGAACAGTGTTTCTAAAAAGATGGAATATTATTTAAAATGTGTCTCTGAGGGCTGCGAGTACAGTACAAGGTCTTCCAAGTTAATGTGTTCTGAGGCTTAAAATCAGTGGAGAGTTTGTTCCTGAAATGAACTGCTGGCAAATGAAACTAGTGGAGTTGTGCAAATTGTTGTGAAATTATTCAGATATGGTTCACACATTTGAGTCCCATATGTGTGAATATTTCTTTGTTTGACCGACACGGACATTTTTTGATTTTTTGATGGGGTGGGGGTTAAAAAACGATACGGCATAGTACTGCGATCCTTTGCTCGGAAATATTGTATTGATACACAAACGACAAGTATCAATCTTTTATTATATAAACTATGAACCTCTTAACAATCTGCTATTCTGTCTTTCAGAGTTTTTTTTTTTTTTTACCGGGCTCCACCTTAAATAAAGATACTGGTATCTAGAACCTAGAAAACTAACAATGTCATACGAGCTTGTCACTAAGGAGGCTAAATAACGCTCCAGAGTTCTGCAAAATTTTGGCAAGGTCATTTTTTAAATGTCTTTTTTTATTCAGCAAATAGATTCAACATACAGTCCACATATACATTCAAGGCTCATTTTCATAAACTTAGATAAGGTAACAGAAAATTAGGTGCAGATACATCAACACTAAAAAAATAAAATAAATATGTGAGTAAGTAAAATTATAAAAAGACAACAATAACCAGCCGACCAGTATCTCCATCTTCTGCCCCACCAGCCCTCCCTCCTCATCCCTACTCCTCCCACCTCCCTCCACCCACGAAGACCCATCACTCTTCAACCATCCCAGTTTTTGTACAGTCTGTACTACGGTTTGACTGTTGTACTTGAGTTGTAGTTGCAAAATATGATATGAGGGGTTTCCAGGTTTTATTGAATTGTTGGAGTCTGTCTTTCAGTGCACATCTTATCCTTTCCAAATGGAGTGAGTTAGTTAAATCCTCTAGCCACCATGTTATGAGGCAATAAGAGAGAAAACGCTGCTGTGTCGTGTTTAGCTCTCTGAAGGTCTCAGATATTCCAAGAATAATGAGCAGAGGCTCTGGTTGATCAAAGTATTCATGACCTCAGACATAGTGTTGCAGATATCGATCCAAAAAGATTGAACCTCTGGAGGTAAAGCAAATCTGTGAAGATGTGTTCCCACAGATCAACATTTATCACACATAGGCGACACCTGTGGGTAGATGTTATGTAGTTTCTCCTTTGAGTAATGAAGCCTGTGTCGGCGAAGTCATTTTCAAAGGTGACCCTTGACCTCTGACCTCAAAGCTATGTGAATGAAAACTCTGAGATGAACAGAGTGAAAACTGTGTTTTATTAGATAAAACAGATGTTGACAAACTTTGTCATTTGCAGTTGGAAAAAGGTAATCAATCAAAATATCTCTTTTATATATATATATATATATATATATATATATAGATATATATAATCAGTGTGTCGCAGAATGTTTAAAACCACAATAAGACCGAATTGTGACTTAAGTATTGTGATAATATTGTCTCGCAGGGCCTCTGGTGATTACCACCCCTAGTTTTTGAGCAGTAATAAAAAGTAAAATTTTGTATTGATGTTTCTTCATTTGCGCTCGAAAAAGCTCAGAGATATGACGAAAAGAAATGTCAGCTGGGCTCGAATGGGTTAAATTACATCAAGCTTCTCTGTATATATATATATATCTGTGTATATATATATATATATATATATATATATATATATATATATATATATATATATATATATATATATATATATATATATATATTTCATGTCTAATGACCACTTTGCAGCTGTTAGATGACAGTGGGAAACTATAAACATAGTCTATGCAAAGGTCATCTGGCTGTGTGGCAGTGGATGATGAATTATTAATTCCTGCAGCGAGGAAGTGTCCTTTATAATGTGTCTAAGGATTAATGCACACATCCAGCTGTGACCTCTAGCTGATATCAGGATTGTTCACAAGACTGCGTCTCTTTCCTAAAAAGATTCATATGCGTGGTGTGTGTCAGAAACACAGAGGAGATAAGGTCACAACATTTTAGCATAAATACTCTGGTGTCAGTTGTGACACAGCTCTCTGCCGTGACCGTCCAGCCAGGACTGAGTCATCCGGCTGAATGTCCGCTGAAACTAGGCGGGTGTGTAGGACCCAGCGGTGCGCTGCGATGCGAGGGTGGAAAAACAGAGTGAGGGAGAGGGATGTGGTGGGAAGGAAGGCGAACCGGAGGGGTGAAGCATCAGGTTACAGTGTACATTCCGCCCAGACGCCATGTCGCCCATACAGAGCAACTCGCTGGCTAATTTCACCAGACAAGGGCAGGTCTATTATACTGTAGTGCTGCTGATGCACCGTCTTATAACACTGCATTCCATTAGTCTCCACATCTTACACAACACTTCTCATTTACTGCTTTCATAGCATGAATGTTTTATGACACTGCATCAATGCATTAATTGATTGTCCTATTTGTGGACTGAACTAACAGGTGAGGACACTAGCGTAAATTATGTCTCATACACCATTTGAATCCTTTTGTGTGTAATTAAATGAGTAAAGCATTAAGTCAGTTCCCTTGAAAGTCAATATTTCTATTTGTGAGTAAGACGTTGCTTGTGACAAAACTTTAAAGCTTTATTTGAGCCAAAAATACCCGAGAGTGGAGCTGTATTTAGCAAAGAGGTGTGTGTGTAGTAAAGACAGGCCTGGAACAATCTTTCTTGGCCCCGGGGTGCTGTCTCCTGTCTGTCAGGATACAACGCAGGGGAATAGAGTTACTGTACATCCTTCACCAGCAGACAAAAACACAAGGGTGGAGGCAGACCCAGTTTTGTGACATCTAAGATTGCATTTAAAAGACACAGTTGATTGCGTGAAGGAGTATGTGTTCATGTTTACACCTGTTGTCAGGCAGCCTGAGGAAGTGTGGTAGGATTGGTATGCAGAGGTAGCAGCAGATTCCTCGTGTTGCCCTATAGTCACCTCTTCTGTCATTGATCCTGTTTCCTGTTTGTCCCCACAGGTATGGCAAGATTGTGTCGACCAAGGCCATCTTGGATAAAACCACCAACAAATGTAAAGGTGAGATAAACTGTCATTTTAACTTTTTTTTTTTTTTTAATTGAGAGTTGACCTCATGATTTTTCATGACTGTTGTCTTATTCCAATGGTTTTTTTCCCCTCTGGTGTTGGTCCTTTTAATGAAGTTTCCATTGTGTCATGTGTTAAATGAGTTTTAATGTGTCCTGTCTGGATGTGATGTGTTATGTTTGATGCACCTTTTTTCAGTGTTCCAGTGTCATGGCTCTTTATTTGTCATATTTACAATTCCAGCAAAGCAGCCATTGGCAATGAAAATCTTTGGTCTCAGCTTCCTTCAACAGTGCTCATAAAATATGTACTGTATTTTCCGGACCATAAGGTGCACCGGATTATAAGGCGCACTATCAATAAATGTCAATATCACTGCCTTTTTCATATATAAGACGCACCGGATCATAAGCGAAACAAAACGGTCAGATAAGTCAAACGTGATTCTATTAATTTAACAACTCAATAACTTCAATAACTCTCAATATTTTACAGTTGGAACACATGAAATACAAAACAATACACTCACTTTCAGTTTTTTTCAGTTCATTCCTCGTCCACAGATCCATCAGATCCTTCATCATCAGTGTCTGAGTTAAACAGCTGGGCGACTTCGGCATCAAGCACGTCCGTATCTGTCTCGTCATTATCCGAGTCAGTCTCGTTGCTCTTACTTAGCTGTTCAGTGATGATTCCTGCCTTCGTGATCCATTGGCAGATAGTTGAGTAACTCGCACCGTGTTGCCTCCCTGTAGTTGTCCTCCTCATCTGTGTGTTCAACGCTCCCACGCAGCTCGCAGTTTAACTTTGAACGACCTGTTGACACCAATATCTTGCGGTTGGAGTTCTATAGTTCATCCACCTGGAATGACGTCAAGTAGTTTTCTTCACTTTCGTTTTGACAGTGTCGGTGAGATGGGCACGCATGGAGTCGCAGATGAATTGGGGCGGAGAGTTGCGGAAAAAGATGTTCGGTCTCTTGATTTCTCCTCCTCAAAAGTCACTGATTTTCATGTCAAGCGCTACCGCTGCTGCCTTGAGTCGAATAGAAACTGTAGAGACGCTTCTACCTGCTGCTCTCTGTTGAATAACACACTGTTCTTTGTTCCCTCAGAAACTCTGTTTGGTCTTCTTTACGTGGTGCAGGTCATCTTCCAGCTTCCTCCACTTCTGCACCATTGATTCATTAATATTAAATTCTCTCACCGCTGCTCTATTCCCATGTTCTGCTGCATCACTGATAGCCTTAAGCTTGAAATCTGCGTGCCATTTTGGGCTCCTTATACACTCATGATAATGTTATGATGCCAATCTGTCGAAGCACAGTAACAGTAGGTATTACTCCGTCAGGCGCCTGACTACTGTTACCGTAATGCTCCTACAATCAATCCAACGGTGCAGCTTCGAAGCTTACCAAACTTGTAATAAAACATTTTGACAGATTTTTGAGCGCCCTGTATCACATAAAATTGGTTCAAGGAGGTCAGTAAGCACAACCAGAATTCACATATAAGCCGCACTGTATTATAAGGCGCACTGGCGACTTTTGAAAAAATTTAAGGATTTTAAATGCGCCTTATAGTCCAGAAAATACTGTATATATAAAAGGGGAAATCACACAAGTAAATGTAAAAGCAAAATGATAATTATATTTGTTTTCTTTTTTCTCTATTAAAAGGTTTTTTGTTTTTTGGTTGGGGAGTTTTCCCTTATACGATGAGAGGGTCACATTGTATATTACAGAGTATCGTATCCTGTACAGATTGTAAAGCCCCCTGAGGCAAAATTGTGATTTGTGATTTTGGACAATACAAAAATAAATTGATTTGACTTAAAATAATACAGTTTAAATACAGGACTTAAATATAAAAATAAGTGAATATAAAATAGTAATGTAAATATAGATATGTAACTTTTTTGAAGACAGTATTTCAGATGGGAAACTGAATGTAAACAGGATGTATTATATACTGTCTATGTTTGTGTACTTTGATGTACACAAAATTGTAGACAGGATGTAGAATGTATTGTAGTATATTTAGATATGAGGAACAAAACTGTTAAATTTATCATTACATGTCGTTATGTGTGGAGTCTCTCTCATTTTCAACTTCTGCTAAGATCTGAAAAATCCTTAAGTATGGGTCAGCCTTAAGCTAACCGTTGCCTGGCTTTAGCTTTATTTTTAATAGAAATGAGAGTGGTGTTGATGTTCTTATCTAACTCTCAGCACATAACTGTAAAACAAAATAACACCTCAGAAATTTTAATATATTTTTATTTGTTTTACAGGATATGGGTTTGTGGACTTTGATAGTCCGGCAGCAGCACAGAAAGCTGTTACAGCTCTGAAGTCCAGCGGGGTCCAGGCTCAGATGGCCAAAGTAAGAAACTGTTGATCAGCTCTGTTACGCAGATACCACTTCTTTTACCTTCTGTATTCACCAGTCCCCATTATCAGGTTATCAGGTTCACCTGATAATCCAGTCTTGGCTGGCCCTTCTTTAAAACTCTATTGATCTCCAGAGAGCCTCCTGCTAAACTTTGACCGCCGAGCGTCACGGTTCCTTTCTTTACAAGCATGCACTCACCCTGTCTGTCATGTAAAAGGTTAAATGCAGTGGCCTGATTGGCAGCTAGTGTCCTTTTGGCAACGGTGCAAGATAAACTCTGGTTTATAGGGAGGCGTGTGTTACACTTTGTTGGGCGAACCTGTGCCAAGAGGGATAACGTGTGGGTTGATGCAGACTTTATTTGTTAGAAAATGACTCCCTTCTCTCAGTCAGGTTTTGTTAATTCACCACTCTCGTTGCTTTGCTAATCCTTCCCTTTCATCCTCGTTTTGTCTCCTCTCTCCTCATCGCCCTCCTCACCACTTTCTCTCCGCTCATGCCCTCGTCTCTGTGGTTGTGTATGTTGCTAACCTGCTCCTGTTGTAGTGCTTGTTCCGAGGCCTTTGTCCAAGTGTCTGCAGTCAAAGCAACTCTTGTCGGCCCATTAAGCTGATCCCTCTGGCTCTCAGGCTCCCCATTGAGGGAGCCCAGGGGAGGGTGCCACTACACCCACTGTCAATGGGACCGGCACAATGGGCTGGCATTGTCCATCGTCTGGGCGCAGGCCTGGGGCTGACACCAGCACTTAATACACTCCACCCCAGTATCCCTGCTCCCCCCACCCTCTCCTCTCCCCGTGTCCTGCACCCAAACAGACCCTCTGTAATTTAACACCAGGGTCTCCCTCAGCCCAGCCCCGGAAAACTGTAACAGATCCACGCTGACCTGAACCAGTCCAGTGCAACTAAACCCGGAGTCTAAGTTCTCTGTAAAAGTGCCACACAATCCTGTGTATCTCAATACCCGACAAGTGCAAGCGGACACCAAGACTCGACTCACCCAGACAACATGTGCTCAGTCAGAGGTGTTGATAACCACTATAAAAACCTAAATATACACAGCTGCCCCAGAGTCACTGGGTTACCTCGGGTCAGAAAAAACAAGCATTGGTCTAAAATTAGTTTGATATCAAAGTCTCAAGTGCAGTGTCACCTGTTTGCACCTTCACCATGGCTGCTGCAGAGTGTTGTTCACAAACAGAATGAGCCACGCCTTGCACTCGCCGTCCTCGAGAGTATGCTCTAGTCCCCGAAGGGGCCACCCCAGCCCTGAGGCCGCAGGCCCAGAGGAGCAGCATGCATACGGAGCAGGAGAACCACGGCCGAGTTTAAAATAGATCCTTTACTTTCCAGCACCTCCCTGTTCAAACTTAGACGCAAGCTGCTACACACACAAAGCAGGGAAATATACAGAGACACACCTTGACAGACAGCGCTCACCTAGGAAAAAAAAAAGCACTATGACGCCTCAGCAAATCCTATTCACATGTGCCTGGGCTCTGTCCAACAGCATTTTCATATCCACGACAGGAGGAATATTTGTGTGAATATGAAATGGGATATTGTGTGTACTGGCGGAGGTAAATAAAAGGATAAAAGGGAGGGAGTTTTCCTTTGTCGTGCAGGCTTTAACTCCATTAGTCTCATCTGGCCCATGACCTCCTGCAGAGTGCCACCCTGTCTTACGTGATGGCCGTATCGCCGCACCCAGAATGACGTCAAACACACAAAATCTTGTCACCAGGTGGCTCACGGCTGAGAACAGAGACTACTCATATAGGCAGTAAATTTTCATTTGAGATGCCTTGCTTGACGTTACATCTGACAGTTTTCTTTCACGCACAAGCGACAAACCGGTTTGCAGAGCTATCTGATAGCAGCGAGTGTTCGGGAGGAGAGGACGAAATGGAAAATGATGGCGATAAAATATGTTTTGGTGGAAGAGAAGAGCCTGTTAATCAGCAGGCGCTTATTTATCCTTTTCTCCTTTCTCGCTCTTTTCTGTCATCCTCCTCTTTCATTACCCAAATTACTCGAGACTCCCACTACTTCCTATCTTCTCATTTCCCTCCTTCTGTACAAAATATCAGCCTTTTAAGCTGCTTGTTTCTCCCACCCTGCCTCTTGCTCTATATCCCCTTCCTTCTCTCTCTGTTTTCCCTTCCCCTCTTTTTTTAGCCCAGCCTCTTTTCTCCCAGTTGCCAGGCTCCTGTTGCTCTCTGAACTCCTTAACTTCATGCCTGACTTCCTGTCTGCTACTGCGCAGTCACACAGGGTTTCACTTTCAAGCTAGTGCCACAAAATTAGTCTGAATAATCTCTCTTTACTTGCAGCTGCCCACATATCTTAATTATTCAACATCCCCACTGAATATGTGACTTAATCTCTGCAGACAAATTCATATGTGTGTGTGGATTTTTAAAGAGCAGGCAGCCTTAGTTGAGACAATGACAGATGCACCACTTAATCAGGGATTCAGTTTAGTGCTACTAATTGCTTAAAAACATTTTATCCGTATCGGGTCCCATTACAGAATGATGCTTGACTCTATGTGTGCATATGATGAAGTATTAATGTGCCAAGAGCTGTGGCAGGTGTTGATGGAAAGACAGGTCACACTGCTGCCTACTCAGGAATTTCTGCAGTGTGAAAAAGATTTTTGAAAGTGATAAGAAATTTTCTATTTGCAAATGCAAATGCATCAGCAAAGATGTTTGAAAGTGTTATGCTACAATAAATGTTATGCCTTTTTTTTTTTGCACTAATAAAGCAATGGTTTCAGATGTAGGATGCAACTTCTGCACCAATATGTACTGGCATTGCAGTGAAACTAAAAGAATGACATCTTTTCATGTAGTAATCTGTATGTGAACTGATTTTCATGTCTACTTGCCTGTACAGCAACAAGAGCAGGACCCCACCAACCTCTACATCTCCAACCTGCCTGTGTCTATGGATGAGCAAGAGCTGGAGGGCATGCTCAAGTCCTTCGGCCAGGTCATCTCCACGCGCATCCTCCGGGACGCTAACGGGACCAGCCGCGGTGTGGGATTTGCCAGGTCAGACTTAAAGACATAATACACTACTCCATGGTGGGATAGGATGATTTGAGTAGAGTGCTGTAAATAAAGAGTAGTGTGTTAGGGGTGTCAGAAAATAGAGAATATTGACTCTCAAAAACACTTACTTTTAAGTAATAATCTACATGCAACGATTACCTCAGTAGTAGTAAGAAAATATCAATACACAAGTATCGTGATTATATGTTTTGCGTTACTGTATCGATTCTCCAAAATGCTGTATTCATTTTTAATTAAGCTCTTAAAAATCCCGCTGGTGGACCCGGCTGCCATCCTGTCAATTTCGGAGGTTGTAGTGGGCTCAGTTGTAAAGCTAGAGTGACGATACTGGTATCACACGAAACTAGAAAAGCGAAAGACTACATTGGTACCAACCATGTCATGTTTGCATTTCAGGAAGAACACCTAATTGTGCTACGAATTTATGCTAAATTTTAGCGAGGAAAAACTGACGTTGCCAATTTCAGAGGGGTTCCTTGACCTCTAATCTCAAGATATGTGAGTGCAAATGGGTTCTGTGGGTACCCACAGGTCTCCCCTTTACAGACATGCCCACTTTATGATAATCACAGACAGTTCTTTGCATGCAGCGTAGATGTATTATTCTAATACCATACACCATTCTAGAAATGGTGTTTGAATATTTCTGCATACTGGGGTCCCCAAATAGTCTTAGAATCACAGACATTGTGTATCATTGCAAAGCTGAGACTCTTGTGGATCCTTTGAGTCCAACTGGATTCAAGTGTAATGATGTTAGTCCCCATAGTTGCGATTTCACTTAATGACTTTCTTTACCCACACATATGGTGGTTTGTCTTTATACTATGACAGTTTTCCTTAAAATTTGATTTAGAAATAAATCGCAATATATTGCCTTGGTTACACTGAATTGTAACCCCTGTATCGTGATATGTATTGTATCGCCATATTCTTGCCAATACACAGCCCTTGGTCTGTGTCCAATGTGACGTAAACAGCGCTCTACATGAGCAGGATTAAACTTGACTTTTGACTGTGTTTCAGAATGGAGTCCACGGAGAAGTGCGAGGCCATAATTCAGCATTTCAATGGCAAATTCATCAAGACTCCACCAGGAGTGCCTGGTGCGTGGAATGTTTGCTGTTGGTGTTATAGGAACCTGATATTGTTGTTGTTGGTGCCAGAGGTCGGTGTTTTTGTTCCCCGCTGTGACCGTTGAATTCCCTCTCTTGTTTGATCTGTTGCTTTCACAGTGCCCACAGAGCCCTTATTATGTAAGTTTGCAGATGGAGGTCAGAAGAAGAGGCAGAACCAGGGGAAGTACCTCCACAATGGACGGCCCTGGGCTAGAGACGGAGATACGGTAGCTCACGGTTCTTAAAGGGAACTTCCTGTGTTCATGTGTTATGTTTCCTGTTGGAAATTAAAGCAACACCATCATTCTCACTCTGTGCTAGATGACTGTTTTAGCACGAACCACACCGGTGTTTGCATGACCTCACTGTTTCTGAATCCTTTGTATTGTTTTCCCAGGGAGGAATGACGCTTGCGTATGACCCCACAGCCTTACAAAATGGGTGAGTGGTATGCATGGATTGACTGAAAACAGTCCCAGCCCTCCAGGAAACAAACTGTAGTAAAGGATTGCCCTCTGCTGGACAGTGGAGGAGCACAGAAATGCTGTTAATGTAGTTTGAGACATACTGCAGATTGTTGAAATGGTGTAGCTGTCTTCATGCTTTCTTCTCTTTGCTCCATCTGTTTGGCAGCTTCTACTCCTCGCCCTACAGTCTGGCTCCGAACCGAATGATCGCCCAGACGTCCCTCTCACCTTACATGCATTCTCCCGTCTCATCCTACCAGGTGGGACACTTCATCCTGTTTATGATACAAATACGGGCTGTTTAAATCCAAGACCTCATTTTCTGTTGCTTTTCTGTGCCAAGCTCCTCCTTATGTCCACGTTATGTAAGTTAACAGACACACAGGGAGGACCGCAGCCCACAATACTGATAATATTTCCTCAGGTTCTCATGACCTCTCTCTGCAGACTTACATAATAAATAACGAACTCATTGCAAATGAGTTTCACAACATGTTTCCCGATCTATAGGTACACAGCCCGTCCTGGATGCACCATCAGTCATACCTCATGCAGCCAGCTGTGAGTATCACCAACATCTCCTCCCCTCATATACCTCATTTACTCGAAGCCACTCCATGTACCTTGGGTGGATCGGATAGCTATCCATTAGCAAAAAAGTGTAAGTGTAAACCAAGTTTACAATAGTTTTACATCATCACTTTGTTTTTATTTTATTTTCGTGTTGCCTTTACAATTTCATTCTAGTTTAGTTTCAGTTTTCCAGAAACGTTTAGTTTTTATATATTTAGTTTTTTGGTTTCTTTTGTCTGTCACCTGAAAATCTTTTGAGCTAATTTGCTTAGATGTTTAGCTTTTTATGGAGAATAATTTCTTTTACAGGGAGTGATGCTGTTTTCTTGTTTTCTCTTTTGTTTGTTTTAATTTTATTTTAGTTTTGGCTTTTCAGTTTCATTTTAGTTTAGTTTTTCAGAAAGGTTTAGTTTTAGTTTGTATGTATTTTATTTTAGGTATAATGTCTCAGAACATAAACATACAAAATGAAGGTTGGAGAACTGTGTTGGAATGACCAATATTTAATCTCTGCACTAATTTAGAGTCCAGTGTCAAGCAATAGCAAATAGATCAATGTCACGAGTTGACGGAAATGATATATAATAGCATAAAAACAAAAATTTAGATGAATGTACATTCATTTTAATTTTACTTTATTTTATTTTTATTAGTTTTTTTTACCCAGGCAATATGGTTTCAGTTTGGATTTATTTTTTTTAAAGGATATCTTTTTTTTTAATGTAGTTTGTTTACTAACAATATTTTCCACTGTTTTGTTTTAGTTTCAGTTTTAGTTCACTATAATAAGCCTGGTGTTAACATAACCTAGAAGTATTCCTTGGGAGGTGGTCTGAGATACATTCAAGCCAAATGTTGAGATGTTAATCTTTCCCTGTAGTTTAGCTGTAGTTTCCAACATATTTCTGTATGTTTGTTTCAGTTGTGATGGATTTTAAAGACATTCCTTTAGTGATTCAGACTTTGAAATATGTCTCTATGCGTCCACAGGGTACAGTTCTTACCCCAACAATGGATCACGCCATGTCCATCCAGCCCACGTCCATGATGGGACCTCTCGCCCAGCAGCTAAGCCACCTGTCCCTGGGCAGCACGGGCACCGTCAGTACCAATCACACACACACACACACTCACAAACACACACAGACACACACACACACACACACACACACACACACACAATGCATAAGGCAGAAAATTGTCCCCATAGTTAACTGTCCTTAACTTCACAAGATGAATCATTAATGTCAAATACTACACACAATTTGTGTTTTCCTCTCTGCCTTCCCTACAGTATATTCCGGCCAACACAACTATGCAGGGGACCTACATCCCCCAGTACACCCCAGTGCCTCCCTCCAGTGTCCCAGTAGAGGTATGAAGCTAGCCTCAACCTCAGCTGCTTATATTTGATTTGATTTTCACGATGGGGATAACTAAGAATTAAAACTCTTATACGGACGTATTTGCTAAAACTGCTTAGAAACAGCTGTTGCTTTTAGCACACCAGGTCTTATTTGTGTGTATTTTAAGGAGTGGCAGAGTTGAGTTGGGGAGGTGACTATTCAAACTGACTGACTGATTTACTGACAGTATCCATGTGCCCTGAAGGTGTGTGTGGTATTTTTATGACAGGTAGAAGCTGGCATTGTAGCTTTGATGAGAGAATGATGTGGTATAAAAACAGTATTAGTTCATGACCTATTTGGGAAAGATGAAACAGAAACACGGGACGAGCCAGAGTCATGACATTCCTGATTTTGTCCTCGTAAAAACTTGATGGGACAGAATTTCTAAAAAGATAACGTATTTCCTTGTTTATTGTTGTTCTTTTAAAGCTGATGGCCCAATCTTTAGATTCAACACTTGAGCCTTCACTTTAGACAGTGAGGTAGAGCATGTCAGAGTCTGTATTTGCGGTCTAGCAGACTATATTTTAGAGGTTCTTTGAGAGTTTTTTTTCTTTATTGTAATGGAAAACGTATGTCTCAGAAAATATTCAACTAATACTACAGTAATTTTGAAATATTTGTATTATAGGAAGTTTCTCACTGCAAACATGTACATTGCACTTTAGTACCTGCTGATATGCAGATTTAAACTGTGTAAATAATATATTTTGGTCTTTCTCACGTTATCTTTGACTAATTTAGGGCTGCAGCTATCGATTATTTTAGTTATCAAGTATTATTCCATTAATTAATGGAGTAATCAGATATATACAGAAATGCTTCAGCTTTATTAAGGAGCAATAGTAAATATACAAAATAGAAAATAAGACAGGCCTCTTAAAATGAACAACCAATTGGTTTCCTTTTTAAAAAAATCTACATTTTTATTGCTTAAATCGCATAAAATATTATATATACATATCTGTCATATTATATTCTTGGTTTTAAGTAGAACAATTAAATTCTTGGTATCAGTGATTTTTAGTGCTTGAAGAATCATTTCAGTCCTAGAATAATTAATGATCATTTATTATGTCATGGATTTATCAATATATACTACTTAAATTTTCCCCCTGTAATTTTTCCTCTTGAGAAATATGAATGTGTTGTCAAAACAATGAGTCTATAGTAGCTCCTTCATTGTCCAGCATGAAGATCCTTTGCCGTTGTCATGAATGAGAGTCGTTTCATGGAGACGTTTGGCTCAGATCCACTCCCGTGCTGCTGCAGCAGGTTGCTGGCTGAGCGCTCCGCAGGAAGGCGGCTCAGCCTGCAAGGAGTCCTGACTCATTTGTTGGAAGGTGGAGCTCAGTGATAGTGGTGGGAGCCGGCAGGATGAGCAACACAGTGAATGAGACAGAAGGGCAGGTTTATGAATGGGAAGAGGCGCAGTAGTAAGCCAGGAGAGCTCAAGCTGTGATAGAATAGATGAAGTCACATGGGAGGAGAAGGTGGAGTAGAGTGATGGGTGTGAAGGTTGAATTATAGCTCCAGGTACATGTCACGTCAAGTCAAGTCAAACTTTAGTTGTATAGCACGTTTAAAAACATGCTGAACATGTATGTAATTAAAGTGAATACAATGCAAATGACAGCAAGAACATTGCAAAATCAATAACAATAATGTGCACATAACAGAAATAAGAGTAGCAACACTACAGAAAAATTTAATCAAACGCCAGCGAGAAGAGGTGAGTCTTCAACAGCGACCTAAATGACTCTACGGTCTGAACAGTTTTAATATGAAGAGGTAAACCATTCCACAGATTCGGAGCAGTAAGCGCAAAGGCTCGGCTACCTCTGTTTCTGAGTTTGTGGGGACATCCAGGAGCATCGGATTGGTCGACCTCAGTGCTCTAGCTGGAGCATGAAAGTGTAATAGTTTTGAAAGAAAGGATGGTGCCAGCCCATTTAAAACCTAAAAAACAAGCAATAAAATCTTAAAATCAATCTGGAAAAGGACAGGAAGCCAGTGGAGGGAGGCCAGAACTGGTGATAAGTGATCACGTTTTTTAAATTCTGGTCAGTAGGCGAGCAGCTGCATTTTGTGCTAACTGCAGCCGGTGACGAGACGACTGTTGTAAACCCAAATACAAAGAATTACAGAAGTCTAACTGTAATGAAAGCATGGGTAACTCAAGATCCCTGAGAGACAGATAACCCTTTACCTTAGCCAAAAGCCTTAACTGAAAAAAGCTGTTTTGTTTGTCAAAACTGAAGGTGCTGTCAAAGATTACACCAAGATTTTGAACAGAAGTCTGTTTATGAGAAACCAAAGGGCCAATAATAGCAATTGAATTGTCTAATAAGTCTGAGTGTCCAAACGTTATGATCTCAGACATTTTTTCATTAAGACTGAGGAAGTTTAGATCAATCCAAGTTCTGATGTCATGTAGATAGTTAAACAAAGGCTGCAAAGAGTCTTTGCTGGTTGTTCTTAAAGGCAAACATATTTGGATGTCATCCACGAAACAATGAAAAGGAATATTATATTTCCTAAAAATGGACCCCAAGGGCAGCATGTACAAAGAAAGGAGGGTAGGGCCCAGAATTGAACCTTGGGGAACCCCACAGTTGAGTTGTGCTGCAGCAGAGGAACATGGGCCTAGTTGGACTGAAAAGCTCCCATCTGCCACGAATGACTGGAACCATTTTAGGACCGTCCCTTTAATGCCCACACGATGTTCAAGGTGTGATAAAAGGATACCATGATACACTGTGTCAAAGGCTGCCGTGAGGTCTAAAAGCACTAGAATGATTCCCTGAGTCAACAATTAAAAGAAGATCATTAAAACTTTAAAGAGCTGTTTGTGTGCTGTGGCGTGGTTTAAAGCCAGACTGAAACTTCTCATAAACATCATGGTTTTCTAAAAATGTTTGCAACTGGTTAAAAACTAGTTTTGAAAAAGGTCTGAAGTCTGAGAGAACAGCATGGTCCAGACTTTCATTAAGGTATGTCCAAGCTTGCCTTTTAGTAAATACGTCCTGCAGTACGCACTGGCTCCTAGTTAACTGTAAAATCTGACTGTTGTACTTTGGTTCATCCACTCCAAGGCGCACAATGTCTGTGATTTGATGGGGAGGGCAGTGGGAAAATACAGGCTGTCTTCTCTGTATCTTTTATAAAAAATGTTTAATTGGCACATTATCATTAATTATCAAGCAATGAGTATTTTTTGAATGAGCTGTCATGTTTTCTTTTTTTAGGAGAATGGTGGTCAACAGCAACAGGTTGCCATGGAGACTCCCGCAGAGCACACAAACTACTCGTACCAACACACCAAGTGAAGCTAAGGTAGGTCAGTGAAGGTGTCTGTCCCAAATTCCACACTGACACGCTATTTACTACACTAAACCAGTGAGTGAGATTTATTAGTACGTAGTAGTATTTATTAGTAGTATGTACGAAACTCCAATTTCGTACTATTTCCGGTGAAAAATTACAGTATACAAAGCTGACATTGACATTGTGGTGGCATAAAAATCCCACAATGCAACGCAGTAGTAACGCCAGCCTTCACAATGGACAGCTCTGTAACGTCAGTAACGCTTAAATTTAACTAAGTGTAAGATTTCACTTTGCTAGGCCAAGTTTTCTCTGCTCTGTCCTGCACATTACACAAATATAGGCTGATGTTTCTAAAGTATCTAACCTGCAAAGTCCTATTAATAGGACACGAAGGCGCAATTGTTTCAAAAGGACATAGTGTCAGTGTTAAAGGAACAGTATGCAACTTTTAGGGGGATCTATTGGCAGAAATGCAAAAAAAATATTCAAAACTATGTTTTCATCAGTGTATAATCACCTGAAAATAAGAAGTGTGTTTTTGTTAGCTTAGAAAGAGCCCTTCATGTCCACATAGGGAGAGGGTCCTCTTCTGAGTGAGTCCACCATGTTGGTTGAAATCTGCAACCACACCACTAGATGCCACCATAGCCTACACACTGTACCTTTAAATGAAGAGTTCGGCATTTGGGTTTTGCTTATTCACCATCTTGCTGAGATAAGATAAGATAAGATAAGATAAGATATTCCTTTAGTGGAGAAATTCAAGTTATCAAGTTAGCTGTGATTGGAGCCTGGCTAGCTGTTTCCCCCTGTTTCCAGTCTTTATGCTAATCTAAGCTGAGCTAAGCTAACTGGCTTCATGTGGAAAGGACAGATGTGAGAGCGGTTTGGATCTTTTAATCCAAACCTCGAAAGCAAATAAGCACACAAGCACTGCTTACAGTTTCAGAGAATGATTTGCTGTAATGAAATGCTTACTGTGTGTGTGTGTGTAAAGCAGTTGTGGTATGAATGCATCTGAACGACGGTTGAGCAGCGTATCAGCACTGAGCTGTGTGTGTGTTGCAGCTCCCAGCAGGTTGGGGCCGAGGGCACGAAACGAATCCCAACCGAACAGGATTCAGCTGGAAGAGAACTGTGCTCCGTACCATCACCAAGCACCCGGACTTGAACACGGATAACAAAAGGAACATGTGCGTGTGTGTGTGTGTGTTTGCGTGTGTGTGTGTGTGTGTCTGTTTTTTTGTTTTTTGTTTTGTTTTTTTGTTTTTAAGGAAAAGGACAACACTTGCTTCATTGGACTTTCCTGCTCACATCCTCAAGAGTTGATCAACCAAAGGTGGGAATCTTCTTCACAGAAGCTTTGATCTATTTTGATAACTGAAGAAAAAAAAGGAAAATAACAAGAAGTTTAAAAGAAAATTATGAAAAAAAAGAGAGGAGGAAAAGACACAGAGCATTATTTTTGTGCACGTAATATAACAAATTCTTATTTTTAAAAAAAAAAAAAGCATTCTGGACGTTTCAGGGTGATTCAAGGAAGAGTTGAAACACAATGTGTCTTTTATTTTTTTGTAAAATATGCAAACTTTTTATTTTTATTTCCTGATGTCTGTTGTTTGACGTTCTATTTGCAGCAGCGGGGGCAACAATTTGTACAGACTTAAGAACTTACAAAACACTTTTGCTGGTCTGATGTGTCGAGTCATTGTAACCGTGGGGAGGCGAACCGTTTAAAGCTACTTCTTCCTGTAACTGCTGCACAGACCATAACAACCTTGTTTATAGTTTATAGTCAAATTCTTTTCCTTTTTCAACATTCTTCCATACGTGAGTGAACAAAAGACAATCAATTATTTCTATTTATATTTGAATTATAGTTCTATTTTTTAGAGTTTTTAGATCATTGGAACATACATTTATAGAAAAGTTATTTAATACTTTAGTCTATAAAGAAATGCTGAATTTACCCTACGCATTAATGATGAGCGCTAATGCTTAGCTCGTGAAAATTCTTTGTTAAAGTGACGCCTGTTCACACTAACAGCCGTCCTGTTTTGTTATAATGTAACTCCATGTTACATCCATGTGAGAAGTGGTTTTAAGCGGTTTCGCTGTGGCAAACCTTCAGGTATCATTAAATTCATCCTCGGTCGAAGGGATGAAGTGAACGTGCTTTAGATCTGAGCAGTTAGATTACTGAAAAGATTATGTGTTCAAAGAACAATGCAGTTACTAAATTAAGATATAGTTTAGCAAGAGCAATGAGGGAAATCAAATAGAAGACTAACACGATCCCTGAGAATAATTAGTTTGAAAAGAAAGGGGAGCTGTAAGTCTTTTTTTTTTTTCAATGCTGCTGTTGTCACCTGAGTTTGATTCTCTGTCAGTGATTTTTAGTTTGTAGAGAGTTAAATGTTTTTCTCTTGTCTGTCACTTGAAAATCTTTTGAGCTAATTTGCCTTATTTTTTGATGAATTTATCTTTGAAGTAGGTTAGATATTTAGCTGTAGATTTTAGCTTTTTACAGAGAGTAGTTTCTTTTTTTTTCCTCTGCGTAGGGATTGATGCTGTTTTCTTGTGCACATCAAGTTTTCTCTTTTTGTTTTCACACAAACTTCCGGTCCAAACCTTGTGGGTCGTCTGTCCTCGTATTGTGTCGGGCCTGTTTTGTAGAAAGCCTTTCAGAGTGGAGAGTTGAACCAAACAATGACTTCATTTAGAGGTGATCATAGACTGTATATAAAGATGGACGACATGTCTCCACTTCCTCCCACTGTACAGAGGTGAGGCCAAAATATCCCGGAGCTGACCCCGGAGCTTTGTGTAGTAGTGATCGGGCGGTGGAGCAGCTGTATCGACGTCACCCGTCCGATCTGATGATCAGCTGAACATCGCTGCGGCTGTCAATCATGGTGTCTCACCCCGTTGTTATGGCATCAAATAACTACACTTTAACATACATCAGCGTGATAAGACCTAAAATGACAGAAGCTATCTTTGGTAAAAATTTATTTGACATGTACTTTGACGAGCGATCCAAATGTTTTGGCTTCACTTTTTGGGAGCTGTCATGTCGTCCATCTTTATACACAGGTGGTGATCTAAAAAGATTCATACTGATGCTGCCTCGGTTTTGTGGCTCAAAGAGGCCCCAGGTATGTTTCAGTCTATCGAGTGGAGCTCATGTCACATCCAAATATGTTGAACTTTAATTTATGCAGACATCAAAAACTGTAGATATGTAGATAATAGAAATAAAGGTTTTACAAAGGACTGCTCACTAGACCATGGAAGTGCCATTAAAGATGATCCTTACAGCCTTTAGTGAGACAGCAAGTCTGAATGAGTTTGGGAGTGATCCAAAATTCTGCAAAAACAATTTTTAGCTAAGCCTTAATGTTTTCCTCTGGATGAACTGCCTGATCTTTCATAGGATTGACACTAAGTTGTACATACTACAGAAATGGCAGCAGACTTGTGTGAATGCCATTGAGTTAGTTGAGTTAGCTGTAGGGTCACGAGGAGCTTTTCTTCCCGCTCTTCAACCGTCCACATTTGAGTCCAGTGATAAACGCAGCGTGAAAACGTCTTTCTTAAGGCTCGCAGTTTGATGATTCTGTTTCTAACTCTTGTTGTTTTTTTTTTTCACGTGTCAGCTTTTTTGATGTGTGTTTCTATTATTTCCGCAACCAAAGATGTTGTAGTCACCCATCTGTTAGCTCTGTCTGAGATAAAGAGCTCTCATTCGCAGACGATCATGTGTTGTGTGTTGCTGGATGAAAATGCCCTCTTTCTGTTTCCAGCAGATTCAGAAAGAGAAAGTCTGCTATATTCCACATTACGACCACAGTTTAAAGGGATAGTTCAGGTGTTTTGAAGTGGGGTTGTATGAGGTACTTATCCATAGTCACAATAGTACTTACAGTACCATATTTTCCGGACTATAAGGCGCACCGGATTATGAGGCGCACTATCAATGACTATCAATATCACTGTCTTTTTTCCATATATAAGGCGGATTATAAGGTGCACCAGATCAAAAGGCACATTAAGCGAAACAAAACGGTCAGATAAGTCAAACTATTCTATTAATTGAACAACTCAATAACATTTTTCAGTTGGAACACACAAAATAGGGACGGAGAATTGTGGAAAAAGCCATTCGGTATTTTTCCACAATTCTCTCAGGCACTCACTCATCTTCTCCTTATCCATCCAGCCCTTTGAGTTAGCCTTGATGATGACGCCAGGCGGAAACGTTTCTTTTGGCAAAGTCTTCCTCATGAAAATGACCATGGGCGGTAGTTTCTGGCCATTAGCCTGGCAACCGAGAACAACAGTGAAGGATGACTTCTCGTTCCCTGTGGTGCGTACCATTGATTCATTAACAATCCATCCAGCAGTGCAGCTTCGAAGCTTACCAAACTCGTAATAAAACATTTTGACAGATTTTTGAGCACCCTGTACAACATAAAACTGGTTCGAGGAGGTCAGTAAGCACAACCAAAATTGATATATAAGGTGCACTGGATTATAAGGCGCACTGTCGATTTGTGAGAAAATTAAAGGATTTTAAGTGTGCCTTATAGTCCGGAAAATACGGTAGATGTCGGTCAGCATGCCCCCAGCATCAAGAAACAGACAGGAGCACCGGCACCGGAGCAAAGCAATAAGTGAAATGTACCTACACTGTCATCTGAGCCTGCTGGCTTTGGAGAGGGCATAGATAACTTTAATTTTCAGTTTCGTTCCCCATCAGAAAGGAGAAGGAAAGGGCTGTCTGACAGCAAGATAAAATATGTTAAAATATTCTAAATACAGCGTGCACTTAAAGTTTTTTTTATTTTAAGTGAGGCTTTCTTTTAGGTTGCAAAAATATGTTTTTCTGCCATCCCCGTCCACAGCAGTATAATGCTCATTGCTTTGCTCCGGTGTCGGTGCTCCTGTTTGCTTCTCCAAACTGGTGGTGCGCCGACAGTCACCTGCTGTAAATACAACACCTACTATGGATAAATACTTCTTATAACTCCACTCCAAAACACACAGTCTTTCCCTTCAAGGTTTGATGACAACTCTTTTGTCAGTACTGTATCTGTTATATAGTAAAGTACACGCTACATGATGTGGTTTTGTGTTTCCCTCAGTATACGTAATGGAGTGTTGGCGCACATGCAAACAGAGTCATTATGAACTTTATTGGAGGAATCCAGAGCTTTTACGATGGTGGGAGTTTTCCGACACGAGACGTTTTTTGTAAATAGTCATTTTTTCCCCCCTTTCACTTCCTCTGTACACCATTTTGTTTCTTCTTGTGTGTGCTTGTGTGTGTGTGTTTCTTTAAATAATTTCTAACCTGTCCAGATAACAGTGACTAGCAAGGTTTTCAGATTCAGTGCCCATGAAGGAAAATGTCATGGATATTGTTTATATGTTCAGAGAAATGATATTCCATGTATTAGCCATCACTTGTAATACAAAAACAGGATTTTGAAACTATGAAATGACCACTTGTTACAATGGAGTATTTATTTATTTTTATTTTTTATTTTATTTTTTAAAAACTATAATATTGCTGCAAGTAATGATGCTCCAAAATGAATTTGCATCATTAAAATGAACTTTTAATTAGTAGGAATACTGAGATCAACAATGTGCTTTTTTGAATAACAATATTTGAAAGGAGAAAATTCTCCTTGCACTTATTATTTTTAGTCAACGCCAATTTGAAAATGCTCTTTTTGTCCACCCTAATGTAGATTTGATGGCTTATTTCATAGCTTCAAAATGTTTTGCTGCTAAAACAGGATTTCCAAACAGGTGGTTAGATGTTGCCCAGTCTGGATTTTCAAAATGTCCCCTTTTTATTTTAATTTGGTTAATACAGAGTAACCCTCATTTGTTTGATTTTAGATAACTTCATAATACTAGTATACAGAAATGTGTTTACTGTTTTTTTTTTCACTAATGGGCATTTAAAACAGTTAAAACTCTGAAATGTTGTCTTGAGGTGACATTTTTGAACTCGTCGCTCCACACTGTAGGAACCAAGTTTGTGTGAATCTCAGACGTTTTGAAAATCTGACGGGCTCATCTCTCTCCCTGCTTGTGAACAGTTTTCTTATTTATACAAGAACTCATTTTGTACAGTTTTGTTAAGAGGAAAGAGGTTTTGATATTTGGTTATTTTGCAAAGCCACTTGGCTACTTTTGTCTTCCTGTGCCAGAGTTGCTAAATTGTCTGTAACTTGTGTTTTTTTTATTGATTGAGATAAGATTTTCCTTCTTTCTTGGATTTCTCTTTGAATTTGAAAATGTCATTTTTTCTTTTTTTTTTTTAATAAAAGCCTTGTTTCAATGATTGGGTGAACTTCGTTTTTCATTTATGGTGACTGTTATTATTAACTGGTGTTCTCTCCGTTTGTTTATGAGCTACAATGACCTGTGATTTACATGAATAGGTTTGTCACGCCCCGTTTGTTAGAGGCCCTGGTCCGTGCCATTCACATCGAAATCCACCCTGGCCCGACCCTGGACTGACCCATCTCTCGACCTGGGTCGATCAACATGGGTTAACTATTTCATACACCTAATCAACCCTGGTTGAGTCCTCGATGTGAAAAGGCCATTAGAGTGGAGGGGCTGCATTATTGACAGCAGATGGGATTTTACCTCCTGCTGTTGTTGCTTCACGTCGTATTGATAATTACTCTGAAGACACATGCATCTGTTTTTGCTGCTCAATAGGTCAAAGCTGACTGTCCATTTTCTAAATCCAGGTTTTGTTATGGAGTTGTGGGGGACTGAAGTCCAAAGGTGTCATTTTCTACTAAAAATCCTGAAAAAATATTGCAAACTCCTCTGCACATTTTATGGCTTAAAAAAAAAACGTATTCAAAGATAAGACAGAGGAAAAGGACTGTGCTTATTAAAGATGTCAAGTAAGAGGGCTGTACCAACAAAAAGTAAATGGGAAGAGACATTATTTTATTAATAATTATATAAAAGTGTAACTTCACACCCAGGCCTGAGCTGGGGCTGAGACAAGAGTTACTTAGTGACTGATAAGAGGGCATTGACATTGTTTTTTTAATTAATATTTATGAATTTATTTATTACTGTATATATAAATTTCATGACATAAGTCCCAACCAGTTGACTCTGTCAGTATTAGTTGTGTTTTTAAACAGTAGATGGCGTTTTGAGACATTTTCAACCCCTGAAATGCCGATTCTTTATAAATTTGTTAAGATATGTCAATATTAACTTCAGCATTGAGGCGTTCCATATCATTTAGTTTACAGCTAAAAAAAACACATGTAAGTGTTCAGTACCTCTTTAATTTTACAATACACATTTTTTAAAAAATTAAAGAAGCTAATGTTAATTTGGAAAGCCCAGTTTCATAACAATGTATTATTTGCCATTTTGATATAAATATTAAAAATGCAGGAAACAAATAGCATTCACATGTTTTCTTTCTCTGAAACATCCTTGCTGGAGTCTATACCAACATCCCAGTAAATCTGAACTTGTACTTTTGAACTTTGTTCAGAAAATTGCAGGATATGTGATTTATAATTCATAATCACATTTCCATTTGCTAATGTTAAAGGGCACTTTCTTTTTAGTTTCTTTATCCGGACAGTGTCAAACTACTGAGCCTTTTCTTGGATCCTCGCTTTATGTCAATACAGATGAGTGCTTATTCTCACATGTTGTCGTCTATCAAACCTATTCATTGCAGTGGGGATGATACAGCCTCCAGGTCCCGTAGGAGTAATAAGCACATAAAGACAATAAATGGATAAAAGGAAAGATATATTTCAACATTTCTGAACAATGCTGTTGTCATTTTCATTTTGTTATCATCCTGGTTGGTGCTTTAAAGTCAGCATAAAGTCAATAAACAGATTTTCGTCTCTCTGTTGTGGCTGAAATACTGATGACTGCTCAGGATGTATGCTGTGGTGCAATGTGAGTGTGGTTTATAAAAGATTAAACGACGCTATGATGATATTATGTGTCTTGATTTTGTTACCTATTGAATTTACAGTGATGTAAATGATGGATATTCTACTACCTGTTCATTTACTGTATAATCTGTGAATTTACCGATGCTACTTCTCCTCCAGTGTTTTAGATGATGACTTTGGTTTTGAAATACCAGACTGAGAGAAAGTCATCATAACAACCTGCTGAACAGGATAAAAAAATGTCTTTATCTCTTTGCAGTTAGGTATAAAAATACTTTATAGTCACTTAAGTTTGAAAATTAACTGCACTGTGGTATTGCTACTATACCACCTCCACTATCACGTTAAGTGTAGCAGTAGCTAGTACCGTTAGCTAGCTAGCCTAAAGGGAAACTTAGCTTCAGCTAGCTAGCTTGTCCCTACCAGTCTTGTAGCTACTCGTTCAGCTCAAGGTAGCTGTGAGCCCACTTCCTAAGGAGCGGCGTCTCTATCAGGTCAGAAAGCTCCTCCTCTCGGGTTTGTGTGTGTACCGGTGTGTACTGGCCACTATGGTGCAGACTAGGACCTCTTTCCTCAACCTGGCCGGAAGCATTACAGTGAGGGACCGCTGGTCCCAGGGCTCATAGCAACAAGCCTATCAAAGGTTGCTAACAACTCAGGCTGCTGGGAACCTGCTGTGTGTCTCGGGAGGTGTTTTTACTTTTTAAACTTTAAACTGGTGAGATAAATTCTTATTTGTCCTTAACAACAGACACGTTTTCAACACCTTCCATATGTTAGCTAACTATAACCAAACTAAATATTTCAAGTTTTCCATAACAGCTATTAAGAACCATGGCTGCTTTGTTTTAGCTAGCTATACAACGTTAACTTACTCATGTGCGTTGTGAGTATCTTAGATCTGATGATTGGATTAACTCTTTCAAATAGATTTAAATATCTAGGTTTGATTATTCACATGGGTTATACTGTAAATACAGCAACCTGCGGCAGTGCACACTACAGCTTTGTGAAGAGAAATGTGTTTAATGTAAAACCGTTATATTGCTCTACAAGATGCTATATCATAAAATATTCAATCATCAAACTGTATTTTCAAATGTGTTTCAAGTAAGTGATTATGAGAAAAGACAAATATGTCTGTGTAGAATTTTCTCACATAAACTACCATTCAAAACCCAAGTAAGTGGAAAAATGATTTAAAGACCCCCTCCTGTTTTTAGTCTTACTCTAGTGATGTAATATGCAGACAAGATCAATGACAATCAAATGCTGCTCACGGGCAACGAGTGAAAGCAAGCATTGCTAGCTTATTTAATCTCATCCTGAGTTTTCAGTTGAGGTTTCAAAGCTTAATATGAGACTAGGGTTGATTGAACATAATGTTCAGAGAACAATGACACTTCCACTTATAAAAGTTCAGTATTTTTTGTAAACTGCATCGCTTTACTTTTTATTTTTATCAGGTAAAACCCAGTGTAACCATGCCTCAAGAAAGGACAACCACAAGTGCCCGCACAGACAGCAGTGAGGTGGATATTGATGGTGCAGGTAATGTTGGTTATGCTGCCAAACCCATTTTGAAGCAATGAAGCAAGAGGCAAATCAGCGATGACGTTTGAAGTTTCGAAGCCTGTGACGTGACACTGGTGCTTCGATACGAGTGCGACACAGAATCACTCCGCCTCAGGAAGACTGACAGCAGCTCCATGGCCCCACTATCATTTACCCATCACTAACTTTAGAGCTAAGTGAGGCAGAGCATTTTTGAAGACTTTTGTTGGTCTCGACTGGTTTAAGTTTTGATATTCGTCCGGCCAACGTTTTACGTTTATCGACGAGTGAGCTGATCTTCAAACAATACATTTCATTTTCAACGAGTGATCCATCCTTCCAATGAATGTCAATCAACGGGCTCGACTACACACAAGTAACAATATGTGGCTGAGACAGATCGATAACTGTTGTCTGATCAATCCTCCTGCCTTGGTTACATTTCAAACCGTTAGTTTTAATGTTGCTCGCCGTTAGAGGAAGTACCACATTCTCTCATCACCAACTCACTTAATTATCCGTATTCCTAAAGATTCATCACGCCTATTCATCAATACTTATTGTATGTGTCCTACGTGTTCATCACGTCATTTATTCAACTGTCATGATTTATGTAGATATTTCTGTTGTCATTACGTCATGGTCTGTGTATTTCAATAGAGGACTAGCGATCCATTGTTTAGAGTTCATCCCAGTTGTCAGACTGATTAATTCAATTGATTATTGAATTATATTTTCCTCTATTTTTCTATAAAATGAGGTGGTGCCCTACTAGTGCAAATTAATTAATTAGTTAATTAACTGATAAAAGTCAAACTGTCATTATACAGTTATTTTTCAGTTGTAAGATGCATATGTTTTTTTTAAAACAGAATCAGAGATGGCCAAGTTACAGAGAAAGTTCAGGATGAAGGAGGGAAATCGGCTGGACTGTGGCATTCAAGCCCATGAGCGGATCCGCAGACAGCAGTAAATAAGCTCTACATCTCATCACATTTTCAACAATGTATGTATGAAGTTTATTATTCACCTGTTTGGTTGTTTACGTGATGTGAATGAAGACAGATGATAACGAGGCTGCTGAAGGAGCAGGAAGAGCTGCGTCAAACCGTTGATTTGTATAAGAAGTTGTCACGCAAAAGGGACAGAGAGAACAGACCGAAGTTTTGTGCTCTGCTGGAGCAGACGGACAAGGTGGAGGGGGAGCTGGGAAAAGAGAAGCAGCGTCAAAAAGCGCTTAAGACAGAGGTGAATTAATTCCCCATCTCTCTATATGATACTATACATATTTACACTATGTTTACAGATATTTTTAGTGGCAAACCACATGTTTATGTCTGTAATGTGGGCAGATTGCAAACATGGAATTGAAGCTGGCAGAGGTGAGAAAAAGGAGGGCCAGAACTTATGATGCACAAAGGTCTGAGGCGCAGCGGGTCCAGAAGGCCATAAGCGTTTTGGAAGACAAAGTGCACAGAGTGAGTTGTGAAAGTTATGACCACCAAATACCTAAAAACAGACAGATCTTTAAATATTGTAGTTATATTGTTGTTTTGTGTGTCTGTGTATTCTATGTCCTGTCTAGTTTGTGACTCGCTACAATGAGCAGCAAAACAAAAACAGATGCCTGAGAGAGGAGTTGCAGACTCTTCATACTGACCGCATCCGTTTCCAGCAAGAACGCAACAGGCTGAACAAGGTCAGAGGTCACACAATTTGTAGATGATTCAGAGACAGGTTTTTACTTTGTTTTCTTACGGGCATGTAATCCCCCATCCACCCATAAAAATATAACTAACAGAGCAATAAGAAAAAAACAAAACAAAACAGCACATTCTTGATCCCTGACACACCTTAACTAGGTACCAAGGCAGTTTCTCATTCATCAACAGATGAAAAACCAGGTAACAACAACGGGCAGATATACGCAGCAAAATGTTTTACGTCAGACGCTCAACATTAGTCTTTACCATGAAGAAATTTCAGTAACAGGTCAAAGATCTTATCAAACACATGTCCTCTGTCTTCATTATACAATCTCCATCTTTCCAGAAGTAAAGTGTCATAGAAAAAAAAAGTCATAGGTGGGTACAGAGTCCATCTTGCATACTCTCAAGTTGAGTTTTGTGATAACTGATAAGGAGCTAGTAGGTCCGAGGATGGCTACAAGTGGATCAGGTTCCCAATATTTTCTAAATGCCTCAGAGAAACAATAAAAGACACTTTCTAAAATGTGGACATTTTACTACATGACCAGAAGGAATCTGTTGAATTACTGATTGTAGTCTTACATCTATTACAAAGAGGTGAAACGTCAGTGAAAAAACTGTAGTAGAGTCTGTGAAGTGTCTTAAACTGTATGAGCTTGTGTCTTACACTGACTGAACATTCATGCCTCTTCAAACATTCATCCCAGATCTCTTCTTTCAGTTCTACATTAAGCGTATCTGCCCATCCCTATTTAAGTCCTGATGTGTTCAACAGAGCTCTGTTAAGCAGGATCTGATAAAAATGCCCCAAGGTTAACAGGATCAAATTTATTTATTGCCTCCATAGACCCGTGTCCATTCAGGATTTCAAAGTTGGGCAAATGCTTCCTCACAGTCTTGGATTTGTAGATATCTGAAAAAAATTTGATGCAAGTCAGGTCAAGTCAATTTTATTTGTATAGCCCAAAATCACAGAACTCATTTTGCCTCAGGAGGCTTTACAGTCCGTACAGGATATAACATCCTCTGTCCTTTACAATGCGATCCTCTCATCGGATAATGAGAAACTCGCCAACCAAAAAAAACAAAAAAAAAAAAAACATGCTAAATAGATAGCAGCAGAGAAACACAACCCTTCTCCAGGCCAGATAGATAGAGCCACAGCAACACGACCTCCTCCCCACCATGGGACCTTGAGAGAGGGCCAGAATTTTGTTTTTAAATCACAGTTGCGTAGTAATGTAAACGTATGTTACCCATGCCAAAAGCCTCTTTGGACTGAAGTAATATGCAAGAATATTGTAAGAAAAAAAAAAAAAATTTTTACACTGATTCTTCTGCATTGTAGGAACTCTGCGATATCCGCAAGAAGATTGGGGAACTTGTCAGCCTGGCCACTGATGCTTATAACGCCAGGTCAGATTTGAGACAGTTATCTAATAGTGTGTAAAAATCAACATGATGTCATTATCTTGGTTTTTTATATCGCCTTTGTAACTATTTCTACTTCAGGGTGGAGATTCGGTCCAAGATGACCATGATGAAGGAGAAGGCTGAAAAGGACCTCACCCAGTACAACGCTGACATGTGGGAGCTGGAGAGGGTTATCGCACATGAGGACAAGCTGAAAAAGTTTATGACCATCAAGTGCAGAGAGAGGAGCAGGCAGGATGTGGGCCGCAAGATGGGACATAAACAACGTAAGACACAGCCACTGTGTTGTAGCTGATATAGCTGTTTTGACCATATTAATAATTGTGATAATAGGAAGTGTTGGCAACAATAATAATGCTGGCAGTGACTATAATCCCACCAACAATTAGTTTTTATAGTTACTATGATTTTATAGTACTTTTAATTGCTTTCTTATATCAGGAAGTAATTTGTCCATAATTTTGTATTGTGACTGTTTTGCCGTTTGTGTGAAGCACCTTGAGAGTTTGCTGTATTTTAAAGTGTGCTATGTAAATTAAATTACTATTTATTATTCAGGTGCTCTTTGGTTGCACTCAGCCTGACAGAACTTTTCAGGTAGACCAGATTTTACTGTGCATGTGTTGCACCCCAATGATATGAGGCGATACGAAGCTGTGACATCGCCCCTCCTCGAGATGAATCAGGCAGCGAACTAGATGTCACCACAGGGGTCATCACGGCTTTAATAGAAATAAAAGGGTCCCTTTCACAGTGTTTACCAACTTGTTTCAGCCTCTAGTAGCAGCACTGATACAAAAGGAAAAGTCTATGTAAATTACCTCAGTAGAAGACTGTGATGTACAGATTTGGTATCGCTGATTTAAGTTTTTCAAAGGAAGTCATATGTGAATAAGAAAAATGTCTGTTAACATAATTTATAGCAGTAACAGATGATAATGATTATGCAGACATACAATTCTGATGATACTGATGTGATTGTAATGGTTCTTGTCTGTCCCACTTTCAGAGCTGAAGGAGCAGACGGGGAGGACCTTGAGGGAGGAGTTACTGAACACTCAAAAGGAGGTTTTACAGAAGATCCGGACCGCGACTGGGGAGGAAGACCTGGACATGGCGATTGCCAAGTTCCTCCGGAGTGAGCCTCACCAACACAGCCTCATCCATCAGACTCATCCATACACAATACTTCTTACAGTTGTTTTGTCTTCATTACTCATGTTATGACAGGATCTGTGTTACAAACAGACAGTGGCGCCATAATTACATTCATCTCTTTCCTTTGACAAATGATGTTTTTAATGTTTTTGGTTTAAATGTGTCTCACTGTTCTCTTGCTGTTTCACCATTTAGTTGAATGCCAGAACTTTTCACTCTTCACCTTCATAAATGAGCAGAACAGTGAGGCTGAGGCATTGAAACAAGAAATCACCAGAGTGAGTGTGTTTTCTCTTTTAACCTGTTATTAATTTCATCAATTTTTAATGTTTACACAAAGATTACAGCTCATGGAGTTATTATAAAATTCTCATAAGTTCTATGAAATTAAATGAAAGCTAAAAAGATAGAGCGAGTAAAATGGAGCATGTGTATTCAGTGTGGAGAAATTTTGTTGGTTCATATCAATTATTCTGCTGTATATATTTAAATGTCTCTGCCGAAATGTGTGAATTTACAGACACAAGCAGCGATTGATCAGTTGCACAAAGCAGACTTGCAAGAGGAGCAAGACCGTTGCTCTCGCCTGAGAGACATCGATGAGCAACAAAAGAAAGCCAAGTCTCGTGCTGAGGACTATGAAAACCAAGCCAGCATCATGAGAAAAATCCTGGACAAGATCAAAACAGGTTTGGCGACAATTTATTTTACGGGTCTATAATTTCCTATTCATTGTCTAATAAGTTGCAATGATTAGTAATTATGGAGGAACGAGACAGTGTCCATCTGTTCAGGCCTCCCTCCAAAGCCACTCCCCCAAAATTATCACAATAAATGTAAATAACAAACAAGGCTATTGTCAGTACTCACAGCTGTCAAGCTAGCAGCTTGTGGAAGACTCTGGTGATGCGCAATGAGAGTACAGACAGAGTGTACACAGGCTGGCAGACAGGTAGGCCACATGGATGTATAAAGAAAACTGATTACAGCATCAGAGGTAGGTCCCCATTCATTCCTGCCAAAGTTGCTCAATGGCGCATGATGCCAAAATGGTTCCCATTGAAAAAGTACCCGGATCTTACAGCGATCTTCTGCATCCACTGGCCGCTTGGCCACCTTAAAAACTGGGATCAGCGACCAGTGCTTCTCCTGGGGGCTTGGCAGGCCATCCGCCATTACATTTAGGCCAAATTAAATGACTGAATGGGTTTATTACAGTCCTGCAACAGCCACAGATAACAGATTTCTTTTATTTTTCAGAGCATTTGATTTATTGATTGCTCTCGGAATGTAAAGAGAATTTCAGCAAGAAACAAAAAATGTTTCTAAAATCTTTACCAACCCCACCTTTAATCAGTGCACAGTAGGTCAGTTGAACATGCATTTGTCAACAGTTCAACACATATGAAGAGCAATGTTCAGTATTAAATGAGTGATCAGTGAATATTTATGTGGCTTTAATTTCAGCAGGTCTTTCAATCAAAACCTATTTTCCTTAAAGTTGGTATCAAATTACATTATTTTTCCAAGAAATTACCAATAAATAACAGACCTATAAAATACTGATTTTTCTTAAATACACATGTACAAGCACACAAGCATGCGACAGCATTGGCTGGATATTTATCACACAGACAGTTCCAGGTACTCCTGACTCTGGTTTCTCCCGTCTCACAGGAGTGAACAGCATCGTCTCTAAATTGGAGTGTGACCGCTCAGTGATAGAGGACACACTGGCCTCCTCTTCAGGGATCAGTGACAAAAACATCATGTCCTACCTGGGTCTGGTTGAGCAGAAGATCATCGACCTGCTCATCATACAAGGTTTTCTCAGTTCTAAAGTAAGCTGTCAACCTGTCGTACCTTTTCATACATACACTCCTGTCTTGTATTTCTGCCCTGTAATATAGTGTTCCTCTGTATTTGTAATTTTTACAGGATTCGAGAAAGGAGTACAAGCCACAAGAACTGGTCACACGTCTTTTGGGTCAAAATCCAGAGCTGCTTCAGCAGAGTATCGACATCCAACCTGCAAGCAGCAGGTCAGCCTTTTATCCGCTCATTTTGATACTCAGGGGCTGCACGGTGGTGTAGTGGTTAGCGCTGTCGCCTCACAGCAAGAGGGTCGCAGGTTCGATTCCAGCTTGCGGCTCTTCTGTGTGGAGTTTGCATGTTCTCCCCGTGTAAGCGTGGGTTTTCTCCGGGTACTCCGGCTTCCTCCCACCATCCAAAGACATGCTGTTTAGGTTAATTGATGACTCTAAATTGCCCGTAGGTGTGGATGTGCGCATGAATGGTTGTCTGTCTTATGTTTCTTCTCTATGTGCCCTGTGATGGACTGGCGACCTGTCCAGGGTGAACCCCGCCTTCGCCCAATGCCAGCTGGGATCGGCTCCAGCCCCCCCGCGACCCCTAACGGGATAAGCGGTTGACGATGGATGGATGGATGGATTTTGATACTCATGTTTATAATTAGTAAATTTACAGCATACATACATTTAAACACTTTGAACATCAGGTTGATGAGTGTGTCTGTGTTGGTTGGACTCCTCAGTTTGGAGTTTGATGCAGAGGAGTCTCCTGTCACTGATGAGGACGAACAGCCACTTTCACGGGAGGAACTTCGCAGAAGAATAATGAAAAGCATTATTTCAAAATAAGTTAAGATAAGATAAGATAAGATGAACCTTTATTAATCCCTGGAGGGAAATTCGGGGATATAAATAAAGTACTACTCACATACACTAAGGGATTGTTTTGGTGTTTTGAAATGGGGTTGTATGAGGTACTTATCTATAGTCAGTGTATTGCCCACAGTAGATGATGGTTGGTATGTCTCCAGTTTGGAGAAGCAGACAGGAGTTAGCATGTAAAACCAAAGCAATGTGCTGCTGTGAACGGAGCCAGCAGCAGAATGTATTTTAGACAGCTAAAAGAAAGTCTCACCTAAAAACAAATCAATATCAGTTGCACTGTACACTATATTTAGAATATTTTAGTTAGTTTACCTTGCCGTCAGACAGTTCTTTACAGATGGGGTGCTGAAGCCGTTATCTATGCTCTCGCCAAAGCCAGCAGACTCCATTGGGGAAAAAAACAAAGTAATTTTACCTCGCAGGACATGGGAGTTGCTGCTCTGCCACTGCATCGATAGATTGTGTTATTGTGTGACTTCGGTGAATGTGATATGACCAGTCACACCATAACACAAATAAACTAACTAATTGAGGCAGTGGTGGACCAGCAACTCCCATGTTCTACAAGGTATAATTACTGTTTTTTTTTCAATGGTATCTGGTTGCTTTGGCGAGAGCATAGAAAACAGCTTCAGTTACCCCGAACTGAAACAGAAATATGTTTTGCTGCTCGTTCTGTGTGGTAAGCAGCTTGATGGCAGACGGCACTGACAGTTAATGTGCGCATGTTAAAATGGGATCCTCTTCATATGCTTTGATTGTATACCATACTAAAACAAAATCTCCAGCTCTCTCAGATGAAGTAACTTCTTTTCTGACAATTTTCTATGATATCTAATATGCATTTGTCTATTAATTTTCCTTGACATCCTAGTACATTTGTTTCTCAATTTAGTCTATGTAACATGTTTAGGAATTACTGTGGTTTTTATGTCACTATTCTTATATAAAGTATAGCATTTTTTTATATTGGGCTTTCTGGATGTTTATTGTATTGCTGGTTATTTCTGGGGCTGCATGGTGGTGTAGTGATTAGCGGTGTCGCCTCACAACAAGAGGGTCACAGGTTCAAATCCGGCTTAGGGCTCTTCTGTGTCGAGTTTGCATGTTGGGTTTTCTCCGGCTTCCTCTCACAGTCCAAAGATTAGTTAACTGATGACTCTAAATTGCCTGTAGTCATGAATGTGAGTGTAAATGGTTGTCTGTCTCTATGTGACCTGCGATGGACTGGTGGGAAAACTTAAATTTTACTTGTAACTTGTGTGCTGATACTTTATGCAGAAAATAAGAGTGTGTTAAACCGTCTGGAATCAGATGTACATGTTTTAATAAATACTTTTTAAATTTTTATTTTAATTGTTTTAAGTTGGTATTGTACTGGTGTGTGTAGGTCTCCCCGCCACACGGGGGCGCTGCTGTACACACGCGGCGTAATGGCGTTGATGGCGGGCCAGTCAAAACCATAGAACTAGGTAAATACCGTATACTGCATCTATTTACATGGTCGGAACTAAGTTGGAGGAAACGGGTTAAATAAAGTGTAATGTCCAACGTCCAAGAAACCAACGACTACAGCAATAATACTGAAGAGGACGACGAAAGCACAGCTGTTGAGGACAACTCGAGGGAAGAACACAGTGAGACAGTGGGGGAGAGTTAGCATCGCAGTTAGCTAACGTCCTGCTAAGCTAACCGTGCTAACGTGGCAGCTAACAGCTAACAGCCAGCTGTTTGTTCCACCAACATCAGCGCCCCGCAGGAAAACGGCGCTCCCACCATTTTGGACTGAAAGCGACTACCAGACGTTAGTGAAACTGCTGTACAAAAAAGCAATGCTGTTCTAAAGCAAGACAAAATTATTTCTATTACCATCGTCATATTCTGCAGAAATGACCTGCCCTGAAGTATAAAATATTGGAATGGTGCCTTCAAATGTGGTGGTGTTTTCCGTGTTTACAAGTTGGGCCCATATGAACACCCCCCCTCATGTCATATTCATGACAGTAAGTGGAAAGTTTGCAAAAGCTCTCAGTTCAGACCTTGTGACGTGTTGACGTTGTGAGAAATGGTGAAGCCCATGGAAGTTTATTTATAAGTGTATAATAGGTTAAAATTGTGTAGTGCATTTTTCATTTTAGTCATATTGTTTTTCTTGGTAATTTTACATTATGTCTGAGGAAAATGTTGATATTCTCAACGACCTCATGTTTCTCCTCCATCATTATGCCTTTGCATTTCCTGTGTTATGTTACCCGCTTGCTAGCTTGCTAAACTGTCGGCCTCTGTGGCTTCTAGACTCAGACAGTAACGTTAATATTGCCGATGCTTCGTCGCGACTTAACCACTTGAATGCCAGGACTTCTCATATCGAACAGGAGTTCGGGGGGTTTGGGGGGGGTTGGGCTCTACTTTGGTGGGTTTTGGGTTGGGTAGGGTGGGGGCCCCGGTTCCCTTCCCCTTGGCCCCAAATTTAATTTTGTTTTGTTGATGGGTGAGGGTCCCCTTTTTCCCTCCTCCCCTCCCCCCCCCCCCCCAGGCGCCCCCCCCCCCCCCCCCCCCCCCCCCCCCCCTCGGCAGCCCCCCCCCCCCCACCCCCTCCCCTTTATTTTTTTTCATTTTTTTTTTTTTGTTTTTTCTCTTCCCTTGTTTAATTTAATAAATAAAATATAAAATTTAAATTTCCCCCCCCAGGACTAATAAAGGTTTATCTTCTTCTTCTTCTTCTTCTTCACAAGTTTGATTTGAAGGCACCATTTGTGGCATCTACCCCTAAAGAAGCAGTCAACTCACCTGTGTACACCTGTGAACGCTCGTTCTCCAAGTTGTGGCTCAGAATGAACTGTTACAACAAAAAGCTGAGCTGCTCTGGATATTTGTACCATTATGTGATGGATCTTCTGCACAGAGAGGAAGACCAGAAACAACACCAGGGTTAAGGTAAGACAGCTTTCTGAGTTATCACCTTTTCCCTTTGTTAGCTTGTTTCATTGGAGCTAATGCTTAATGATTGACCAGTGTGCAGAGATCAAGTTTTGTCATTTAAATGGTTCTTTTTATTGCTGTTCACTATAACATTACAAAAAGACATAAGGTGACTGATGCAATCAGACATCCCTTACAAAAAGAGGTATATTTCAAGTTAACTAGTAGTAGTAGTAGTATTCTTCTAAGTGTATTACCTCAGTTCTTCTTAGCACTAAAAGTAAGTACAGCTTATTTTGTTGAGTGCACAGCTAGTTTACATCCAAATTGTATTTTTTACTGCAACTGTAATATGAACAATACTACAAGTGAACTTATAGGTATACTGTTAGTTTACTAGTTATATACTTGTGGCCCATTTTTTAGTTTATGAAAGTGCACTCACAGTAAACTACTAGTTTACTGCAAGTATACATGAAGTTTTCTTTAAGTGAACTTATAGTACATAGCCAAATATACTCATGCTTTTTTGTATACATGTTAGTATAAGCCAAGTATACTAAAGTATCATTTTGTTAAGTTTATCTCTGATAAGCACCTGAAAGCAATGTGAAAACATTTATTTTAAGTGTAAAAGTATACTACTATCATACTTGAGTATACTTACGTTTTGTAAGGATTACAAGAAGACACGGGGCAGTTGGATGGTGTTAAAACATACAGATGTTAGGACATGAAGACAAGTACACTGGTTTATATTGAAGTTGGAGGTTGAGTTTGGCCAGTGCTTGTGTTGTGATGTGCGATGTAAGATTAGTTGAGGTATGTTTAAGAAGGATGGCTATTGACAAATGAGTAATGACAAAGAAAAGACTTAATTTTAAGTTACCAATTTAATGTTACTATTAAATCCTTTATTTAGCACACAGGTGCTGACAAGGTTTGTCTCTGTGAAGTTTACCAGTATCCTGTCCAGTCATCTAATTTTATGTGTTTCATGTGTGTTGTATGTTTGCACCAGACATCTGATATTTTGTTGGCAAATTGCATGAATTGTTTATAGGCTGCCAATATTGATGGTTAGGCTTCCTGTGTTTTGGCCCACAGTCCTCTGTGTTGTTAATCTATGGTTGGTGACATCCTCATCCTGAGACATTGCAGTGATGAAGTGGGTACAATAAGGCTGAGTTAGAGTGTTTCTGTGCATGTATGCATGCTCTTTGCAAAACTGTAGTTATTTGTGAAAGCGGATAAATTAGGTCTTACTTTTAGTGTTATAAATCCAGAGGAGCTGTGACCATCGGTGTGTTTTATGAAAGATTATGGGTTACCAGTACTTAATTATTTGTAAAAAAGCCGATTTAAGCAGTCAATGTAGGCAAGTCGCCCTTTGTCCATTTTTCATTTGAAATATTGTCTTTGAGGAAAACCATGCAGTTGTTCCTAAGGCTGTTACATATATTTATTTACCTGATCCTCAAGTGACTTCATGAATAGATGTTACACAAATTATTACACACTTTTTGCAATTGATTTACACACAGGCTGGAGGACCGTCTGGACTGCAGTCCATGAGGACATGAGGTTTACTGAGGCAGTGTAGCTGATGTATGTTGTTAACACCTCTCTGTCTTCACATCCATCAGTCGAGTTTGAGTAAACCAATTTTCAGCGGAGTTATGTGTTACAGCAGTGACAGCGCTCTAGCGTGATTCATCAGCACCTCATTTTAATTAGGTTTCCATGTGATGACAGATGTGACCGTCAGTAGTTTACCACAGTCTAGTGGAGGTGGAAATGGTAGTATAGTATAGTATATACAGTATCTACAGTATAGTATTGTATAGTATCAGGGCTTTTTGTTCGGAGTGTGTATGTGGATTCAGGCTACTTCACCCACAGATCTCTATATATCCATTATATTCATACTTTATCATGATAATCACCTTTAATGATCTTACACATGACAAGACACAGTACTTTTCATGTGTCACTTTTATTTTAATAATGCCAGAATAAACAGACACAGCTTATTGTTCTTAGAAAAAAAAAAAATATTGACACGTGTGTTTTCTTCTCTATGCATTTAGAACGTTTCTAATAATTATGTTCTGATCATTTCATTCACTTGTTTAAATATTTTCTATCACATCCCAAAGGCCACATTTAAGTTACAACAGAAATTGCAACTGATATCTAAAAACTTAAGTATGTACGATGCTACTAACACATATTTTCTCTTTGTGATCCGTGTTGTTTCTTAGCTCCCAAAGTCTCAGCTTCAAATCCTTCAACTTTCATAGTTCACACAACTTTCATAATAGTATTTCCCCCCCAAAACATGCTCGGTTAGCTGAAATATGTTGCACGCATACACAGTAAAACATCAAACTCGTCATATATGATGATGCGCATTAAAAGCAAGTATAAAAACATACTGCATTTACTGTACATAGCTTGTGAAACAGACAAAAAGTGCAGATTTTCTGAATCTTCTTTTTTGGCTCACTGATGATTAAACAAAAACTGATCTTACTTAACTCTTTTTTTTTTTTTTTTCTCCCCACTTATGAGGCTGCTAACACATGATCAGCTGTTAAATCCCTTTACGCTGGCTGTGCTGTTGTTTCCTACGGGGAGAGCTGGGAAGTGCTACCCTTGGCCTGGTGTCACCGAACGCTGCACTTGAAGTTCAAATTATTTAAACTTTGACCACGGTTGCTTCTGACCTTTCAAAGTGCAACCACTGAGACCAGCCGCAACTGTGCAGTGAATGGTGGTGTTTGCACACTTTTTGATCACATACTGTGCTTTACCTCTGCAAGGCCCTGGGCCAAACCTTATATAGGGCTGTCATGGTATTGTCTCAAAAGCACAATATGTGGTATTAATGCAATTAAAACTCAACTGAGATGCATTGGTTGTGTCTGGTATGCTGTATGCTATGATAGAGACTATCACATTGTCGGCACAAGGCAGAGTACTAGCTCTGGATGGAGGGAAGGTCGAAGCATGTAGGGAGGGGGTCGGCCCTGCCGGTCTATGTGTATTTATGTCTCCTCCATTGTTGTTGTTGACATGTAGGATGTGATGGTTGGTCACAGTGGAGTTTTCAAAACTGAACATTTTTCAACCCGAAACAAAAACCAAACGTGCAGCGCTAAACGCAGAATATACGCCCGGCGCCTTGTCGCGCTGCTGCCATTTGTAGCAAAGTGTAAAAATGTGCAGTGCAAACACTTCAAAATAAAGAAAAGAAAAAACATAACAGTTGTGGCAGTTACTTGCCATCCCCTGCGGTTGGATTTTCAGTATCGCGGTATTGCAACACTGCGGTTTTTGCGACAGCCCCTAACATCACGGTGAGCGAAGAGCTAATTTCTTATCATGTGAAGACAGCTTAATGGCTGTTTAAGCTGTAGGATGGTGGGGTCACAGTGGACCCCAGAGTAATACAAAAACACACATAAGGGGGCGGCCAGAGTACAGTGGACGACTATCAGGCATCAGACCGGTGCAGGGTACAGACATCAGGGTGTAGCGACAAAACCAGCAGCAGGATTGTACGGACAGTATTACATCAGGAAAAAAACAGTGACTCATGAAAAACCCTATAGCCCTGATGTCATCTTCTTTATGAGGGTAATAAATCCAAGTTGATTGTTTACTGTTGTTTGTTGTATGGATGGGGAAAAGTGGGGGAGAAATGCTTTACTCGCGGCCTCCTCCTATGATCTGTAGCAGGAAGCTGAACAGGTAGATGATGTCCAGGTAGAGGCTGAGTGTGGCAAAGACATATTCCTCTGGACTTATGGTGTAGCGCTTGTTCCCCAACAGCAACTGGGTGTCAAATGCCAGGAACTGAGACACAAAGAGAGACAGGTGGAGAAGAAACAAGGAGAGTAAATTAATAATAAATAAACGATGCACTTCAGCTGGAAAATACTGAGGTTTTCGTCATGTGATTCTCACCAGAGTAAAGAGAATAGCTCCTCCCACAGCATAAAGAGCGTGTAACCAGGGAACCTGTGGTGCAAGAAAAAAAAAAAAAAAAAAAAAAAAAAACCATTACAAAACGCTGTTAAGAAGGACAGCGGGATGCTAATTTAAGAAAAACAGCGCAGTGCTTTGCAAGATTATCTGTGAGGCTAATCCCTTCTTGTTAACACACACCCAAATACGGCCAGCAGCTTTAAACTGCAGCTGGTGTTTAACTCATCAGCAGTCAGCTATCTTAGACTTCCCGTAGAAAGGTGTGTGTGGACTTACGTATCCGAAAGGGACAACAATGGAGAGGGTGATGGCACAGAGAAGCATGACCATGCACAAAGAAAACAGGAGGCCCTGACAGGACGTGACGTCAATCTGAAACAGGTGTTAGAGAAAAAACACATGATGGCTCTGTTTCACTTGTTTGGTTGTTTGAAAGCAGTTTAATTGTAGAGTTTAAGCAGTTTCTTGTCACCTTGCTCTGGAAGCTGAAGATAGTGACAGAAAGACAAACCAGAGCCGTGATTCCCAGACACAGAACCACTGATTTGGTGTTGTAAAAGCTGGAGGAAGAGAGAGAGTCTTTTACTCCTGAGATGAGTTAACATCAACATCTGAGACACCCACGCCTACGTCGTAATATGTATTTACCTGGACACAAATCCCATCATGCAGGCCATGCTCAAAGTCTGAGGGAAAAAAGTAGAGAAATATCACCACAGTTAGGGTTTATGTTGAGTGTGAGAGTAAATAGTATTGTGTTCATGATGAGGAAATACTCACAAAGACAACTAACAAAATGATATTCCAAGGAAACTGCCTCCTACAGAAAAGAAAACCCACGTTGTCAACTGAGATTCATAACTGTACAGTATATCTACCTAGTATTATTCACATGCTGTCATGAAATAAACGTTACCTCAGCTCTCCACAGCAGGTCAGTGTGATGTAGGTGGCAAAGAATACAAGGCTGTCAAAAAAGGGGAAACGATGACGCAAAACTCAGTAAATAAAGTCAAAGAAAAGGGCGACACTATAATGTGAGTTATGTTTTCTCTTACTAAGACGCCATGTACAAGCTCGGATGAGTCTGGATAAAAAACCTCACAGGTGCGCTGTGGAGACACAAATTATGATTGGATTCAATTCATGTTTTAACCGAAGTGGTGAAAACAAAAACTTTGGAGTTAACAGAAGAGTTGTTACCAGAAAGAGAAGAGACCAACGATGGCCACTGTCACTAAGAGCTGAACCATGAGGATGGCGTAGACCTGCAGGAAGATGTACATGTAGTATCAGGGCAATGGAAGAGTCACTGATACCAGTTTTGTACTGGTGCTGTTCGTTTCATGTAGCACATATTTTGTACCTTCCTGATGAAAGTCCGCCTGATGGTCTTGTCGTCCCAGGCGAACTGGGCCTCCATCTCCTCGTAGCCTGAAGAAAGAGACATATGAGGATTTCTCTTTGTAGAAACGATAAATCGCACATTTGTCATCGTAAAATGATACTGCAGCATTATTCAGACATTATGCAGGAGGAAGAACTTTTCAGCACATGTGACGCTAAGTCACAGCGTGATCAAAGTGTAATATTATTATGATTAAGAATCAAGATTACGAAGGCTGTCTCGTTATAGTCGAGAAGTCCACAAATTGGTTGATTTGGTCTTAGTCGACTAAGATTTCTTTAGTCTTTTAGTCGTTTTTTATGCTTTTTTTTCATGCTGAATGACATATTTCTAAGAAACTTATGAGCACATTGCTGGTTAACACAATTTAAAATGATGCTTTTGTGTGTCAGCTTCACAAATCTGTCGATTTAGTCAACTAATTGATCAGTCAAGCGTTAGTCGACTAAGAATTTCTTTGGTCGAGGACAGCCATAGAGATTACAAACTGCAGTGAAACAAAAAACATGTTATCCTAATGAAAGAAAAGTACTTGGACTTTAACAAGCATTTACTGAGTCTAGGTAGAAGCTGAAGAACCCACAAAGATGTTAGTTTTTACCTGCAGTGGCCTCCTGATAAGTGGGGGGCTCATTGTCATCACCCACCTGCTGGGATAGAAACAGTTTGTACGGTCATTACAATTTTTAATCAGATGCATAAAAGCATAACTGTCTTTACATTCCCATCAGAGCTGTAACGACTAATCTATTAACTGATTAGTTGTCGACAAGTAAATTAATCAGCAACTATTTTGATAATTAATCGCTTTGAAAGTCTAAATTTTGATTCCAGCTTCTTAACTGTGAATGTTTTCTGGTTTCTTTACTCCTCTTTGACAGTAAACTGAATATATTTGAGTTGTGGACAAAACAAGACAATTGTCATTTTTGGTTTTGGGAAACACTGATCAACATTTTTCACCATTTTCTGACATTTTATAGACAAAACTATTGATTATTCCGGAAAATTATCAACAGATTAATCGACTATGAAAATAATTGTTAGTTGCAGCCCTACTCTCACACACAGGAACCAGCACAGTACTAATTTTGCTTTCTCCTGTTTAAGCGTGCTTCAGTTTTACTGTTAAAGCTGCCTGCAGACAATAACAGATTGGTCTCCAAAGCAGCCTCCATGTTTGATTGGGTCAGAGGATTAGGATGGATGTGATGGGCCTCCACAGCATAAGATAACATTTATAGTTGAAGTACAGAGAAACCAAATGAACCAGCGTTCACACACACAATTTTGTCATTATTTGGTTGATATTTTTTTTTTTATGAGTCTGTCTGATGTTGCCATTTAAAGAAATGATCAGAAACAGAATCTCTGCAATCCTGACTCAAAGCCATGACTTTATCATTTGTACCTCTCTATAAGCAACTTTTTTGGAGAATACAAGTTTCCATTGCAGCTCTGAAAATGAACTTTAAAATGCATTTAAATGTCATTGGCCTTTATGATTGATCCCTGTACAATGTGTCACAACACTGTAGTGTAGCTGTGAGGCAGGGAAGCTGAAAACATACCTTTCCCTTCTTCATGATGGTTTCCCTTTTTGCACCTTTGAGTTGCTGATGGTGGGGAAGACTACTCTGAAGTCACGGGTGAAATGTTTTTCTCGTCTTTCAATTCCAGAAATATTAACAAAAATCTCAGCTCCTCCGCTCTTGTTTAAAGAGGTTCGCGTGGTCCAAAAACACAGCGAGTTGCGAGCAAAAAAAAAATGTTGTTTGAAGAATAGCTGTTGCTCTGAATTTGTCTCCAGCGCTCGGATTACACTGAAGCAGCTTTATAGGCCTCCATGTGGTTAATCTCTCTGTAACCCTGATCCCACGCCACCCCTATCCTCGGCCTAATGAGGTCGCTCCAGAACTGTCCACATAGCCCCTGAACACTGAGATGAAGCTGGACCGCACCACTGCTGTTGCCAGACGGGGGTGTCGTTTACGTCTGTCATTGGTTGTACAAACCTTCCCGACAGTGTTCCAGGACGGTTAATCATCCTGTAAGACTCAAAGGCCTTACATATCTGAATTACATATGCATTACATAAACTATTGCTCTACTTAAGGGGGAAAGAACTTTAGATAGAAGATATTTAATAATCTGCATATTCATATTCATATTGTGTAAGAATAAATTATCAAAACAAAACCTGAACATGTGAATCTGTTCATATGCACAAACATGTTGGCTGACAACATTAATATATATCATTATAAAGAGAGTTTATGATGTAAAATGCCACGAAGGGCGGGTAAATCTAGCTACTCACTTGCACGACTGAGCAAGTGGTAAAAACACATTTTTAGCGGAGCTGATGATGGAAGTAGCTAATCAGTGAGCCATCTAGCTTCTTCCTCATCTCTGCGAGCATTTCTGTTATCCTGGAAACACGAGTTTAAGTGGGTGTTATTACAGGATGGGGGTGAAACTCGAGAATCATTTACTTAAATAAAAATTAAAGACGACAAATAACTTTAGTCTGTTAACCGCAAATAAATAAAACAATTTGTATAGAGGCAAGTAAAAATTCACTTCAGGCAAACAGATTTCTGACCCACTTGTCTAACGGGGAGAGTGAAATCAAAGTTAACGTTGAACCGTTTGTATGACGTCATGTTTTTGTGTAAGAGACTGGTTTTGTAACAGACACATCAGACTAATGAGATTGAAATAAGAACATTATGGAGTAAACACTTAACCGCTATAAACTCTAATAATGAGATTTACCATCAGGCACTCATCTTTGACCTACTTTAACTAATATCGATTTTTAACGTTTTCTGTTTCACCAAGAAGACAATTAGAAACAATGGACATGCATAAAATAAACACCGATCATATGTCATAGTTTCCCCTGCCGTTGACAGTCAGTGAAACTGAATGTAAAAGTCTGCTATACAGTGATATAATATAATAGGGAGGTGATCCAGGCACAACTAGCTGGGAGGAGGCCCCGGGGAAGACCCAGGACTAGGTGGAGAGATTATATCTCCACACTGGCCTGTGAACACCTCAGGATCCCCCAGTCAGAGCTGGTTAATGTGGTCTGGTAAAGGGAAGTTTGGGGTCCCCTACTGGAGCTGTTTCCCCCATGACCTGACCCCATGTAAATGGTTGATAATGAGTGATAAGTGAGTACAGTAATTGATTAATTAAAATAAATTGTGAAAGTGTATAAGGGCTTTGAACATTAGGATGAACGTATAGTATATGATCGCAATTACTATGCTCACGTACTGTATGTCTCATAACAGTTTTTGGGTTGATACCTTCAGTTAAATAGATCTGGTGCTGAATTTAACCATTTTGTACTACTTGAGAATTGATAAAAATGATCAATAATCCCTCCAAAACACCACATTAAGACACCAAGACCTTGAGGGAAAAGCCGTACTGTGATTTGGTATCAAAAACTTTTTACATTTGGAGTTTGGACAGCTGTAAGAATTGCATATTTTGGTGATTCGATGGTGAGCACTACTGTTCTGGTAACTGCTCAGAAACCCCCTTACTGTGAATCTACCTAGTAAAGTGATCCATCCTCTGAATGCTCTAGGTCTCTAGTTTGTGGGTGTAAAGTTTCAAAAGGCTGTGATTGTCATAGAGGTCACCACAGGGCATTTTATACAGAAAGGCCAAGTTTCAAAAAATGCTTTTGGTCGGCTGTCCACAGGCTCTTGCGCGGTCGAAGCAGCGCCACGAGCTGATTCTCCAACGTCGGCACCTTTTTTCTACTCTTAACAGTAATCAGAGCCTAGCTATCAAGATAACAGGGTACAATACTGTTTCAGCAGACAGGGTGACACCGATGATCAAGGCAGCACGTTTCTGCCTTGTTAGCATTAGGACTTGTACAGATCTTTGCTAGCAAACAAACTATATCTGCCTGAGAGCTTTCAAACAAATCTTATTGATAAATGTCAACTGCCAGAACGGTTCTCAGGACCGTACAGTGTGAACGCTGAGGTCGTGGCTTACGATTGGACTATACAGTGTGAGCACATGAATCGTGAGCTTTGGCTTTACATCACGAACGATCTACTCGCACAGTAGGAGTAGTAATTACACCACATTTCTAAAATTGTAGTGTATGCTCAGCTTAGAGGGGAGACTCATGGATACCCATAGAACCCATTTTGCAGGCAATATTAGATAAATAAAATAGTAATAACACAGCTATATTGTAGGGCTGCAACTAACTACTGTACTGTAATTGATTAGTTGTTTGGTCTATAAAATGTCAGGAAATGGTGAAAAAATGTTGATCTGTGTTTCCCAAAGCCCATTCATATCTCTTGAGGTCAGAGGTCAAGGGACTCCTTTGAAAATCGCCATGCATGTTTTCTCTAGCCAAAATTTTGGAGCATTATTTAGCCTTCCTCCTGATGTGGTTGGTAGCAGCGGATACCTTAGGTCTTCCAGTTTTATATGATGTATCTTCACTCTGAGACTACAACCTCTTAAAGACAGTGACGTTGGTCTCAGCAACTCATAATGTCACAGTACTTTAATGTGTAGTAGGAAATATGATTTTTGCTCCAGAAAAAGATAGTTTGAAGTTTGACAGACTGACAGACAGACAGACAGACTGACAGAAAGACAGTCAGACTGACAGACTGACAGACAGACTGACAGACTGACAGAAAGACAGTCAGACTGACAGACTGACAGACAGACAGACAGACTGACAGACAGACGACAGAAAGACAGTCAGACTGACAGACAGACAGAAAGACAGACAGACAGTCAGACTGACAGACTGACAGACAGACTGACAGAAAGACAGACAGACAGTCAGACTGACTGACAGACTGACAGACTGACAGAAAGACAGTCAGACTGACAGACTGACAGACAGACTGACAGAAAGACAGACAGACAGTCAGACTGACAGACTGACAGTCAGACAGTCAGACTGACAGACTGACTGACAGACTGACAGAAAGACAGACAGACAGTCAGACTGACTGACAGACAGACAGACTGACAGAAAGACAGTCAGACGACAGACTGACAGACAGACTGACAGAAAGACAGACAGACAGTCAGACTGACAGACTGACAGCAGACAGCAGACACAGACACAGAGACAGTCAGACTGACAGACTGACAGACAGACAGAAGACGACAGAAAGACAGTCAACCAGACATACAAAACAATGAGGAAAATGAGAATAAACTAATTATGAGACTAAATGGTTTAATTAAATGAAAAAAGACAATGACATTAAAGCCAAACCTAAATTTGGGATGTAATAAATTACTTTTATTACAAAAATATATGCAGATAGATTAGTGTATTTCTTCCAATCGTTAAAACTTTAATAAAATGCCTCTATGTACACTTCCTTCTTGTAGCCACTAGATGGCACCAGCAGACTAGAACATGTTGGTTATGCTGCAAGAAGGAGCCTGAGTCAGACATTCACATGGCAGCTAATACTGTCAGTCAGATACCTTTGTGGTTTGCTTCTTTACCCAGAGAAGTGAGCAGACCAGTGATAAGACAGCTTCTGACTAAATGCTCTTTTTTCCTTCTGACGACCTTCAGAGAGTCCTTGTTTGAACTGACTTGGCGAACTCTATCTGCTCATGTGATATGATCAAATCTCCAGATCAGCTACTAAATGGACCACGTGGTGACATATTTTTTTTTTTTTTTTTCGCAACTGAGAACTTTGAACCTCAGGGTCCTGGTCTAAGTCCTGTAAGATGCACTTTGATACACCACAGAGATGCTGACTCTTTGTTGTCATGTTGTTGTGTGATATTAGGTGGTATTATTGATTTTGACAAAATGGACTTTTGGTTCCAGTAATAGTCGTGGTAATCACAAAATAATGTCACGGCCGAAATGTGCTCTTGTTGTTATCATCCTTTCCAGTAGGTGGCACGTGAAGCCCTCAACAGGACTCATAGAAATGACTAGAACACTGTTGTGTCACAGCTCCAGCAAAGACTTACTGGAGAAAAGACTTTCAGTGGGTTTTTTTTTTCCTTCTGATGCAGCATTGAAAGTACAAGTTTGGATGTGTTCAAATGAATGGAGGGCAGAGGGCCAAAGGAAGCTTTTGGCTGATGCTCATTTTTCATATCTTGGCACTGAGGGAGAGATCTGTGCTATTGCTTGACGCAGTTTTACTGCCAGAGAATCACCCGATGTGGAGGCCATTTTGCTGTATTAAAGGAAATAAACTGGTGGATGTGTCTCCTGATATTCATTCATGAGAAGTCACATGGTCTCCTGAATGTTAGTCAGTATAATTACCTTAGAGGGAGTATTAACCTTAACATGAATGCCTACAATTTACCGTATACAAAAATTACATGTATTTGTCTGATATTAGCAGTAATTTAAGGTATCTACTAGGGCTATAATTTTCTTGGTTAATCAATTAGTTGTTTAATCTATAAAATGTCACAAAATAGTGAAAAATCAGTGTGTCACAAAGCCCAAGGTGATGTCCCCAAATGTTTTGTTTTGTCCACAACTCAAATGTATTCAGTTTACTGTGGCAGAGGAGTAAAGAAACCAGAAAATATTCACATTAGGAAGCTGGTATCAGAGTATGTAGACTTTTTTTTTTCCTTAATTCATTGATTATCAGAATCGTTGCCGATTAATTTAATAGTTGACAACTAATCGATTAATTGTAGCTCTAGTATCTACATAGAACTCGCAAACATGAAGTGGCTGTATCTGTCCACATCAGTCCAGTTTCTAGCAATGACTCGGCTTATTATGGAGACTTATGAAGGCCACAGTTGTTGTTTATGGAAAATGTTCCCAAACATTTACTCATGCGTGTTTTTCCCAGGCCTTCAAGCAGACTGTGACGTCTTCTCCTTGTGCTGTCTGGCACTCTGAGTGTTTACATACTCGCATCTCAAGTCAGCCTACAGTAAAAGTATCTTTATAGAGCCATATTTGCTTAGATCACTGAACAGAATCCATCTCGGTGGATCGTCTCCCTCCCGATGGCCACTTGTTGTCTCTGCGTGTTCATGGCAAAGAACATCACATTGTATTTATTGAAGTGTGCCATTGTTTGAAATTCGATTTACTTGTAATCACACTCAAAAATCAAGTGGTGTTTCTTGTTTGTAATAAAGCCCCCTAATGGCGCTCAGACCTGGGGCATGATTGGCTGATTGCCTCTGTTGCTAGGCTACGGCGCCACGGTATGCTGGTAATAATACTGATGTAGCATCACGTTAAGGAGGAAAATGAAAAAAGATGAGCACAAGGAAGAAATGCTATATAACATTATTTAATAATGGTACTCTATGGTGCAGCCATAAAACATTTACAAAATATTCACATGGTGATGCCGTCAGTCGACAATACATTTATTTCAATTATATATCTTCAAATAAAAGGTTTATACTCAGTCAGGTTGAAATGCTGCTTTCACTTTGCAGTCTGTAGAGCAGTCTATTATGTGTGATATACATACAATAATTCAATAGTAGCTTAATTTACATATCCAAGAATCTGCAATCTAACGAGGACCAAGAATAAAGGTTATATACAAAATTTACAAGAATACACCTCAACATATATCCTGTCAGACATGGTCTGAAATGACCAATAATTTCTCCCTGATTACCGCATACGAATACAATGCAATTTACTCTCATTTCTTAAAAATGTTATACATTTCTCAATCACAAATGGGTGATTTTCATAAAGATTTCCCACATGATGAAATGTTGTGAAAATAGCTTATGTCATTTCAACAGGGCACACACACACAAACCGCCCTCCCAACTGCGTATTAGACGTTTCTATTGCTATGTTATATATTGTTTAATGTATGGATTTAATGTATGGAAACTGGAAAGTGCCCTTTACACATTGTAGCATGAATGTACAGTAAGAAATGTTGGTGCATGTTGTTTTTTCTCTGGGCAGGAGTATGTGCTTCCCTCTTGTTAGCTTTGTGAGCTGGGATAGATGGACAGTCTAGTGAGGAACGACAGGGTTTCTCTTCTTTTTGGTCTTCAGCACGAACTCTCCGAGGGAGAGGTGACGACTTGGTGGTTTGATGTTGACTTTGAGACCCTAAAGAACAACTCACTTTAGGTTTTAATGGTTGTTTTTTAGCAGTTCTGGAGCTGGAGGAGGAATCAGCTTTGAGTTCAGGAGCCTCCATCTCCTGCTGTGCCTGCACTGATATTTTTTTTTTCCAAGTTCACTCTCTCATGGCATCAGACTTGGCACAGCTCCCACAACAACTGCCCATCATGCAGAGGCCAGTGTACTGTATTTGGCAGACCAGGCTTCCATAGCAGATACCTCAGGAAGCTTTAGCTCTTCGGATTCAAGGATCTATGCGGAAAGCCAAAAGTTTGTCGGAGTGGTGGTTGTTCAGGGTGCGCAGGTCCGGCAGACGTAGGAGCAACTTTGGGAAGAGGGTGCTATCATCTGGGCGGCGACTGGTGATGAGAGAGCGCAGGGCTTTTATTAGATTCTCCTGCAACTGCTCCACTGCTCCCACCTCCACTATACCAGAGCGATCTGGAGAAAAGAGGGAGAAATCAGGGTTAGACACAAGGAAATGTGTGCATACAGTATGTGCTTTGTGTAAATGCATTAGTATGCCTACTTACCAGCAGAAACCAGCACGACAGCCATGAACAGAGCCATCTCGTCTGGCTCCAGACCCAAAGATCCAAGCTTCTCACTGAATTCAAACATGGCGTCCAGCAAGGAGCCCATGCCAAGAGCCCGAAGTGACGCCAGTGAGTATGTCTGCCCGTTGAGGAAGGTCACCGTCCTCTCCTTGGGGTCAAACAGTGAGCAGAATCTCACCATCAGGACCTGTGGACAGAAACACACCAGGTCAGCATCAGAAAGGACTCCAAAGGATCTCCCACTGTCCCACCAACAAATTATATCTAGATGGATTTACCTGGAAAGTGCCGGATTTGAGCAGCATGACCTGATCATGCTGGCTGAGAGACTGGAAGCCTGGGATACTCTTTGCAAACTCCACCACTTCTTTAACAGCGGGGGTGAAGCACTGGGAGAAGGACTCCCACACCTCCTGACTGGAGCGACTGGCTGGAGCCACAGGACATGAATTGAGTGGACATGCCTGCAGGAGAGACGGAGAGAAGAGAGAAGAGTAAGTGTTGTGGACTTTTTATTCACTTATAGATATTCACACACTCAATACGGGGAAAATGTCTCACCAGCACTTTGGCTCCTCCGTTTAGCTTCCAGGGGCAGGGGCTTTGGTTCTGGGAGTCACTGGCTGGGTAACTGTTCTGATTGGCTGGGTAGGATTGAGATGATAGGCGGCCACTGACAGGGCATTGATTCCGATTGGTGGAGAAGGTGTACTTGGCGTTGTCGATGACAGCTGAGTTTTCGTTGTTGGTGGAGGACACGGGGCAGCTTGTGGGGACGTGGTAGCTCGCCTGCTCCCCGTGAACCTCGTGGTGAGTCTGGGTCGCCGAGTGCGATAGGGAAGGCTGCTGCGCCGGACTGCTGTGGAAAGAGGAAGTGCCAATGTTGCTGTTGCCGGCAGCCATCTTGAGCGGTTTCTCGTCTCTGTTCAGTAAGTCGCTGTGGTATGACTGCGATGCGGAGCCCGCTCCTTCATTCGTCTGGTTCTGTGGACTGCAGGGGGCATCGGGACGAGGCGACACCTCCATTTCCATGGAAGCAGATTCATTGAGACTATTCATGTAGCTCTGCATCTCATCCAATAGTCTCTGTTTCTCCCGTTTGGGAATACGCCCAAAACGCACAGCTGAGGAAAACAGAAGAGAAACGTCCTGTTAGCATTTTCTGACATCAAGCATCGATGTGACTGCCTGCTCCTTACTGGTGGCACTTTAATCAAGACGCTGAAGTTTAGAGAAACGGCCACTCTTTGTTCTAATGTGGATTATTCATCTGACACCCAGGCTGTAATTTCTATGTGGATTAAACCTCTCTACTGTCTCCAACTATTCTGTGTCCATCACAGCCGTTTCACCACAATACGAACACTTAAGCCTTCATCTCATCTGACTGCTTCATCCTCCTCTCCAGCCTTTTACAATCCTCCCTTCCCCCCTTTTTCAATTCTGCACCTCCACTGACATCCCTATTTATAGTACTCTGTATGCTACACCACCTCCCCCAGCCCCTCTCTCTCTCCCTCTCTTCTCTCATTCCCTCTCTGTCTTCCACTTGAGCACTCGCTCTCTTTTCTGTGGAAGTAGGTCAGTGGGTCAACAACACTAAACATGATGCCATTAGTAAAATGACAGTGGGTAAGAAGTGGAAAGGTCAAGTGAGGTAGGTAGTTAAGGTGAAGTGATTAAGGGCTGAAAGTGGAAAAAAACTGGATGATAAAAAATGTATTTTTAGTTATTAAATCACAGACGCAGTAAAAATGGCTTCGAGGGTCTGTAGAATTATCACTGTGGACTTCGGTAGAACCAATAACAATATGTTTTCTCCCTTTTGCTTTGCGTTCGTGTTCAGGAAATTAAAATAAGGTTATGAATAATAATGTTTCCCTGCTGTGATCTGTTGCAGGTGATTTTTCACTCCCACATTTTGGCTTTTTTAGGTCAGCTAAAGACGTTTGCTCCTGAAAAACCATGATTTATTATCACCTAGTTCAGCCGTCTCCAGAGAGATCGGAGTCCTGCGGTGAAATGATGCGGTAGAGCATATTGACTATGGTAATATTATTTTAATTTCAAGTTGAGCACTGGAGGTTTTCAAGAGTAAAAAGACAGAACAACATTATGTCTGAAATGATTGTTTGTTACTGTCAGTGTTACCGAAAAATAAAAATGGCTAAGTACATCTTGGTGAATGCAAGGGGCAATCAAAATCTTTGTGCCCCAGTTTCCCAAAATAAACTGTATTTGTCACAGTTTCCCTATGACTGATGACTACAGGGACACTGGAGCGCCTCTTGCCATAAATCAGACAACAGGGCCAGGAGAGAGGATGACAGAGGGAACAAAAGGAAGGGAATGGAGAGGGAAAAAGAGACGACACAGACGAAGGGAAAATGAAATGCTGTGAGGAGGAGAAATTTAATCTACAGCAGGAACATCTGATCCTCTGTGTAACCCTGCATACATAGATAAATTAAATCCTCTACACTAAGAAAACAAAAAATGACTTCAGTTTTAGTTGCCGTATGTCTGAATATCTTCTGTAAAAGGACATTAACAGTGTCTCTCACCATCTCTGGACATGCCCACGGAGAGACACTTCTTAAAGCGGCAGTGCTGGCACCGGTTTCTGTTCATGCGCATGATGAGACAGTTTTCATTCTTCACACACATCTTGTAGTGGATATTCTGCTGAATGCTGCGTCTGAAGAAGCCCTAGAGAAGGCACGAGAAGAATACAGGCTTTGAAGAGTGTCTTTTGTGGCAACATGTCTGTGTGGTTGCTCCTAATGAATAGAGAGACGTGACATAATACTATCTTTGTTCAGTCTCACCTTGCAGCCTTCACAGGCGTGTACGCCATAATGGAACCCAGACGCGATGTCCCCACACACCTTACACAGAAGCACCATACCTCCGGTCTCTGTGAAAGAAGCATCCATCCATCATCAGAGAGAAATACAGGAACAAAGTGCTGGCATATACACATAGAGGACAACAGGAAGTAGGGAAGTGAGTGGCTACTTACTGGTGAAAGTGCCAGTGAAACCACAAGGTCTTTTGGCCACTGTGGGATGGTTGTAGGTTGCTGATGATACAGTCGCTATTTGGGCAACGGGAGCATTGTTTACTTCTGGAAACTGGAAGACCAATTTCGGGGAAGGAGTCCCTCCCCTTCGTTCCCCTCTCTGCTTCAGGGGCCCAATCTCCTGAAAGGAGACACCCTCTGGGGACGAAGGCTGCGAGTGGGAGGAGGGCGACTGGGTCTGGTAACCACTTGAAGGGCTGCCAGGACTCGGGCTGGCACTGCCACACGAGCCGGCGTACAAGATAACACCACCTGGAGGAGCAGAGAGGGGCAAAAAAAAAAAAAAAAAAAAACTCAGCTCGCTGATCTTCATCTGTTCACATGTACAACGTGAGTGGGAGTGCAAGTGTTGAGCAATGCTCCACTTTGATCCAGTGAGCTTACTTGGCAGACTTTCACAAACACACACAAAACCCTGATCATGTTGGGATAACAGAAATTTGATCTGGTGTATAATTTAGAAAAAAACAGCCCTAGAGTAACAACAACTCTGACCTGGATATCTGTACAGTCTTGTGGCTTCTAATCTGGTTGATAATCAAATAAATAAAGGCTTTATCATGCCAACGGGCGTGTTGCTTTTACTGACTGGTGATACTTTGACATCTTGGAAGCCCATTGGAGAATGTTATATGAATTAATAATACTAAACACACAATGCCCAGGTAAGACAAGCTTATCAGCTGCTTAAACTAACACCCACACATGGGTTATTTAACCATAAATAATATCATGGCTAAATGTTACGGTCTGATAAGGAATGTTTTTTCATAATCTAGCAAAATGTAATTCAGGATATTATACATATGAATTCAGATGGAATAGGAAACACCATAAAATGCTTTAAATATGACATCGAGTCACTACATGTTCACAAAGAGTGCCACAAACCAGCCTTTGTGTAGGGATGTCACACCAAGTCGGAAATGCCCTAAACCCCTCAACACGACACCCATCCGCCCCCCTCCCTCCCATGTTTTTCAGACAGTGTTCTTCCCTGCAAAATGAAAGCCTGCTCCTCACGTGCAGGCTGAGCCAGCCAGCCAGCTCCCTGCCTGCTTGCTTTCAGCACCGAGTCTTTCCTTCCCTCCCTCCTACCGCCCCCTCCCTTCTTCTCCATCCTCCTCCCCTTCTCCCTCCTCCTCCTCCTCCCACCCTCCCCACTCTCTGGCTGCGGGCATGCAGACCCGTCTATCCGCCAGCCACCTGACCGGGAGCTCACATGGACTCTTGACACAGTTCCCGCCCGGCTCACAAGGCTCTTTGCGCAGTCCCGTGTAGACAACAGCAGCAGTACAATAACAGGCGCTAGGGCAGATCACGTTTGGAATAGAGAGGGCTTTAATGCTGTGACTACAGACGCAGAAGGAGGGGAAGCAAAGCAGGGCACAGCTAAAACACTGCATTCCACACAGTCACCAGAAACCATTTTATAAAAAATATATATAAATACGACTGCAAACATTCATGATTTAAAGAATTTATATATTTGTGCTCATTGCGGTGGCTCCCTTTATGATGATCTTCATCTTCAGTTCAGAGTTTGCCCTCCTTTTTATTTGCAATTAGATCACTGTGTCAGGTGTCCAATATAATACTCTGCCAACTAAAACATTTCCCATGTGACGAAATGCCATGCTCCACATTCATTCATGTGATGATCATGACTGTAATTTCTGCGTCACTGTCAGGCAGATTTTCAGTTTGTAACAGATTTTGTCAGATGTCAGAAGAGGTTACTGTCATGTTAAGACGGTGTCTATCTGTAGTGGCATTTTTATCTCAATATCCTTGGACTGTCTACTCTGTCATTTTGTGCACATTTCCTCTCAAGAACCTTGAGTCATCGGAGAAAAAGCCTCCCTCGTCTCTTGTGCTTTCTCTCCTTGAGAAAACACGTGCTGCATTCTGTTTATCTCCTAAGAGCCTCCTTAATTCCACTGCTCACACGTGTCTACACTGAATGCAAGGTACTCTGGGCCCGGCGTCCTGTGTGGCGGTGGTGGCAGCTCCAATATCAGACAGACTGTGACGTGCAGTTTCCTGTGTTTGTGTGAAAAAAAAAGATAAAGCTCTGTGGACATGTGCATCACCTGCAGAGGACATGGTCACACCGTACCGTCACATGATCTCCACGCCCTCTTTCTACATTCACATTCGCGTCTCTGCCCCTCTCCCGTAAAAACATTTCATATTTTGTCTCCTCGTAACCGTTTCCTGGAATCTGGTTTGACTGGGTGCCAGAACGAGCTCTGGGAATACCATCCCTGCTGTACTCAGGCACAGGTTACAACATGTGAGCCGTGGATACACAGAGCTATAAGAAGTACAGAATAAACAAAACACTCCTCCACCGCCCCTCCCTTTTTGACAGACCTCCATGAACTTCCACTCATGTGTTCCCACCCCCTGGGCACACATGCATGGCAGGCCAACTGTATAGGCAGCATGCACATATCATGTCTGGAGGGGAGACGCCCCCTCTCAACTTCCAACTCGTCTGTCCTCTTTCATGTGAACATTTGCAACTGTGCATGGGCTGTAAGCCCCACTCCACGTGAAACAGCTGGCCTCATGTCATGTGTCTATTTATGAAGCACTTTCAAGACGGACGGTTCTCTGATGGCAACATTTGCTTTATAGCACATGAACCTCCAAAGAGCTTCTACTGCTATATAAAGAAACAGCCATGACTCCATTGTATGTTGTCCCAGTTTGAACTTTAAGGAGCTCTGTAGTGCAAAAGTTATATATTTATGTAGGTATTGTGGATTCACCCATACATACTGTGTATAATAGACTAGAAGAAGCAGGTTATACTCAAGCTTTAGATAGAAGTACTGTCTGACACCTGAATCAAGCTTGGCTTTTAATATGAATTAGTTGTGTGATCGTCTGTCAAGCTGACAACCAGAAGGTGTCTGGTTTCCGGACTGACATCAGAGAGCAACATTAAGCTTATTGTTCCATTAGCATGAATGACACCTGTGACGCACTCATCTACTTAAACATATTGGAGGTTTTTACATTTACGCTAAAGGTACAGGCCATTCAATGTCTGACATAATGACACACTCTTGGGATAACATATCGAGTTGATCACCAAAGACCGTAATGCTTTTAGGTCACAAGGTCAGCTCTCTGAACACCGGAGGTTACATTAGAGGTGGTCATAGCATGGGGTAATGCTCAGCATCCATTTTGCCAGTCAATTATCAGGCTAAAATGGGTTATCAGTCGCTATAAGCCCATAGATGCAGGTCAAAAGGGACCTACTACAGCCACCAGTATGTTGTATTGCTGTAGTATAGACATGGTGAAACTCCATAATGGGTGGAGGTAGGGCAGCTTAAATGTTTTTTGTTAAGAAACAAAACTTAAAACATTGTACTTTTATTGCCTAAACCTTTTTTTATTATTATTTTTTGCTAAACCTAAAGAAGTTGCCGTTTTATTGCCTAAACAGTTTTTTGGCAAAACCTAAAGAAGTTGTAGTTATATTGCCTAAACCTAACTGTTTTTTGGTACCCAAACCTAAAGAAGCCTTTTTGTTTGTGTCCAAAATGTGACGTTTCGTTCAGTTATACATGTTCGAATGTGCAGCTTTTTCAAGTTTCACTTTCACAACATAGTAGGTGTAGAAGGCCCCTAATGACCTACATCTGTGGTGCTTATTGATACCTATCAATGGCCTTGTAATGCGGTTTTGCGGACATGAAGTACACTCAATTAAATTTCAACTATTAACACACCCACATTCTTTATAGTAATTACGCAGTTAAATCGTCAACCATTGAGGTTGAAGGGAGAGGCTGTGGTTGATTACTTTTGCCAGAATGTCATGTCATTCACTGACTTCACGGTTGATCATTATAAAGGCCTTCACTGATGATTGAATATGATTACTTATTAAAGTCTTTACCTTTCCTTTGACTGCTGGCAGTCTACAAAGTCCTGATCTTCAAAATAAACATAGTAGTAAATAAGACACTAATCTAGAGACATTATGAGTTAAGCTTTCTTGTGAATAGCTGTTGTTACAGTACTGAAATTTCTAACTTGGACGCAATACCTTGAAAAATATTGATTTTTAATACAATTTCAGATACCATGGGAGGAAAATCACAAAACTGAGGGCATACAATTTCAGATTTGTATTAAAAAATAAATATTGTGTGAACTTTCTGTTGGAGAGCAGAGAGAGCAGCTGGTACCACAGAAAAGGAGTACTGAAACCATTTCAAATATTCAGTATGGACATGCATCAATACTTTGATATTTTTGAAAACACTATTATGCACTAGCCTATAGTTGCCTAATAATGGTTCATTTTGGCATTCAGATTATTTTTGCAACTACACCCCTACTGAAATAAAGGGTGATGTGTGTGCGTGCACAGTAAGTAACCCAAAACCCAGTGTGAATGCAGCCAAAAGTAGGTTAATGTGTCCGTTCAGGTGCCAAACAGTAACTCCGCGTTAAATGTGGCCCATTATAATCACTTAAACACATGTCAAACCAGTTACAGTAACCAGACCGAGAGAAAAGGCTGATAAACCTCTCTGACCCACTGACCAAGCTCTCAGCAAATGAAGAGGAATCCCCGCGCTAAGCTGAGCGCGAGCGGAGCGCGCGCGCGCGATGGACGGGAGCGACCGAGGGAGGCGGGTGAGGGGGTGGCACGTGGATTCTGAGGCTGTGTACACGTGCTGTCAGCTCGAGGCGGGGTAACTGCGTATTAAAAAATATCAGGCGCATGATTCCCAGCATTATCACGACTGTTTCTACCCAGGGTGCACTGGGGCGAGGAGCGGATGAAAAGATATGACAGCTCTAATGGACACACGCTGTTCAAGGGCGTTTTATTGTCTGTCTGCTGGTTACCAGAAATAATATTTCTGTTGGGAAGTATGTGATGACTTTAAGTGGTGACGTCAATGCGCAATCTGATTTATTTTTATATTTTTATCTAATGACGTGCCCTGACTTCCTTCGCATATTTTAGCGGTTAAAGATTGCCATCAGCCCGTGTCTGTTCCGCTCTGTAATGAGGTATAATAAGCAGAAATTAACACGTTAATATCCCCTGTCATGTCTATTAGCCTACATACAATATTTGAGACTGATCCATAAGGGAGGTAGTTTAAAACTGATATCAACTGGATGTTGATTTCATCATCTGCTCCATTTAGATGAAGATTCAGGTCCTGGCGGAACAGGATGTTGACTCTGGGGAACTGTATTTCAACTTGTTTTTGTGACTTCTCCTTGACATGTGTGTCGGGGGGGAAAGAGAGTTGCGCTTCAGCCAAAGACATCCCCAACAGTAAATGAATCACACATGCATCGAAGTAACAATTCAACTCCCCATAAATGCCAAGTTGTAGAAGCGCCAAAGCGCATAGCCTGCAGCGGAGTGATTCACCCTGTCTGACAATCGATAACATAAAGGCAATAATAAAGATAAAGATGAGTGAGATGAGCTGCCGTGGGCAGAAAACGTGCTCGGTCAGGGGGCGTTTTGGGTCGCGTTTCACATGAGTTTGTTTACATGCAGAGAATCGGAAGTCCGCCGCAGAGATTGACGAGCGAGGACTTCCCCTCTCCAGCTCACACTCCTTCAAAACTCAAAACTGTCTGCAGCTCGGAAGCACTTGGCAACGAGACATCTGCTGAATTACAGTTAAACCCCTGCCCTGTTCACCCCGAATTACAGCCTATAACATAATTCCTAAACGTGCTTGCAACAGAGTTTCCCAAAAGCTGCACATTGTGCGTAAAACACAACAGCTCTCCACATATGAGAAATTGCGCATGTGCGTAAAACTATTAAATGCATTAGACAAAAATGTCATGCAGTGTAACGGGATATAAAACAGCATTTTTACACTTTATTTGTTATATTGGCTCATGGAAATATACATAAATGCTGATAAATCATCCTTAAAATTAATCATTTGCTTTCTAATAATAATAGTTGATGTAGAGCAGTGTATTGGCATCTGCTCCCATCATGCACCACTGCCTGCTTGTTTTAAATTACTGCCGTTTGGCACTGGAATAATGTTTCCAGTGGATTCAGGCAAAAAGAAACCCGCACTCATTACATGATATAAAGCTTACTTACCACCAGGACTGTGCTCCATGTTTCCTAGCAGGTCGATGCTGCTCGGTTGTTCCTTGCTCTTTAATTGTGGGCGTCTAAAGCTGGACTGACTGCTCGCTGCCGAGGAGTTTCGTTGATATAGGTGAAAGAGTCAAGAACTGCCACGGCATAAAGAGTGTATCCAAAAGCTCAGACCTGCAGCAGTGCGCGCAGGGCATTGGGTGTGTTGAGGAAACCCGGTCAGCGAATAACAAGTCAAAGAAATATTGTTTGAGAGGAAATTAGAGCAGCTCTGCTCCAAACGGTTTCCGAGCTGGGCTCTCCGTCTGCACACCTTATGATGCCAGGCTGTGGTAAGATATCACTGTGAAGGGCTTCTGTGAATTACTGACGTCCCAGCGCGTTCAGCTGCTTGCCATGTACAGTCACCATCAAAACATGACCGGAGTGGAAGTAGTTTAAACACTCCCCACTCATCAATAAGCAACACGAGTCCTAAAATAACCAGCACGTTTTCAGGTGCCTGAGAAATGTGACCAGTTTTTTTTCCTGTTCTCTTTTTGTGCTCCCCCCTCCTCCTGTTTGTCGATTTGTATCACGGATATCTCTCTCTCTGTGTCACGCTCTCTGAAAACACCCCCCTCCCCTCCCTTCCTCTCCTCGTGCCCCCACTCTTTTTTTACTCTTTCTCACTTTTTCATTGGCCGAGAGCCCCGCGTGGACGCGGCACACCGGGCTCGTTAGACGCTGGAATGCTGGTTAAAGCTCTGCAGCATGTGCGCATGGCATGTGAGCTCACGCTGCCCTACTGACACACATTTTATGCTAATGGTCGCCTGGGCTCGGCGATAAGACAACGAGGAACCGAGGCGGAGAGGCGGAGGAAGAGGAGGTCTCACTCCTCCCTCATATCCCGGCTCCATAGCTTCTCGTACAGTTGTGCCGGCTATCTGAGGACAGACGCGCTTGGAAACCATTTTTTGTTATCATGCCGGTGTTGCACTGAAATCTGTGACCGCAGAGCCAGCAACATAAGGTCATTGTTTCTGACAGTCGTCAGTCTCTGTGACAGCACTGGACCTAGCTTTTAGTTTTCTTTTACAGTGTTGTGAATATATCATGGAATAAAAATATCAAAATGAGGGCTGTCAACTGATTAAAATATTTAATCGTGATAAAGGGCATGATTTTCCATAGTTAATCACAACTAATCTAGGGCTGTCCTGAAAGCTTCGGTGAGTAGTACTCAAAGGTATTTAAAGCTTCGGTGAGTAGTATTCAAAGGTATTTGAAGCTTCGGTGAGTAGTATTCAAAGGTATTTGAAGCTTCGGTGAGTAGTATTCGAAGGTATTTAAAGCTTTGGTGAGTAGTATTCAAAGGTATTCGAAGCTTTGGTGAGTAGTATTCGAAGGTATTCAAAGCTTTGGTGAGTAGTATTCAAAGGTATTTGAAGCTTTGGTGAGTAGTACTTGAAGCTTTGGTGAGTAGTACTTGAAGCTTTGGTGAGTAGTATTTGAAGCTTTGGTGAGTAGTATTTGAAGCTTTGGTGAGTAGTACTTGAAGCTTTGGTGAGTAGTACTTGAAGCTTTGGTGAGTAGTACTTGAAGCTTTGATGAGTAGTATTTGAAGCTTTGGTGAGTAGTATTTGAAGCTTTGGTGAGTAGTACTTGAAGCTTTGGTGAGTAGTATTTGAAGCTTTGGTGAGTAGTATTTGAAGCTTTAGTGAGTAGTACTTGAAGCTTTGGTGAGTAGTATTTGAAGCTTTGGTGAGTAGTATTTGAAGCTTTAGTGAGTAGTACTTGAAGCTTTGGTGAAGTAGTATTTGAAGCTTTGGTGAGTAGTATTTGAAGCTTTAGTGAGTAGTACTTGAAGCTTTGGTGAGTAGTATTTGAAGCTTTGGTGAGTAGTATTTGAAGCTTTAGTGAGTAGTACTTGAAGCTTTGGTGAAGTAGTATTTGAAGCTTCGGTGAGTAGTATTCGAAGGTATTTAAAGCTTTGGTGAGTAGTATTCAAAGGTATCGAAGCTTTGGTAAGTAGTATTCGAAGGTATTCAAAGCTTTGGTGAGTAGTATTCAAAGGTATTTGAAGCTTTGGTGAGTAGTACTTGTAAGCTTTTGTGAGTAGTACTTGAAGCTTTGGTGAGTAGTACTTTGAAGCTTTGGTGAGTAGTATTTGAAGCTTTGGTGAGTAGTACTTGAAGCTTTGGTGAGTAGTATTTGAAGCTTTGGTGAGTAGTACTTGAAGCTTTGGTGAGTAGTACTTGAAGCTTTGGTGAGTAGTACTTGAAGCTTTGGTGAGTAGTATTTGAAGCTTTGAGTGAGTAGTTTTGAAGCTTTGGTGAGTAGTATTTGCTTTAGTGAGTAGTACTTGAAGCTTTGGTGAGTAGTATTTGAAGCTTTGGTGAGTAGTACTTGAAGCTTTGGTGAGTAGTATTTTTTTGTACTTGAAGCTTTGGTGAGTAGTACTTTGAAGCTTTGGTGAGTAGTATTTGAAGCTTTGGTGAGTAGTATTTGAAGCTTTGGTGAGTAGTACTTGAAGCTTTGGTGAGTAGTACTTGAAGCTTTGGTGAGTAGTATTTGAAGCTTTGGTGAGTAGTATTTGAAGCTTTGGTGAGTAGTACTTGAAGCTTTGGTGAAGTAGTATTTGAAGCTTTGGTGAGTAGTATTTGAAGCTTTGGTGAGTAGTATTTGAAGCTTTGGTGAGTAGTATTTGAAGCTTTAGTGAGTAGTACTTGAAGCTTTGGTGAAGTAGTATTCCAGAGAGCCTTTTTGGGATCTTTTCCAGTTGTTTTTCACTTTCCTGCAGAGGGAATCGGACATACAGCGACACAGTTGACGTGACTCTCAGGAAACATGCGGCTCAAAGTGAGATGTGCTGATCTTTGGATGCGTTCTGGTATAGAGATGTTAGGAAATAAGGGGCAGAACAGAAATATGTATTACTTAAGTTACTGTATATCAAAACTGTAGACTTCCTCTCAGCCTTGGTGGCGTGTCCCACATTGTCCCACACAAACATGCGCTTTGTTCCACATTTGGTTTGTTGGGATCTGGTCCCCCGAGGCGGACATGGTCTTCTGCCACACTACTGAACACACACACATCTCTACACTAACAGTGATATCTGTCTGAAGAACTGATGATAACTAACGAACAGCAACTGTGGGATCATTTCATTGAATTACTTGACTATGATTTACCCCAAACTGCATGTGATTATTATAAAGTGGGCGTGTCTGTAAAGGGGACTCGTGGGTGCCCAGAGAACCCACTATCATCTAGACATCTTGAGGTCAGAGGTCAAGGGACCCCTTTGAAAATGGCCATGACAGTTCGGAGCATTATTTTGCCTCTTTTGTGACAGTTAGCTAGTATGACGTGGTCGGTACCAGTGGATTCATGAGGATTTCTAATTCCATATGACACCGGTATCTTCACTCTTTCAAACTGAGCCCGCTACAACCTAAAAAACGCATGTCGCTTAAAGAAATTAGTGCCGTTAAAACAAATTTGTGTCAACATGTTACTATCGCGTTGACTTTGAGTGTTGTAATTAAAATACATTTACGCTTTTTAGCAATTTAGTTTTGTTTCTTTTCTGTCACATATTTGCTTCATTTTCACATTTTCTGATGATGACCTTATGTGTTTCTGGCTCTCTGCGGTCACAGATTTCTACGTAACACCGACACCCAGTGAAGACCTTTGAGTTGAAGGTGGGCTTTGTAAGCGCTGCAAAGGTGACTGCCTTTAGATTTTACCTTTAGCAGATCTTATTGAGCTAAACAAACATTTTATGGACCATAATATGGAATGGCCCTGAATAGGATAAAGCGCTTACAGATAATGACTGAACATTCATTATTTAAAATAGGAAATGATAAGATCAAGATTTTTTGATCCCCAGGAGACAAATTTAGCATTTTAGTATCTGTATCTCATACTAAAATCGCTTAGTATCTGAGCAATATGGTCAAACTCTTCTATCTCGATATAGATCACTTCATATCTCAGTAACGATATATATCACCATATAGCGTGTTTTCCAGTAGTTCAATTAATAGTTTATATGAAATAACCACAAAGTAAAGCCTATTTTAGTACACTATTATGTGAATTAAATACTTGACAAATGAAAAGTATTGAGTCTTTTATCACAACAGTTTTATGTGAAATTATTGAGATAAAAAAGAATGTAGGCTTAACCTACAGTAAATGATATAGAAAAATATATATGATAGACATATTTATATTATTCTGATGATATATTATCATATTGCCCAACCCTACATTTCAGCATGAGAAACATGAGGGTACAGGTAAATAGAGAAAATATAATATACAGATAACAAATATAACAGAAATAGAAAGCTTTATACGATACATTACTCCATGCCGGTTTCTATTAATGAAATGTACATCTGTGTGCATAATCAATAATGCAGTTTTCTGTTTTTTTTTTTTCAGATTAAATAGTATATTTCTGAATATACCACACTTTTTGGATAGGCTACACATTTATGCATAGAAAATATAATCAAGTATATTGTGAGGATAAAATAGTATAAACAAATAACTTTAAATGTAACATATATATCATATGAATATGTACTTACAAAATACATATGGTTGGTTTCTTCCATTTTTTTGTAGTTTTTCATTATCTGATGAGAAGGTTGTACTGTAAAGGACAGTGGGTGTCGTATCCTGCACAGACTGTAAATCTCCCTGAGACAAAATTGTGATTTGTTATATTGGTCTCGACTTGACATAGACTGTTTGTAATGTAATTTTAACAGAAACCGGGTAATAGAATTATTGACTGACAAATTTATTGTATTTTATTATATGTTTACTGCCGCCAAGGGCCTCGGAGCAAGGAGGTCATGTTTTCACCGCCATTTGTTTGTGTATTTGTTTGTTTGTCTGTTAGCAGGATTACTTCAAAAGTTCGCAGTGGATTTGATTGAAAGTTTTTGGAAAATCCATTACATTTTGATGGTGATCTGGATGGATCTGGATTCAGGAATTTCTTAAAGGGTTGCAATCAGCCATAACATGAAAACCACTGGGTATAACACATGCACAGTGTAACTGATGATGCGTTGATGATGGGTGACCCAGCCTCCCTCAGCAGAGAGAGAGAGATGGGGGACAACTATAGAGTTGCCATATTTTCACATCAAACTCTGTGAAATTAGAGTGGAGTTTGACCAAAGCACACTTGGTGATTGGTTGGAAAGAGTAACGACGACGGTTTAGGTGAGTTTTATTTTGTTCAGCCCAGTGTGAATGAAGTGTTTTGCGATGCTCCGCTACGTACAGCTGATGAAACATAAACAAAACATAAACAAAAATACATGATGCTCTCCCAGTGCCATTTTAGTTAATGTATTTTTTTGAAATATATTTTAGTGTTAAATGTATGCTTAAGATTTGAATTAATGTATTGGTTGTTTTTATCGATTGATTATCAATGAAAAAAAAATGTAATAATTTCAGTAGCACACTCCACTTTACTAGCTGGACATGACAGTCTCCTGAATAACACGTTATAAGCCAGAGACAGTAAGAAAAGAAACCCTTACAGTGCTGCAATGTGAGGTCAATGTGTCAGTGCCTGTCCACGTGCCTCCCCTTCTCAGGGCATTAACTGCATGAGCAGGGCGCATGCGCAAAGGCCAACGCCCACGTTCTCAACACGGAAACCGGCGCAGTCTTACATTAACGAGTGTCTCTCCTCTCGTTTATAGACGATCTTTGCCTGAAAGGGCTGGCACGTGCGGAAGGGGCGGTGCTCAGCGTGACTCCCACCTCGCTCCCACCGCTCCTCCTCCTCTCCATCACGTTTCCTTTCCCTCCACAGATTGTGTGTTTGCTAAAAAACTCGCGCCGGAGATTGGCCGGGACTCAGCGAATGTAGGTCAGGAGCTGTTTGGGCAAACACGAGCCCCGTTAAACAGCCCCAACAGCCCGCGCTGTGCTCACAGAAAGCGCCCAAAATGTAACATAATTACATCTGTGTCACGGAGCTCACCCTTAGGGCGAGGCAGGGTGGGGTGTATTTTATTCCCAGCCTCATTATTGTGGATAGGTGAGCAGAATTAGAAAGTGCTCGCTGCAGCCTGCCTCTAGTAGGGAATTAGGCAATGGGGTCACAGTGTGTTTGATATTAAAGTCAGCAGCTGCTCTGGATCTCGGTGTCCTCTGCTGGTCCCTATCAGGTTCTATCAGCCTGCAGGGATCTAATGATAGGACGTCTTCATGTCATGGACCTCCAGCTATGCTCCAACATTTTCATCCAAACATCCGGCTAGATTTCAACTCTGCCAGCTTGTTATAATCCCCAAAAGAGCCAGTTTCCTAACCAGTGAAGAAGAAATACTACAACTCTACATGAGTCGTGACATTTACTGAAATACTGTAATTGAGTACAATTTTGAGGTATTCTACTTACTTGAGTATTTCCATTTGATGCTGTACTTACTGCTGTTCATTCAGATTTTGGTAACAATAAGAGGATAATGACATCATTGAATTAATATGATATATGATATAAATGATAGTTGATAAGCTTGACTGCAACCACCTACAACATTTGACCTATTTCTTACATATTGGTGTATTAATAATTGTGATCCAATAATAATAATATTCTTATTTTTGTTAACACATCATTTTACAGGTCCACAAACTTCATGGTAATTAGGTGAAAATTAGCAAGTAACCTATTGAAATGTCTTTGAAATTACTGCCAAATTACCCCAATATTTACCTAAAACTGATCAAAAATTACTTTATTATCAACATTATTTAATAAATATATGCTAAAATAGAATATAATGGTTAAAATAGGGCCCTGAGGGTGAGAAGCGGCTGCTCTTCATCAGAGCTGGAAAACCAAAACTAACAGAAGACACTGATCAGACACAAATCTCAACATTATGCGACTTATTGTCACAAATGTAACTAAAAATGTAGCTAATGTCATGATTCAGGGAGTTTTAAAAGAAATTTCAAATAAATAATACTAACTATCATGTATTTATCAGCAGACATGGAAATACAGCATATCAGTTAACTTTGTATTCTTTTACTGCAAATGTATTAAATAAACGACTAGCTACTGGGAAATAGCAGAATATAATTAATAAATAATGTTTATAACAAAGTATTCCCAAGAAATATCAAGCAGGTTACTTGCTTATTATCAACTATTTACCATGACACTGGCAGACATGTAAAATGAACCCAGATTTTCCATAAAGAAACCTGATCTGAGGCCTATTGTGTGAGATTAAACTACCCAGCTGTATGAAGTAGTTAAGTTAAAATTCAAGTTTATAGTCATACACATTAAAAAGTGCAGTTGTACAATGAAATGCAGTCAAATTTCTTGATTAATCGATTGGCTGTCTGGTCTATAAAATGTCAGAAGAGGGTGAAAAATGTCAATCAGTGTTTCTCAAAGCCTAAGATGACGTCCGCAAATGTCTTGTTTTGTCAACAGCTCAAAGATATTCAGTTTACTGTCACAGAGGAGTAAAGAAACCAGAAAATATTCACATTTAAGAAGCTGGAATCAGAGAATAGTTGTCCTTTAAAAATATCTCAACCCGATTAATCGATTATCAAAAATAGTTGCAGATTAATTTAATAGTTTACAATTAATCAATTGATTTTTGCAGCTCTCCTCTCTTAAAATGATACATAATGAGAATAAATAAGAGGTAACAACAATAATGACGGTAATTAAAATCTTGACTGTGACCAACTGCAACATTAGACATACTGTTTACATAGTGGTATATTAATAATAGTGATCCAATAATAATAATATAACACTAACAGGCTATTTTGTGTTAAATAATGAATAATTTTACTTTCGCTCCTTGTAGTACATTTTGCTGCTCATGTTCCTGTACTTCTACTTAACTAGCATTTTAAATACATGACATTTTCTTGTCAGTGATTATTTTTATAGTGTGGTATTATTATATACTGTAGCTACTATTACATCGGTGGTTCTTCCACCCCTGGGGATACTTATACCATGGTTTAAACCAATATCAAAGACAGGTATTTTCTATATGTGCATACATTCCTTGTACAGAGCCGGTGGGTTTCTTAGCCATACAAATGTAATCTGCACTCGACAGAGCCATAATGTCCTGCTTCCTAATAAGTATTATTCTTTAAAACATAGGAAAACACGTGAATGTTTTAATAATAAGCCACAGCTTCAAACAGTCTTTGATAAACTTGGAAGTTGGACTGTAGCTGCAGCAGAAATATGTATAACCTTTAAGAACGACTTAATAAAACAAAGCTAATCTCAGACATTACATCCACTGTGAACTAATGTCTTTGTAGCTGAAGGATACAGTATCAGTAATTATCAGCTCAGGACTCATGAAACAGTTCATAGTCAGGGAGACTCCTTTATTCATCTTTTTATTTTTAACTAAGTATGATTGATCAGTACTGTTTGTTCTGCTAAAATACTGCTAGGTAAAACTGGACAGATTTATATTTATGAAATAACCTTATTGATAAACATGTATTTAAGTAGCTTTAATGAAACTCAATCCACAAATTGACATCGCATTAAGGCACAATAAATAAGTCAGATGTATTACTTTGTATGTATTATTTAATACTTGCTCCGCCATTTCAATGACTCATATTACCAAACAATGACATATTCATAAGAGTTTGTATTGAAGGGCAGCAGACAGGGCAAGTTTATTTATAATGATAATGCATATATCTTGTGAGGAAATAAATGTTCTATAATACCTTACGTCCCATACCCGACTTTACCTAATGTTCATTAAGTGGAATGAATATGATGAAATGTCATTTTCTGGGACTCACTGAAGTAAAGAGATCCTCAAGGCAAAATATTCTTCCTCAAACAGAAGATGTAATAAGTAATGTAACAGCGCCGCTCTGTGGTTAAAGTAAGTTGTGCAGCTTCACTTCTGGTAGACTAGACAGATGTGACTGCTGTTGTTGTCATCGTACCCAGCAGATAATCGAGTCCTCTGGACATGAAGATTTGTTTGGGGCACGTAGTCGTCGGTTTTAACATCAGAGATCTGGAAATGTTTCTTGCGACTTTCACTTCAGACTCGTGGAGGTCTGATAGCTAAGGCTTGGGTTGGAGCTTAGCTTCAGTCTAGTCTGATGTTTCATTAAATCATTAACTAGCTAATGTGACTGAGATCGAACCTTTCAAACTTCTTTCATTGTAATAATTTTTCCAGGGCTTGAAGACCATGCTTTAACTTCATGGTTTGTGATGTTGTGTGATGTTCAGTGGAGAGTGTGTGCACCTTTACGAGAGTGCATTTATAGCATAGCTGTCCTGTTAGCTTCTCAGTAAGTTTGAAGCTGATTAAATTCATGTAAAAACAAAAATATTAGATTTGCACATTTGACTTTTATAACACTAGTATATTTAGGCTAAAGGCCAAAGTTAACTAAACTTTTTATGATATTTAATGGAGCTTTGAGTTTAGCGTCCATGTGTCCATGCAACATTAATGTTAGCAAGCAGTCTTTGTATGCTTCTGCACCGGCGACAGCATTATGTTTTCGGGCTGTGCGTCTGTCCGGACCATTCTCGTGAACACGATATCTCAGGAACACCTGGAGGGAAGGTCTTCAGATTTGGCACCAACGTCCTCTTGGACTCGGATTTTGATGCTCAAAGGTCAAGGTCACTGTGACCTCACAAAACACGTTTTTGGCCCTTACTTAAGAATTCATACACTGATTATGACAATTTCACAGGATAAAACGATGAAATGATGACATTTTGGATGTTAACTGCAACTTCACTGGTTGGTGGAGGCAGACAACCAGAGTCGTTGATTCGGGTTGATTTATTTAAACTACATGACCGTCCTCTTTTGTCCACTAGGTGGGAGTGGCACCGTTTTGTGGGATCTTCAGGACCTTCACAGTGTGTCCTTTATGGCTAACTACCATACCTTAGCATACATCACTGTAGTATGGGCCACTTTATATGTTTATATGTTCTGTATTATTATTACTATATTGTTCAAATTCCACAATACGTTCTCAGCTTTTTGTGCAGCTGTCTTCAGTTGTCCTTTTTCATACTTTCCATCAGCCAAATGTCAGTATTTTAGTGTAATAAATGCAGTAGTACATTCAGAAGGTTATAAATTACAGTAATATTCCCATAACAGTATAATAATGTACCTTACATTATGCCCAAAATAAACAGGATACTACTATACTTCATTCTATTGTATGGTATAATATTACTGTAGTCAGTTTTACGGTAAATTTTACAGCAACTTACTGGATAATTGTTGCCAGTAAGTTACTGTTAATTTGACATTAAACCTTTTATAGTGCACCCCTCCAATCAGAGCTGTGGTTCCAGATCGCAGGACGATATATTTTCCACAAGGTGGCAGTGCTTGTGTAGGTCAAACTAGGTGAGGAAGTGGCTTCATTTCAAAGGATTGTGCTGGATGTTTCATCAGGTTCTCCAAGTCCTCACAAGGTTTAACTTCAGCGGTAAAGGGGCTTTAAAACCTCTGCTGTCGCAGCACTTCAGCTTAGGCGTGGATGAATGTGTTTACGTCAGCAAAGATGCAGGGAGGACTAAATTTGACTTAAAATACATTAGCATTGGTGCTCTAATTAGAGTTGTAAGGCCACAGAAATATGAGCAGCCAAGCCTCAGTAACTGTGTTTGGAGTACATGCACACACTGTGCTGAGGCCCTGTATTTGAGGGTTGTCAAAACATACTGTGACTTGTGGAATTTACAAGAGTTTTTTCAGTCTTATTGCTCTGTTGTTACTGCTACAAGTGACACCTGGAGAACGCCCGAGGCTATCATCCATCACCTTACGACTCCTCCGGGATGCACTCAGTATTGACCGTTACGTTAATGGTGTATTGACAGTTTCTTAAAGTGTCATATTTTTGTAATATTTTTAGTCTTACTTTGTCTTTTTGATTCTGTAGAAATGTGGCAGTGTTGCACTCTGTTGATGGCTTCTCATGTGACCTGACATCAATACAGAGGCAGCGTATGTATAGCCCAGGTTTAGATCCAAAGCCTGGGTTTAGATGCTATCTGACAGTGGTTTATCCCTCAACCCTGCCTCTTCAGAATACAGGCATAACCAGACAGACGAAAAGATGATGCACCATATAGCAGGCTCAAATGGGACAGGACCAGCACAGTAAGCATGGAGTAGCATTATATAATAAACTAATTTACTTTGAATAATGATGTTCAGTCTTCTCTTTCTTTCTCTATCCAGCTGACATGCAGAAACGTTTCCACTGGACCAGGATGGGGATTTACTTCCAGCGTCCAGAGAGGTGAGTTTAAATTATAACGAAACTAAACAACAATTTGATAGACAGTAAATACATATATATGAAGGCATGTGTCAAGAAAAAAACAGACAAGAGAACAACAGTTAGGATATAATAACTGGCTGGATTTGATATTCCATAAACAAGTTTTCTCAGCACCAGGCGTTACCCTGTCTGACAGGCCGACATCGGCCTCTGAGCAGACACACAGCTGCTAATATGAAAAGTCAAGCAATTTGAAAAGAGTGGTTGGTATGAGTGTAGTGGCAGCAGGCTCGGTGTGTAGCGTAGGAAAAACTGACGCCATGGGCGAGGTTGGCAAAGGCAAATTGTCAGTTTATGAGTGTCAATGGGGCTGTGTAGTCGAGCGGGGGAATGGCCTCTGAGGCTCCAGCCTCAAATGTTTTCTCAAAAGCTCTGAATCTTTTATGTTTTTTTTTTTAAACCCTCAACTTTGAGTCATTTCCCCTCTGTTTCTGACTGGACCGAGAAATGATTGCAGCAAAAGTTCTATTACTGGGTAAATATTGGCATCTATGTCTACCCATTGTCACAGGGGGGGGGCAATATGGATAAAATCAAATAACACGATCATATTGACCAAAAACCTCAATACTGATATTGTGACGATATTGAAGGCTTAACCATTGGTGCTTTCACAAAATATTTACACGGTAGAGATTTCTGATAAATAATATGTGGATATGGATATAGTGACTTAGTTATCCCTCCCTCCCTCCATCATCCCCCTTTTCCCCTTTTAGGGCCCGGGGGGCTGGAGCCCATCCCAGCTGGCATAGGGCGAAGGCAGGGTACACCCTGGACAGGTCCCCAGTCCATCGCAGGGCACATAGTGAAGACAAATAATAAAAGACAACTTTAACAGTCCCCCCCCATTTAATATTAAATTAACCTAAATATCTTTTTTTTTTTCGGGGGGGGAAGACGGAGTACCCGGAAAAAACCCCCCCTTACACGGGGAGAACATGCAAACTCCACACAGAAGAGCCGCAAGCTGGAATCGAACCTGTGACCCTCTTGCTGTGAGGCGACAGTGCTAACCACTACACCACCGTGCAGCCATGTGACTTGGTTAGTAAGACAAATAATAAAACATCTACAGCGGAGTTAAGAAAATTACTTAACTGTAAATTAGCCTTTAAAATCAGGAAAAGACGACACTGATGCCATATTATGATATCAAAATCACAGATGATGTCTAGTCTCATATCACAGTATTGATGTAATAATGATGTATTGCCCAGCCGTATATGCTACTACTACTACTACTATGCTATCTTCCAAGGAAATCTAATATACTGTAATTGAGTAACTTTTCTTCTCTTGGCTTAGTATTTAATAAAGAGTATTGAAGGTCATATTTACTTGGCATTGTTGGGCATCCTTGATTTGCAATTATAGCAGCCCAGATTATTATGGTATGGACTCAAATGCAGCAGATTTACTGTGAACTCTACTCCAGCATAGTATGACAAAAAAAAGTCTTGAGATTAGTAATGTGCCAAATTCTTAACATACCTATGTGTGTTATGTAGCTTCAAATTAGTAACATCAGACGATTTTACGTCTTTTTAGGTGGCAGGAGTGAAAATGAAGTATCCTCAACACATGATGAAGACAAAATGTATGTAGATTTCTAGGCCCTGTTATCAAAGAGTGCAAATGACTGCTGTGAATGGGAAACAAAAATCTCTGCAGGCGAGGATACCCCCGGACCCCCTTCAGGTCAGGGCTGAGCCCAGAATGTTTACAATGTGTGGCTCCGCCCCTGCTTGTAGCAATGGACTATAATAATGAGGTGCCACGTATGTTAGTCCAGGTGGAGGCAGAGCCGGTGTGGGCTTCTCAGGTAGCGGGATATCTTCTGTGGGACCCCAAACCTAGGACGTTGCCTTTTCTTCTTTCTCTTCTCTGTCTCTCTTCCTCCTCTCCAGTGATTGTTTAAGCAGCAACCGCCATGTGAAGAAACAAATGGAAATGGTCACATATAGTTCTCCATCACCACAAAGCCAAAACAGGATGTCAGCTTCAAACATACCCAGAATAGAAAGGTTTCTGCTCTAGTCAGTAAATGTAAATTCATCATTTACGCTTTATAGTAGGCAGATCCAGCTTTTAATACAACAGAGATGGAGTTCACTGGAGTGACAGGCATACCACTGGACTTCTGATATTAGCAACATAACCAACATAATATAACATATATATAATAACATAATCATCAGTACAAAACAAGGAATGAAATGTTCTAAACATGTTAAAATGACAGGAGAACAGAAATGTGAAAAAAGCTTTATCTAATTAATTTTACAAATAAACATAAAATGCCCAATCAATAGAACGAATATAAATTAAATAATAAAAATACAATGATTTGTATTGTTATTCAAGCTATGTATGAACACTTGCAAACCAGACAATAAAACATGATGAGCTTGATTATTTATTTTCATCAAATACTACTGATGCAATTACAGTGAGTAACATATTTTACCCTAACGATCATGATTTATGCAGAAAAAAACTCAAGTTCACAAGAAACATTTAACTTCACTGGTGGCTGATGGGAAATCTGATGGGAAGGAACTGCTGGTCACAATACAATGAACAAAACAAACACATTAACAACAAGATATATGAAATACTGCTGTATTAAAGGAACAGTGTGTAGCATTTCAGGGATCTATTAGCAAAAATAGAATAAAATATTCATGACTATGTTTATATTAGTATATAATCACCTGAAACTAATCACGTTTTTGTTAGCTTAGAGTGAGTCCTTCACATCTACATAAAGAGCAAGTCCTCTTCACGGAGTCCACCATACTGCTCTGCCATGTTTCTACAGTAGCCCAGAGTGGACAAACCTAACACAGCTCTAACGAGAGCCTGTTGGGTTTTTACGTTACCTGAAGGCCACTGTAGTTCTCCGACACACTTGTGAAACCGAGGTAGCGTGAGCCACAGGGTGCTAAACCGTGGTATCGCCAGCCACAATCTGACTTCCGTTGCTCCTAAAGTAGGGTTATTATGGTAAAGATGGCCTCTGAGTGAGGCGAACAGTGTTACCACGGTTTTGTACTTAGCCCCTCACATTACCGCTGTCTTAGAAAGGGAAGTGTGAGCAGAGAGGTACTCAGTTGGTTGCAATCTGCAACCGCATCCCTAGATGCCACCAAATCCTGCACGCTGTCCCTTGGACCTGTAGGTCAGTAGGACACCACTTGTGGAACATTCAGAAACCATATTAGTTTCTTGATAACACAAAACCAGTCATAGTAGTAACAACCTATGTGTCGACAGGCGGCCTCTTGTTACGAGCTGCCAGGTTATCCTGGTCCATCCCCGCTGTGAGGAAAGACGCTGTGTGTCTTTACAGTTCCTAGAGATGGTGGCAGTCACACTGTGGGGTCAGAGCCAGGATATTTTTGAATGATCTTGTTTCTTTTTCTGCATCTAGTTTTGAAATAATCACATCAACTTATACATGGTTGAGATAAGTTTAGGAAAACAAAACTACTTTGGTTTAGGTTTGGAAAGCACTGTGATTATGATCAATGAAATGAACATTGAAGGGAATCGGGTTAAATCCGACAGTTTGTTCTTGGTAGCAGACTGGATTTGTGGTTCATCACAGGGGGTTAGAGGAAAATTTATAATATATTACCTTCAACCTGGTTCACTACTGGAGACTTTAGTGTCATGAAACTTGCTTCACTTTAAAGGAATGGTTCAACATGAAATGCACTCATTTGATTCCTTGCCGACAGTTAGATAAGATTTATACAACGCTCATGTCTGTACACTAAATATGTATCTAGAGCCAGCAGCTGGTTAGCTTAGCTTAACATAAAGAGTGGAAACAGGAGGTAACTGCTACCCTGGCTCTGTCCAAATGGAACAAAATCCACCTACCAGCACCTCTAAATCTCACTAATTGACATGTTATATTTAGTTTGTTTAATGTGTTCTGTTTTATGGGGGGTTATGTGCCAGACTATTTCTAGGCCTTGACCGGTTTCTTACCCAGTTGCCAGGCAACTTCATGAAGTTATCGGCCCAGGCCAAGAAATAGTCCGGCACATAGGCCTCTGTAAAATGGTGGATTGTCAGTTTTCTTTTTTAAGCTAAGCTAACAGGCTGCTGGCTGTCATGTTGCTGGGAAGTCATGTTCACGTGTGGTGCGTTCAAGTTGAACACCGCTGCTGAGCAACAGCAATATTAACGTTACTGTAGAAGCCACAGAGGCTAACGGATTAGCAAGCTAGCAAGTGGGTAACATAATGTAGAAAATGCGTAAAGGCGTAATGGCAGAAGAGAAACATGAGGTCACTGAGAATATCAACATTTTCCTCAGACATATAAAATTACCAAGAACAGCAATTTATGACTAAAATTACAATATACTGTATAATATTAAGTGATTATGCACCGATAAATGAACTTTCATGGGCTCCACCATTTCTCACACGTCAGAAGTCGTGAACTCTGAGCTTTCAGAAACTTTCCACTTGAGGTTACGAATACGACATGAGGGGGCGTTCATATGGGCACAACGAGTAAACACGACCCCACTTGAAGACACCATCACTCTCCGTCAGCCATTTGAGGGCAACATCTTCTGATAATTTCCGAATTTCCCTTCGGGGATTAATAAAGGTTCATCTTATCTTATCTTATCTTAATCTACAAAGTTTCTGACTGCGTGGGTTGAGGAGGAGAACGTCTTTGTGGACTGTCTCATACTGAGGATGAGGTGGTAGCGGGGCAGTAAAGCATAGCAATTGTGCATTTTGTGATAAAAGCAACAAATTTGGCACAGACGGAAGATATCGGCAAGCTGCAAATGTTGCTCCTGGGGCCTGCCATTTTTCAAAATGGCTGCCAAATAGGTTCTAAATATTCCTAGTTGTTGCAGAAAGTGGATTTTCTGAGTCTTAATGATTTCCAAGATGTGTTCAAGCTGATAAGGTCAGAAGACATTTTTTCCCTTCTTTGTTTTTAGTCTGAGAAAAACATGAAATCCAGGCTGAATAACTGAAAGAGCCTTTATAAGGGGTGGCCGTGAATTGACCCATCACTACATCCCGTCCCTCCAACGCAGACTGGCCAATCATACCGTAGAATTGGCCACTATACGACTCTGCCCCATAGACGCTGATACATTCGTTTCAGGTTTTCTTCATTTTCACTGGTTTTGTGGATTTTGAGCTAGCCATAGTTAAACGCTGTGCCTGGGGCTGTGTAATAGTAACAGTAGTTACCTGGAGAGGTTGAAAACATGGATATATAAAGCAAAGGAGTTATATATTTCTAAAACGTTCATGTAAATCCTGTGGCACAAATATCAGCAGAGTACGTTCGCACAACATTAAGCGTTAGCACTATGCTACACTAGCCACTGAATGTATACACATGCTGCTTTTGCTTTGTAGTGATTGTAACAGTAAATAAAAACCTATCTGACTGTACAGGAAACAGTGTTGTTCCCAAATTCATTGTCTGCTGTCTCGATCACCAGACGATGTTGGCTCTCTTTCACAATGTGCTCTTTAGGCTTTAGTTACCTTCTGTCTGTTTTCGATGTTATAGATCCTTCTGTCTGCTTCTCGCTGAAATCCATGGATGTATTAAGAGAATTGGGTACAACGATGGAGGCGGGGCTCTGTTCATTCCTATGAAAGTTTCTCAGTCGCACACGAAGTCAATGAGTAGACGTAGGGTCTGGAAAAGTACCCGGATCTTCTGCGTCTTACTGGGCCCTGGTGCGCATGTCCAATATACGCAGTCGGTCACAGGGTCCCAACGTCACAGCTTGTGCTGTCGTCACAGTCTGGGTCTCCATAGACATAAACAGAGGAAGGAAATAACTCTGGATTCGGCTATTAGTGCGTTTTACAACTTTTGGGACCTAATGATTTGAATAAGGGCTATTTGAGTGTTCATTACTGGGGAGTTTATTCACTTAAAAAATAATTAACTGCTGAGTTACGGACATCTCTTTCTCAGTGTAAGTCTACGAAAAAAGGCCTTTTCGGGCCCAATGGCATCACGTGATGGACATAGAATTTGCAGTACCACCATGTTGGCGATCAACGACCGGAGCACTTCCTGGAGGGCTTGTTGAAATCGCTTTTTGTATTACGGAGTAGCAGCGGCTAGGGGCGGGACTTAGCGAAGGGTCAACTGGCAAAGGCCTTGTGTCTGAGGCTGAAGGAGAGGGAGATGATGCAGGAGCTAACGTGACACTCCTCTCAATCTTCATCTTCTCCTCCTCCTCCAATTACCCGTCTTGATTTCTCCCCCATCCAATCATTTCATTTTCGCAGCGCTGCGCCCTCCAATCACCATCTGTCCTCCAGGCAGCAACACTTATACATATCTGCTGTAATTAGACAATCACTTCCACATGTGGATCAAACTCCTTCAACCACTCAACCCCTACCTCACCCTCCCATCCGCCCACTGTCTCCTTTTTCCTCCCTCTGTTTTTCTTATTTCCCCGTCTCACACTCTACTACCCTCCGTGTGCCCCTTTTCACTTCTTCTCTCCCCCTCTTTCTCCTCTCTTTCTGATTGAATTACCATAAGTGCAGGTCTTGGCCAAAATATGCCAGCTTGTTCTGATTAAAACTGTCCTTGTTATACCAGAGACTTTTTCCAAATGGCTGTGAGCAGTTTGTGTGTGCGTAAGGGTGGAGAGGGAGGGGGGGGGGGCACGGCACATGCTGTTTTGTGTTGAAAAGAAAAATGCAGCCAGACAACATTATATGGCGAAAGATAAAGAGTGGAAGCCCCAGAACAAGATGGGGACAGAGTGGAAGGAGATGGAGAGGCAGCTCGGTAAAGCAGGGGGGATCAGAATGAGACAGTAATGGTAGTTGACAGAGCTGGGTTCACAACAGGTTCATGGTGACATCATGGTTGAATTTTGGGGAACATTTATATAGGAAAAACTATTCGCTGTTCATTGGATGCACATGTACACCCCCAATCTCCTTTTTCTTCCCCGTCCTCCTCCTTTCTTTCTTTCTCCACTTAGCCACAAGCACTAATTGATCCAAACAACACCAAATATGCAAATTTGCTTTGGCACTTTTTTGCAATTTTCGGTTGCGCTAATTGTGTTTATTTGTTTACGCATATGCTTTACCCAGATTTTGCCTATCTTTGAATGAAAAAGCTGCTTAATTTCTCAGGTTGTGTGGTTAACTTTATAACCCCAAACTGACAACTGCTACCCAGAGTGTCGCCCCCCCCCCAGTCCTCGTTTTCTTTCCTCCTTTGCTCCCACTTTTTTTTTTTTTTTTGCCTGCAAGTCTAGCCAACCCACACCACTGGTACAGTATGTTCTTTGTGTGCATGTTTAGCTGTTTGAGAGACAGAAAAGACATAAAGGAGCCCAGGGACCCAAAACGTGTTTATGGTGTATGCGTGGGTGTGATTATACAGTATTTGTGTCAGCTCTTTTCTTGCTTGAAGAAAATTAACAGCAGGGAGTTGTGGTGTATTAAAGGTTCTTTGTGTCTTGTGCATTTTGTTTTTGGTGTCTTTTGGTTTGTGGGCATTTGCCAGCCTTAGTATGAGTGTAACTCTGTCTTAGGCTTCCTCGCATGTACGGTTGTATGTTTGCGTGTGTCCGAGCGAGAGAGCGAGCTTGTCATACATGCCTGTCATCCTCTGCATGCCTCTCCGTGCACCACAGAGCTTCACATGACATCAATCTGAGAGCAGTGGGATAGTGATCTCATTACCAACAGCCTGTTGCTGATTAAAACCTGCCGTCTGCACCCTCCTCCTTCACCCTTTCTTTTCTTCTCCCTCCTCTCCTGCTTCCTTGTCCTTTGCTCACCCCCCTCCTCCTGCCTCCTCCACCCCTCAACTCCAGAGTCGCACCATTCTGTGGTTTCTCCACTGCTTGCTGCCAAAAAGGGCCCCATTTCGAGCTCTGCAGAAAGTTATAAGCTCCCCTCTTTTTCCTCTTCAGTTTTCCTCCTGTGTTACTTTGTTTTTGCTTCTTTTTGCTGTACACCTTTAGGCCGTCTTTATCGGAGGCGTCCAGTGTCCTACCTCCAGGCCTCATCGAAACCCTTCTCATGTTTCTAATCTGCCTTCTTATCAACCCTTTTACACTCAACAAGAACAAAAGCAAGAGAGAATGAAAATGTCTGTGAATGTGTCTGAGTGTGTGCATGTATCACAACATGTTGTGCTTATTACTGCCCCATAGATTTACAGTCAAGACATAAATGCAACAAATGCTTCTCTCACACTCAGCCAGATGTTGTACCCTCCCCTCCTCTTTGCGCATTTCACTGACACAGAAACACAAACGGTACTAACCTCTCACCTCCCTCGCCGACAGCGTTGCTGAGAAGTGCGGCAGTAACTCAGATGGTTGAAGCCCATGAGTGGACGGTCCCCAGGTCCACATCTGTGTGACTGAAGTGATCAAGTCAAGTTTCACAGCAGAAAATGCAGATTTTGACAAAGCTTTAATAGACTAGGGCTGTCAATCAATTAAAATAGTTAATTGCACATTTCTTGCTGTTCAAAATTTACCTTAAAGGGAAATTTGTCAAGTATTTAACACTCTTATCAACATGGGAGTGGACAAATATGCTGCTTTATGCAAATGTATATATATTTATTATTGGAAATCAATTAACAACACAAAACAGTGACAAATATTGTCCGCAAACCCTCACAGATACTGTGTTTAGCATAAAAAATATGCTCAAATCATAACATGGCAAACTCAAGACCAACAGCTGTAAGTGTGTCCATGTGACTTGACTATGACTTGCCCCAAACTGCATGTGATTATCATAAAGTGGGCATGTCTGTAAAGGGGAGACTCGTGGGTACCCAGAGAACCCATTTACATTCACATATCTTGAGGTCAGAGGTCAAGAGATCCTCCAAAATTTAGAGTAAGTTCGGAATGTCTAGCTTTAAAACCGAGCCCGCCACAGCCTCAGAAAGATCGATTGTGTTAATGCGTTAAAGAAACAAATTTGCATTAACACGTTGTTACCGTGTTAACTTTGACAGCCCTAATGTAGGCATTAAATACTGTGTTTTTGTTAATATACGCAACGATTTATATAAAGTTTCTATTCAGTAGTGTATATATGGTAAAAGGTGCTGAGCTTGGAAACAACAGAAAAAAATATCTGTCTTCTATTTGTACATTAAGTCCCACACTAATAAAACCCATTCCAGATATTTCTTTTGTTCTACTATTGAAAACACACTCACATTGTATCACTGCAGAGAGCTATTTACCCATTCATTTATCCCTCCCTCCCACACCATGTGGCTTAGATCTGTCGTTTCCTTGTCATATAGTATATGACACGAACCCATGAAGGGGTCAATTTCACAGAAGTGTATTGCCAACATGTTTTGTGTATTTTATCGTAAAACTGTGAGAATATACATTTAACACCCAGTTTAGCGGGTGGAATTAATTGTGGCGATATTGCACAGTTTGATGATGCAATGCTTCGGTCCATTCTTTATGTAAAGCCTCCAGTGTTGTTGCCTTTGTTGCTCTATATGCTGTATGTATGTTTTGTAAGGGCAGGCCCGTCCTCCACTGAGGCCAGTCAGTCGGACAGTAGCAGACAGTTTTATCTCTGACGTGAAGAGGCAGGTAGCTCTGCCCCTCAGGGGCCGACCGGCCACGTTTGATCTCATCACGGATCAAACATTTCGCCGTTAAATGTTTCCTTACCAGAAAACCGCTGGGTTGATTTGCTTATAGGAAAATCCTGTAGGAGGAAAAGAGTCCACTTGAACTGATTTAAAGGTGCAGGAACTGCCGGGAGAAAGGCCCTTTGTATTTCTCAGGCTGGGAAAGATGGAAAACAGCTCATGGTGGTTTGCATTTTGGAGACTTAATGAAGTCCTCTAACATATGCACCAGGCTTCTATGATTTTCAGATATCTATACTGTGGTTTTGGGTAACACTTAATTTTACAGGTCCACAAATTTCATTGTAATTAGGCGATAATTAGCAAGTAACCTATTTGAAATTTCTTTGAAATTAGTGCAAAATTACCCCAATATTTACCTCAAAATTGATCGAAAAGTACTTTATTATGTACATGATTTAATAATTATATGCTAAAATACTATGTAATCATTAAAATAGGGCCCTTAGACCTGAGAAGTGGCTGTGCGCTGCTCTCCATCAGAGGTGGAGAACCAAAACTAATAGAAGACACTTCTGATCAGCCACAAATCTCACCATTGTAACTTATTTTCTACACAAATGTAACCTGGTAGCTAATGTAATCATTCACGGAGATTTTTTAAAGAAATTTCAAAGGTTATGTGATAATTATTAGCTATTTATCAGCAAATGTGGAAATAAAGCATATCAATTAAATTTGTATACTTTTCCTGGAGATTTATTAAATAAATTACCAGCTACTTATTACTGCTTATTGGGAAATAGCGGAATATAATTATTATTAATTATAAATTAATAGGTATGAAATAAAGTCCAGAGTCAAGTCCCAAGTCAATGTGTCCGTGATTTTCGATAAATTTTGAGGTAAATGTTGAGATAATTTGGCGGTAATTCAAAAGAAATTTTAAATAGGTTACATGCTAATTAACATCTAATTACCATTAAATTTGCAGACTTGTAAAATAAAGTGATACCTGGATTTGTTGTGTACATAATATGTTGCACACTCTTCTTATTTGAAGACCTTATTTTGTGTTTAATAGTATTTGTAATTTACTGTAAACAAGTTTAATTTGTACCGTTGTTTACATGTGAGCTGCCTGTACAGATTCACTCACTGTTTGCATTACTCATTTTGGTCTGAAACAATTATTGACGCTGAACAGTTTCCAGTTTTTCAGAGAGCATTTCTTTCCCATCAGGGATGTGTAGTCACAATAAAGCTCTGAGTGGCCCTTGATTGGCCCCAGGCCCCTGGACTCCCACATCGGCTGGCCACGGCCCCAAAGTCGAGGCATTGTAAACACGGAGCGAAAGCCAAGAGCTGATACTGATATCCCCAAAGGTGTGCAGCCCTCTGCAGCGTGTGTGTTTGTGTATGTCTGTGAGTTAATGACTGTTTCATTAGTGCGAGTGTGTGTGTGTGTCCATGCACCGCTCAGCTGTGTGTGTGTGTGTTAGGCCTATCTTTAGATGGTGAGCAGAGGAGGAACAAATTTAGAAATGCAAAACAAACACTCACAGAGTTGAAATCCAACAAAAGAGCGTTGACTGACAGTACAGTGTTGAAGGAGAGGAGGCAAAGAGAGAGAGAGTGAGACAAAGAAAGAGAGAGGGGAAGAGAGGGGGTGGGCAACGAGTTGAAACCTAAGCTTTCTGGACCCTGTTTTCCCTTCCTTCAGGCATTCTGTGGCTGGTAAAAAATGTGCTGTATATTTGAAGTGTTGGATCACGTGACAAAGGCAGGGTTTGTGAATCAAAGTACACAATGATTTCAGGAGGAGAGAGAGAGAGAGAGGGAGAGAGGGAGAGAGAGAGAGAAGGTGTGTGTTAGTGAGAGAGAGAGAGGGAGAGAGAGACGGGAAAAGGAGAGGGAGGCGGAATGCAACAGGCTGAGCTCTATCGTCGCCGTGAGAGGGACTTCTGACTGACAAACACAAATACTACGTTCCTTCTCAGCTACTTTCTCCGCTGACTCGCCCTCGCTAACCATCACGCCGTGTGCCGTGTTCATATCCCACGTCGGGTAAGTTTTAATCCCCATTTTTACAAGATCTATTTTTCCCTAAAACTTCTGTCGGTGGCGTGTGTGTGTGTGTGTGTGAAAAAAGAAGACATGTCAGAGCATGAATGAGATGTGTGTGTGTGTGTGTGTGTTTCTCTTGTCTCTCTGCCTCTCTGTGTGTGTTGCTGGGACAGCACGAGCGGAGAGATTGAGTTTCCTGAGGACAGCTTTAATTGAGAACAGAGATTTCGAGCGAGGGAGAAAGAACAACAGAAACAGCTAAGGAGAGGAATGAAAGCTGATCGGCGCTTGCATGTGCTCCGGGGCCGCTGTGTGAGGAGATGAATGCTTGCGGAGATGTGTGTGTGTTTTCCCCACTGACGGATGCACGTCTCTGCGTTTATTCATGCCCTCATAAACTCACAGTTTCTGAAAGATTATGAGGTCCTCTACACTGAAAAAGAAAGGGCAATGTGTTATGGATGTTTGAATAACCCTAAAAAATGAGAGAAGAAGCTGCTACAGACTGTTTTCTATCAGTCTTGTTGCCGTCTGAGTGCTACAGGTGAGCTTGGTAACCATCTCAGGCCATTTCTCCAGCAGCAGACGAAGTGGCTGCTCTAGCCTGCAGGCTCTCAGCCAACAGACTGGCTGTCAGACTTGATGGATCACTCCATCAGCATCACAAATGGCTGAGTAGGTCTGGTCTACCTGAGTATGAACACACTCATCCCCTCCCCGAAGGTTATGTAAACAGGTTTCCATCCACACAATTACATAAGTGGGATGGAAACACTGAAATAGGCGACTCCGGATATCACAAGACAGTCTGCTGCGTGTCTAATCGCTGCTTTGCATTATGTGCGTGTGAATACTTTTTATACAGTCTGTGAATCATTTCAAGTAGCACCCTATGTGCGACATGTGCTGCATGAATACAAATGCGTTGCTTGATTGATGATTGTGATTAAGATGCTATTTATCCGCTGAGCGCTTCTTCCCAGCTGATCTGAGCTGCCCTCGTCTGTCCGCTAACACCACCCTGCTGAGCATGCCACTGTACGCTCAATGCGAGGCCCCGCATTGCCAGCGACTGTAGCAAACTCTCGACAGATCTATTCCAGATTAATTTTCCTTAACGTCTGGAGGAACGCTCATAATCACGTCCACAGGAATAGGTGGACGCGTCTATAAGCAGGGCGTAAACAGCTGGGTGCAAACAATACATCGCATATTAGAGATCACATTCTGCAGAGCAGTGACAGACTCACTAAATATAACTTCTTTGCCTTCTTCTCTTCTGATTGAATAGGCTCGATTTTACCATGCTTTTCATCACTTGGTCATTTTCTCTGTCAGTGGACGTCCACAGAGTGCCAGCTACTGAGTGAACTCTGTCTCTCTGATTCCAGGTCAGATTTATTCCGCTTTTGAAATCTAACATTTAGGGTGGATGCATCTGCTTTTGGTTAAGTCCTGTTTTTTCTCCCTTTGGTTTCATCATTTGGGGAAGAAATTTCGAGCAAGAAATGTGTGCATGGGTTTGGGTGTGTTGGATATAACTCCTTTAACTGTATTGCAATCTCATCTTTGTTCTCTACTTTTCAAGAATGACAGACCCTCAGGCTGAGCAGGCTGTCTGGCTCCTCTCCCTCTCGCTTTCTCTCTGTCTCACTGACTTCTTTCTTCTTTATTTCCTCAACATAAAAAAACCCTCCATCTTTGCTCGTCCGTGTCAGCTGAGTTTGATTTTGTACAGGGTTGTTCTTATGCTCACTACACATAAATGGAAACTTGGAACGTCCACAACAAGAGGCGAGCTTTCGCTACTTGTTTTTGAGAGCAGAAGACACAAATGTTTTCTTGTTTTGCAGAATTACATATGGTCCACAGTTATTTTGAGAGCCATGCTCTGGCTGTGGCTGACATGCCCAACTGGCTTCAGAGATTTGGAAATCACTTGTAACACTCATTATTACTTTTGCTGCACTTTTTCTCCATTCAAGGCTGAATGTGTCTCAGTGTGTCTAAAGAGTTTCTCAGTGTGTTTAATCGCGGCCTGAGGCTGCTCCTCAGTACTGGCTACAAGTCCCTTTAAACACACTTCTTATCCTCTGTGTGGAGGAACAGCAAGGCACAGGTTTTGAGTGTGTCTGTGTAAGACATAGTCTGTGGGGGGTTCAGGCAGTCTTTAGACACACTTTTCACTTTAATACTAAATGAAAAGCTGCCTACCAAATACCTCAATTAGGCCTGACCCATGGCCCGGGCTGCTGAGCCTGGAGCGACAGGCCCTGACCCTGGCTCCGACCTGGAGACCTCCAGCCGCCCAAAGGGCTGACTCCACATAATGACAACATTGTGTGTTTTATGAAGCATTACTATCATCAACATCATCCCCATTAGCACTGCTAACACAAAATTCACACCGTGTTATTCCAAGTATGTCGGACAGTTTAAATTTATGTGAAGGTACGTATAAGTCAGTTGAGAGTCAAGTGACACTTTGTGGTGAAGAATAAACAAGGTGCCCATAGTGACTTTTAGATAATTTTTTTACTGGGTGGCGGTGATTTGATGACTGTGAATATCTGTTGATTATACTGTATTTTATAATCCAAGTTAATAATCATTTCTTGGGCTGTACTCATCCAAATAAATTCTTAGTCGACCAGCACTCTTATGGTTTTGTTGACAAATCGATTAGTCGATTTTATCGAGAGTTTCTCCGCAAAGAATCCCACAAAAGCGTCACTTTAAATCTTGACAAATCGACTACAGAAATCCGAGACCGTTTAGTCAACTAATCGACTAACAGCTAATAATTAATAATTTTTACATTGATTCATTCAAAGCTCAAACTGACAGCTTCAAATTGCTTGTTTTGTTTTTAAAGCAACTGCAAATATACACATTGAATAAGTTGGAACCAGTGTTTAGCAGTTTTTAGTAAAACATGGGGTAAATGATTAATCCATAATGAAATGGTTATTTGTTTGTCAATGAATGATCAGTTAATTACTTTAAGTTTTAGATACATGCTACTTATAGAACATTAGTCTAGATGCTCAAACACACTTAACTTAACAAATGGCATAAGAAATGATAACACCAAACTAATAAAAACAGTAAGAATATATAATTAGAAACTTTATCACCCTTTTTGATCCTAATAGTTTTCCATCCAGTTTTAGTGACAAAGTGAAAAAGTTATTTATGCAAAAATAATTTTGTCAATAATTCCATTGTCAACTTGAAAACTGCAATGTTGAGGACGTCCCAATTTTAAGCATATTCACCACAACCATAGACCTTTTATATGATGGAAACATCCCTTTAGTGTATTTTCTGTAATTTTATTTTAATAGGTGTGCTGTGTCTTGAACACTCACTGTCTTGAGTTGTAAATCCAAGTTTGGGTGGGAAGTTAAAGGATCAGTTCAACATGTTTTGGAAATATGTTTATTGGCTTTTTCACAGAGGGTTAGATGAAAAGACTGATACCACTCTCGTGTTTGTATATTAAATATTAAGCTTGGCTTACCATAAAGACCTTAGACTGTATATAAGGAGTAGACATAGTCACTGTGATGTCACCCACTGGTTTGTGGACTGCCGTTTTGAAGCCTCTTGTTTGACTCTTTGGCCACTGCCATTTTGGTTTTTAGGCATTTTTAGGTGTCCAAAAGTTTATAATTAATCATGAACTGAAAACACTGTGGAAGGGTTAAAGTTGTAAGATGAAAACACAGACAACTCTCAGACCAGACGATGCTGGGGTAGCATAAGTTAGCCACACCCTAAAGCACACCCTGCTTTATGGTCTGTTTGACTCTGAATGGGACCATAATTTACTAAATGAACATCATGCTGTATTGAAGAAGAATTGAAACTAGTGATTGAGACCATAAACAAATGTTTACAATATTTACTGAGGTAATAAATCAAGTGAGAAATGGGCTCATTTTCTCATAGATTTCTATACAATCAGACTTCTTTTTGCAACCAGAGGAGTCGCCCCCTGCTGGCTGTTAGATATAATGCAAGTTTTAAGGCACTTCAGCACTGGCTTCACTTTTCAGACCGAGGTCACCTCATGATAAAGACGGAAAACAGGGGAAACAGCGAGCCTGACTGTCCAAAAATAACAAAATAAAATAGCTCACTAATCAACATGTTATATCTCAGTTGTTTAAATGTGGGTTTAATGTGGTGTTACGTGCCAAAATGTTTCTTGGCCAGACGTATTGACTTCCTGGTCCTGACAGACAAATGCTATCTGTTAGCTACAAGCTAAGCTAGCCGGCTGCTGGCTGTAGCTTAATATTTGCCATAGAGGCATGAGAGGTTGCAATCTTCTCATCTAACTCT